>CM035104.1:49876538-50279038 GCA_020205505.1 Panax japonicus | reverse complement strand
AAATTGATTGAGTTGGAGATGATGTGCTTTATTTATATATAAGGATTGATTTGTGAATTTCTGAAATTTAAAACTAAATTATAAATTATAATAGTATTAAATGTCATAAATTAATTGAAAAACAGAAATAGTTATCCAATATCATGACACTAGTCACTAGTTGGCAGCATGCCCTAATACAAATAGCCGTTTCAAGCAGAACTGAAGAAAACCCGCGTCACTGTAACAAACAGCCATGGCTTCTCTTCAAGCTCAACCTCCGAAGAAGAAATCAAAGAAAGCGAAACGATTCCACCGAGTGGACTCAGAACAGCTAGGACGCCTCGACTCACTCCCATGGAGTTCATCTCTCCCCGACAACAACGACGATTCATTCTCTCTCCTCGCCGGCTCAAACGAGCTCGAAGGAGGTCTCTCTTTGTCTCCACATACCAATTCATAGTGCCTCAAAATGAAAAAAATTGTTTCAGTTTTTTATTCTGACCGCCAATTGTTTGTTTGTATTTGCATTAATCAAAACTTTAAGCAATTTTATAGCTTCAATTTATTGTATTTGGGATTCATACTGTAGACTTACGGTTGATAGTGTTTAGTTTTGCTCAGTGTGCAAGTTTATCTTGGAATGTTTTAGTTGTTATTTTTGATTGTTTGTTTTTATTTGCATTAAAGTTCAGAACTTTGAGGTTTTTAAATGATTTTAATTCGTTGTGTTTGGGAATTATTTGTAGGGTTTAATTTTTCTCAATATTTATGAGTGTAGGGTTTTTGTCGCTTGAAGAGATTGATGAATCAGCATATGCCTTGGAGATTCCTAAAAGTGAGAGAGGAAATTTAAAGGAAAAGCAGCAGAAGGAGGTAAAATCGAAGAAGCGTAAGCGGAAAGAAGGTGATAATGAAGCTGGTAATGAAGGTTCTGGTGAAGAGGCTGAAGGGGGGAGTGAAGATGAAGTTGAGGAGGCGGAGACGAAGGTCGTGAATAATAAGAAGAAGCAAAAGAAGAAGAAGAAGAGCAAGAAGGTGGAGACGACATCTGACAAAATTGTGGAAGTGGTGGCTGGTTAGTGTTGTTTTTAACTATGCCTGAGAGAAATTGAATAAAATCGGACTAACAGCGTTAAATTTATGTTAATGTAGTTTGTCCTACTTTCATGATTATGACTTAGTAATTTTTAAATTGGTGCTTTTATGCTGAAGTTAGTGTATAATAGGTGATTGACTTGACAGTGATTTGATCTTTTGTCTGTTAAATCATATACTAATAATTAAGTTGATGCATTACTGCGGATTGTTGCATTGTGACTTAAAAATTTTGATTTCTGTTTATTGATATCAATTTAACCCCAAAATGGTTTTCCTTACACAATATGTAACGGCGCTAATAGTTACCAACGGCAAGAACGACGTTGAAGGAGATCTAGTTGATGAAGCTGAATTTTATGCATGGAATGAACTGAGACTTCACCCCTTGCTCATGAAATCAATATACAGGCTCAAGTTCAAGGAACCTACGCCAATACAAAAAGCTTGTATTCCTGCAGCAGCGCATCAAGGAAAGGTTGATTTCAGATTTACTATTGGGTGGTACGACGAGGAATGACAATGATTTCTACGATATTCATTTTGGTCAATTTTTATTGCAGGATGTCATTGGTGCTGCAGAAACAGGATCTGGAAAAACACTAGCATTCGGTCTGCCTATTTTGCAACGTCTCCTTGAAGAGAGAGAAAAGACTGATAATCACAGAGATGCAGATGAAAAAATTGCTTCAAGAGGTCTTCTGCGGGCTCTCATTATTACTCCTACACGGGAGCTTACACTTCAGGTACTTATAATTATAAATGATTTATTTAATCTTTATGTTTTCTCGTGTGGGCAGCCATACATGACATTGAATTGCTGATTTCTGCTTTCATCTTTTTTCATTGAAATGTCATTATTTATTCAGGTTATGCGATATCAGGAAACTATGATTATGCTTTTAGATTGTGCTTGTGGTGTAGGTTATTGTTGCATTACTTGTTATAGATTTTCTAGTAACCATAAATTAGGCTACCTGATTTTGAATGTACCTAGAATTGACTGGTCACTTGTTGGCTAGCAGGTGGACAGTAATTTATGGATGTATCAAGTGTTCTCATCAATTTAAGATGACTTAGATAGTAAGAAACCTGACACAGTTTCTTGCTACAATTCATGTATGATTTATTTCTCTTCTGCATATATTTTGGTTACTAAAGGAAACTAAAACATAAGACATCTGATTCTGAGACTGCGTTATATTTGGCATGTCGTTATATGATTAAATCAGGATGGTTAAACTCAGCGTCCTAAAAATCGTTAGGCGGACCTAGGCGGCGAAGGTGGCGCCTAGGCGTTTGCCAATGCGGACTTGGTGTTTCTTTAGGTTGTCTCATTTATTTATTTTCCATTGTACATACTTGTTATGCTATGCAAATCATATAGTAGATGTATGTTTTTAAATTAGCATGAAACATTACCAAAAAAAATCTTTTAAGGCTTTACAAATACATTTTAAGTATTGTAGAGCTTCAAAGTAAAATGGCTGATTTTGCCTAGGCGCCCAACCAAATCAAGGCGGTACAGGTCCGCCTAGCGCCTAGGCGGGGACTTTTAGAATACTGGTTAAACTACAAAGTTGACCATTCTTTGTGTATCTATAGATAGATGTACCATATATTTACGCATTTTGGTACAATCATTCGGTGGATTTGCACGTATGAAAAACAATAAAATAATGCTACCCGTGCCAGGATGGTATTTTGTAGAATTAGCAGGCCATGTCTAACCCTTTTGAAGTGGTTGATATTTAATATATATGTATAGATTAGTTGTTTTATTAGAAACGATAAAATACTGCTACCTGTGCCAGGATGGTATTTTGTAGACTTGGCAGGCCATGTCATAACCAAGCAGTGGTTGATATTTAATATTTATGTATAGATTAGTTGTTCTATTACGTCCTTATTGGTTATTTTTGTCCAGGTCACTGATCATCTGAAGGAAGTAGCCAAGGGTACCAATATTAGGGTGGTTCCCATTGTTGGTGGGATGTCAACGGAAAAGCAGGAAAGAGTTCTGAAAGCAAGGCCTGAGATTGTTGTTGGAACTCCAGGGAGGCTATGGGAACTTATGTCTGGGGGAGAGGTTCATCTTGTTGAGGTTGGTACTGATTCATGTTGTAAATCACTAAATTGAACCTTTTAGGAAGTTAATTTTCACGTTTCATTGTGTTTTTTTCAGTCAAACAAACATTTGTAATCAACTCTGGGATTCTTTTTCATTCTCACATATTTAGCTGATTCTATATTGAGTACACAACTCAAATTTCGCCGTATTTTTTGATCTGTTGTCTATGTACACTGTACATTTAAATTCTGTCTGAAATAGAGATATATCGAAGAATGAAATAAGACACTGCAGATAACCAGAAACTTTTTTTTTTAAATAAATTATTTTTGTCTTTGTTAATTCTGAGGTTTATAGTATTTAAAGTTGAGTGGATTATAGCGAGTAATAAATAAATGGAATCAGAGTGGGATATAAAACTGAGAAAATGAATCCTTCTGAGTTTTGCATTTTGGTACTACTATATTTGTAGGTAACTTTTAGCACTACTTAATTATACTGGTTATATGAACCTATTATTGCAAGTGAAGTTGAAACCCAACACTTTCATAACATAGACTCTGCAATTGACTAAACTATGCTTAAGGTTTTACCTTTTATTGGGCATGTATAAAGGTTAATGGTGGTTTATATTTTTATTTATTTATTATTTTATAGTTTGATTTATATCTGGATATAGGACGAATTTATGGTTGAATATTTACTGGAAAATAAGAGGAAAGCTAAAACTAGGGTGGAGATCCACACTCCTAGCCCTAGGATCCTGAATCATAGAAGAAGAGTAATTGATCGCAATAAAATTTAGGTCTCAAAATAATCTTCAGTAGTTCTGTAATTTGTCTCACGATTACATCATATTTATAGATAAGAGAATAAAATCCTACATGGACGTGAACAATGGCGAAGCCAGGATAAAAATCCAATGGGGTCAAAATTTTGTGATGCTATAAATAATTTGGCGGGGGTTCAGGGGTGCAGCCTCCGAGCCAATTTTTTTTAGATAATTTTGTGCTTTTTGGCTAATTGCATATGTAAAACATGTATTTTGTTACAATATTGTTAAAATAACAAATAATAACATTATATATATATATATATATATATATACATATACACACACTCACACACCCCCCCCCTCCTTATTGACACCCTAATACGCCTTTCTAATCACAAATTTGTTAATAAATATTTAAATTTCTTATGTTATAACAATAATATAAATTAGATTATTATTTATTTTAAAAATATTAGAGGAAAATGCATACATCAAGGAGTAGAAGTAATATGAAATTGAGAAAGTTATAAAAAATTCAATTTGACCATGTATATTAAAAAAATTATAAAATTTCAGTGGGGTCAATTTATTAATTAAACTTAAATTTCTTCTAAATTTATCATATATTATAAAATATTTTTTTTCCAGTAGGGTCAATTGACCCCACAACCCTCCAAGTGGCTTCGCCACTGGACGTGGACCCTATAAAAGAACTAATGACTTAAAATATAAACAATAATTACCAATATTCTAAATTAAAGCCCAAACTAATAAATAAAATCATCAACGTCGACGACTATTCACGGATCCATCACCATCATATCTCGTCACCCATTTAGAGAGGACATGCAGAAATGCGCTGTACGTTCATAAAAAGAGAAAAAAGGAAAAAATGGAAAATAGATGTGTCATAGCTGTCACCACCAAAACAATTTGGCATACAAACCGTGTCATTGATAGGGCACACCTGGGGTGGGCGATGGGAGGGCGTTGACAGAGCATTCACCATCATGTTGTCTTTTACCAGTCATTAATGCTTCTAAAGCTTCTCAAACTTCTCAATTTCTTTTTCCAGTGTCCCCCTACCACGAAAATTATATTTAAGCAATAAATTTGATAACTCCACATACTTGATGAAAAAAATAAATTGAACTTGACAACTCTACTTAATTTCTAAAAAAAAGATGAAGTCAGATTATGTGTATAAGATGTACTTGTCTTTTATGTATTAGTTGCATTTTACCCATATCCAGCATGTTTTTGCAATTCTTTTTATATTTTAGGCTGATATTTTTTGATAGACTTGGTCTCCAACCTTCAACTGCTACATTACTTGATGGCAAATTGACTGATATAATTATTCCACTCTTTACGCAGCTACATTCTTTGTCCTTCTTTGTGCTGGATGAGGCTGATCGCATGATTGAAAATGGTCACTTTCATGAGTTGCAGTCCATTATAGACATGCTTCCAGTGACTACTGGTTCAGTTGAAGGACGTTCTCCTGATACACAAAATTGTGTAACTGTTTCAAGCTTCCAGAGAAAGAAAAGGCAAACACTTGTGTTTTCTGCAACTATTGCCCTGTCTGCTGATTTCCGTAAGAAGCTAAAGCGTGGATCAGTAAAATCAAAACCAAATGCTGGACTAAATTCAATAGAAAATTTATCTGAGCGAGCAGGAATGAGAGCAAATGCTGCTATTGTTGATCTGACGAATGCATTAATTATGGCAGATAGACTTGAGGAGTCATTTATCGAGTATGGTCTCTTCGTTTCCTATTATCTAAGATATTAAACTTTTATCGTCATTAATTGCTTATATATTGGTTGATTTTGACAAAATCTTCATGTTTCATTGTTAGATATATTTGTTGTAAAATCTCTATGCACTGTATATCAAACACTTGACTGACTTTAGGAGCAAACTGTAGATGATCACCCTATCTGAACACGTTGCTTACTACTCATTGAACTGCTACATTAATAAAATTTATTTTATAGCAGGAGGATACGGTTATTGTGAAATATGGAGTTGTGGGAGATCCTAGTCACAGTCTTCTCTTTGCTTTAAATTATGAAGGTGCTGGTGTTCTGTGCTTGTTACTCAATCACTAAACATATTTCGGCTGAAATTTACTTCATTTCATCCCTTAATGTCCCTTAATACGCCCCCCTCCTTGTTTTCTCCTGTGCCATATAGGATTCATGCTCCTTAATAATCATACTTATCTGGTAATACTATCTACATATGCTCAGGGAAACCTCTGTAATTTGTTTGATCATCGAGATATGCCATTCTTTAGTTTTGTTTTGTATTAAGAATTGTTCTGTTCTTGAAGTATAAAACACAGAAATACAAGAAGGTATCTAGCTCTTTATGCATATATTGTGAGAACACATTCTTGATACTATTATTTGTGTCATTTATGTCTTCATTTGTGAATATAATATAGTGAGTTCTCCAATGGACCAAACTTAACATAATATCTTGCAGATGCCGGGAAGAAGATAAAGATGCGTATTTGTATTATATTTTGAGTGTTCATGGACAAGGAAGAACCATTGTCTTCTGCACATCAATTGCAGCTTTACGCCATATCTCTTCCCTGCTGCGTATTCTTGGCATCGATGTTTGGACCCTTCATGCTCAGATGCAACAGCGAGCTCGATTGAAGGTTTGTTTTCCAATTTTTACTGTCAATGTCTGTGGAATTCAACACATGTACATCTTGCATATGAGATGGTTGATATGATAATATGTTTTGTTATTGTTTTCCTTTGGTTTCCTTAGTTTCTTTGGGTTTTGGGTATATACATGCAATAAATCTGCCTCACAGCAATTTTATTTGAATTTGTCTTCATGTCTTTAGTTTGGCCTTACTGATCCATTCCTGATGGATTAGTTTCTTTAATGATGCACTGAACTCATGTTATTTCCTAACATCCAGTGTAAAATGTCAAGCTTTTGCTCAATTGGAGTTTCTGGAACCTTAGCTTATTTGTTTATTATGTACCGATAGTGTAACTTGTCAAATATATATACATATACATATACATTTACATATAAATATAAATAATGTAGATATATATTTTTATATTTATATATGTATATGTACTGAGGATGCCCTTTCTTTTATGAAACTATCTAATAGGCTCTCACACGATGCTTTTATGCTATCATTTCCTGGTAGACAGATCACTGTTGTGATTATACGTTGCGTGCAGAACAGTGTGATTATATAAAGCTTATGTAAAACAGTGTGATTATATAAAATGTATATGTAGTATTTTTAAGAACGTATAAGCTTTTATGCTTAGTGTGATTATATAAGCGTTAGATATAAAAAATCCTGGAAACTCCTACATTTTTTGCCTCTATTTTTTAGTAGTTGGCAAGTGCAACTAATAATGTCTTAATCTTTGATAGTGTGGAACAAATTATTTAGATATGAGTGCGACCAAGGAAATTTGTTTCTGTATTTTGTCAGTGCGATATAACCAGTAATTGGTCTCATGTTCTATAAAGTAGAAGATAATTGAAAGGAGTTCCTTGTTTAGCAAGGAGTAAATCACCACGCCAAGTTCTTTGCCTGCAAAATCTATTTACCTCTTCTTTTCTCTTTTAACAAGAAGAGAATCATCATGCTAGTTGGTCACCGAGTTACATATAATGCTTTATGTTTACCAACAGAAGCCCATGTGCATTCATTTACTTACCAAAATAAGAAGATAAAAAAATGTAGCTAATTCTGACTGCTTTAAGTCATTGACTATTTATGGAACAGGTTTTCTTAGCCCATTTCTACGGTTTAAAATTACTCCTTGTGTTTAGTACAGGCTATTGACCGTTTTCGTGGAAATGAGGATGGTATACTTGTTGCTACCGATGTTGCAGCAAGAGGCCTTGATATACCTGGTGTCCGAACTGTTGTTCACTATCAACTTCCTCATTCAGCAGAAGTATTCCTATACCATTCTTTCCTATCTCTCTCTGTTTGTCTCCAAGTTTCAGATGGACTTACAAATGCTTGTTGTTAGGTTTATGTTCATAGAAGTGGAAGAACTGCTAGAGCCTCTGCTGATGGGTGCAGTATTGCCCTAATATCACCAAATGATACCTCAAAATTTGCTGCTATGTGTAAATCATTTTCGAAGGTAATGTTCTCAGAAAGTTATTAAATTTTTCTTTCTGAATTCCGACATTTTGTTTGCAAGTATAAAATGTAATTTTGGTATGTAATATCGATTTTGATGCGTCTGAGGAACCCATAGTAATTTGAGCCTGTGTGGGTTTGCTTTTTAGAATTTAATTATTACTTATTTGGTATCAAAATTTTAGTTTTGTTTAAACCAGGCCTCTTGATGCCATATTGTCTGAATATTTCTAGCATATAAAGGCATTTATGAAATTTTGCAAATGCATTGTTAATATAGTTTATCTTTTGTGGCTTAACTAAGCCTTGACCTCATAAAATATTGGTATCCACAATAAACTCGAAGCTAGAATTGATATGGTAAATCCCCCAGACCCCCACTGTCATCCACTGTTCTAAAATCGTAAGGTGGACCTAAGGCGGCAGAGGGGGCGTCTAAGCGGTCTCGGCATTTCCTTCAGCAATCTCATATATTTATTTTTCTCAATGTACATACATGTTATACTATATAAAGCATAAAATAGATGTAATATTTTTAAATATTACATGATACATTACTAAAAAAAACAATCCTTTAGTGCTTAACAAATTACTATTTTAGTACTGTAGAGATTCAAAGTCAAGGTCAGATTATGCCTAGGCGCCCAATCAAATCGAGGCAATAGAGGACTGCCTAGTGCCTAGGCGGGGATTAATTGAACTTAGGCGAGAACACTACTGTCATCTGCTTCAAATTTCTCAGTGATGAATCTTCAAACTTCTCAGTTATGATTCATCACACCTTGTAACACCCTCTTTTATTACTCACTTATTCCCTCATATAAAGAAACTATAGGATGGATCCGGTCACAAGTGAAAGACAAGTAAAATGACTAGGACATGGTTGTGACAATAAATATGCGATTATATCCATCTACAGATATAAGTATATGCTGATATACATTTGATGCGTTTAAGTTAAAGACAAATGTAGATTTTGTTTGATTCATGAGAAAGATCAAACTCAACATATACCTTGTGTGGTTATATATATATATGGGTCCTATTCCACAGCATACATTAGCTGGGGATACTATTTCAACTAACAGATATGTGGCCGTTCATTCAATTAATGGAGCGCTGAGATTAAATTTGGCCTGATCCTGGACGCACCTCCTAGATGCGGCTAGTGCAACTCCTTACGATCACGCTAATGACTATTATGCTCTCAAATCTGCAACCAGTTTGAAAAGTAAAAATATTGACTTGCGTTGAAGATGGAATATATGAGTAATATATTTACTGTATTCCAATATCTCAACATAATAATAATAAGAATAAAAAAATATCAAACTTTAAAAATAATTTTTTTCTAAGTGAGAAAAAAATGTCATTTTTTTTAATTTAAAGAGAAAAATATCAAACTTAAAAATTCTGATACAAAATATCAAATGTAGTGTACTCCAATATTTCGAAGTTTGAGATTTTTTTAAACAATATTTTTTTTGAAGTTTAAGAAAAAAATATCAAACTTAAAAAGTTTGTTATCAAAATATCAAATTTAGTGTACTCCAATATTTTTAAGTTTGATGTTTTTATTATTCATCAAATTATTATGATGAGATATTGGAGTACATTAATATATTACCCATATCTTCCATCTTCAATGTAATAGTCAATATTTTGACTTTTCAAACTGGCCGCAGGGCGTAATAGTCATTAGCCTGATTGTAAGGAGTTGCACAGGCCGCATCTAGGAGGTGCGGCTAGGCCCATGTCAAATTTAATCTCAACGCTCTATTAATTGAGTGGACGACCACATATCTGTTAGCTGAAATAGTGCCCCCAGCTAACGTATGCTGTGGAATAGGACCCTATATATATGTATATATAAAAGTAATAGTAATTCTTCACTTTTATTGCCTCATCACATTGTAATTTTTTTTGACTACTATTCCTGTGTAACACCCCCTTCTTGAACAGGAAAGGGAGGTCAAGTGCAAAACACAACAAACCTCAAAATAATTATAATTAATAGAGCACTAATAACTTTAAAATATTTAATAGTTGATAATCCATAAATGTTGAACTAAATACAATTATCCAAAGATCTACAGAATAATCACAATTTATCAAAATCTAAAATCAACCTAGCTGGCCAAGGGTAGCTTCTTCACATAAAACCCTAAATCACATCTGCAAAACTGTCAGAAGAAAAACACAACTTAAGCCAAATGCCCGGTAAGAATATAGACTACAAAAATAATGAACTGAAATAATTGAACCAAAGCTGAAACGAACAAGACTAACACAACGGAATAATAAACTGAATCAAATGGTTGGGTGTTATTTCATATCGAGCTCAAAACAAAACATAAATATGACTTGCCATAGGCAAATTACCAATTGGACTGCGAATCCAAAGGCATGCATATCGGAAGGTGTGTCTAGAACAAACATCACCAATCCGCAAAACAGAACAGAAACTAGAGCCGACCCATACATATCCTTAACAAACATCAAATGGCCAAAGCTTACACCCAAAGCAAACATACAAAAGGATATGTCATGTACTGATCACGCCGCCACAGAAAGTGTCATGTCTCGGTGCTAAGAGGACATGTCTGTGGTACCCCACATGTGGTTATAGCTCAAGTATATCCTATCACTTATTCTACAAATATATAATGTTACAACACATGCGACATGATACTAACAAAAGAGTTCTAAACGTACTTGTTGAACTAAATCAAATCATAAATACAATGTCTCCAAAAGAAGGTAACAACATGTACCGCTCTATAAAGATCAATAAATTTCTCTGTATGATAAACAAATTCAAAAGATTACAAAATATGAAGTTTGGAACATCTAGACCAAACCAAAGCAAAATAAAGATTTGATCAGAAACTAAATAATTAAGCGAGTACCCAAATTCTAAATGATTAGCAATACAAACAAATCAACATAATGATAGTATTGCTGAAGAAATATGAAATATGTTCAAATTATAATAGAAAGAAAAGAGGTCAAATTACAAACTAAAGTCAAGGTATTGAATATCAAACTTCTAAAGAGTGCCAACAGAAATATAAGAAAAAGGTAAATGAGAAGATATCATGAGGAATATAACTACAATCAAAGAAGTGGAGTATGGAATCCATACCTGATACTCAAAACTACTTATAGCACACTCCACAAAACCTTACCTTTAAATGTGAACGATAATAAATACAAAATGTTATTCACCACCTAAACCTATTCACCTTGAATTAAATATAATCCAAACTAATAATTTGTAATCCATTCAAGGTGCCTTCAATTATCGCCTTTAGATCACTATTAATACTCCAAAACTTAAAAATTAATGGCAAAACTTTAAAAATCTTAAAGCCCCAATACATCAAATTATTTTTAGGACGTCAGTCCACTATTCTAGTCTTATCACCATTAATTTAAACTTATTTGTCTAATTAATTAATTTTAATAGAAACTAGACTTCAAATACTCTAATTTAGTCTCAAGAATCACCCAAATCGGATTTATAATAATCAAGTTGCACATTTTTAAGTATTAGAACTTGTTACTGAAAATTTTGCTACAAGAATTCTAGACCAACCATTTCTTAAAATTCATAACAAATCATACGTTAATCTTTAATAGTTCAAAATTGGTGAACATATTCTTAGCTTATATATGTATAAAAAATCTAAAAATTATAACGATCATATAACCCACTCGATATACCTTAAAATATAGAAACTGGTTTTCAGATTTTAACGTTTACATTCAATCGAATTATATTCTTATATATAAATTTGTCTCCTCTTTCCGATTATCATGACTTCTAATTGCATGTCTCTATTTTGATAAAAAATAATATCTACTTTAAAAATCCTCATAACTAAACTTAAAATCAAAGTACAAAATAATAATTGCCTTCGTTGTCCGCTTTTCTTTAATACACATCAGTAAAAAGATTTGACTTTTGGATCTTTTAGAGTATTCAAAACCTCTTCATGTTTTCACGAAAATTGTAGCCCTCGAAAATATTCACGAAATAGGCTTTAGAATCACTATATTAAGAGTTAATATGACTAAGTTACGAATTTTCAAAACTGGGGTTAAAAATAGTGATTGAAAAAGGACAGATTGCGGTTTTCAGCAATTTAAGGCATGAAGATGACGTCAAATAACTTTTCTTCCTCTTCGTGATTGTAGAGACCGAAAAACTGAAGAAACAGGTTTTGGATTCACTCGATTTCGATATAGGGTGAATTAATTATGATTTTTTATTTTTTTTAATGGACTTCAGTGCACATAAGAATTTTACTCGTGAATTCAATTAACCAAATTAGAATAAGATTAGGATTACCTCTCTACTCCTTAAATATAACAATGAAACAACATAAGAGTTACCAAAACCCTACTGGACTTTTTAATTTTAATTAGATCGATTATTTAATTATCTATTAAAAGAATTTAACTTTCCAAACGAAACAAGGAAGAAAGAAAAAAAATTAGTAACATACCTTTTCCAATTCAATTATGCTTTTAGAAAAAGTAAAATTATTATTTAATTATTAACAAAAATCTGGGTTATTACATCCTATATGTGAGAATTGTAGTTTTTTGCGGGCTATTAAGTAGGTTTTGACCCTTTGGTCATGTATTCGCTATGTAATTTCTTTTTTAGAGGAGATAGATAGAGTTCGGGGATTAAAATTTGAAAAAAAAGAGCATGTACACATTCACAATTTTGTGCTAGAGTTGTTTGTCTGGTTCAGCGTGGTTTTGTGCTTTCAAGGTTTATGTTTTATGTATTTGTCAGTTAAACGGAAAAGAACTTTAGAACCAAATTTAGTAAATGTCATCCGTGTATGAGCATAATCAAATGTTTAATTTAAAGCTGAAACTGTATTTGCTTCAACTGAATATCCTGAGTAGCCCTGAATTGTTAGCCTTACATGTTTGATGATTGCCTCTGATTTCCAGGAAAGTTTCAGGCAATTTCCTATAGAGGTGTCGTACATGCCAGAGGTTCTGAAGCGCTTGTCTCTTGCACGTCAGATTGACAAGGTTTTGAGGAAGGAGTCCCGGGTAATCGTAGTTTTCTTTTTTTTTGTGGAATACAGTTCTTACTTACAACTCAGTCACAAGGATATGCTTTACTTATCTATGCTATCTGAGATATTTGAATGTACCGATTAACATTCAATGTCAGTATGGGATGCATAAAAACTAATGTGGTATATATATATTTTTTATGGGACATTCTTCCCAGATTCATTTAGCCCAGGTGAATATGCTTGTATAGATTTTTTTCTTTATCTTACTCTTTTATATTAGTGAGAACTTAAAACCATGCATATATAGTATATATGTTAAAAAATTTCATCGCTGATCCTTTTAGTCGATGACATAAATAACTGAATTAAATAAATGAATATTACCACTTGCTCGTATGCTTTTCTAGCAAGAAATATTATCCAGCCAAACTTGCTAATTGCAATGTTCCCTGCCATGGTTGTAGTTTAGTGCTTTGTGGCTAGCTTAACAAATAAATGATTATTTATATATATTTTTTAGCAATTAAATTGATAGTCTTTTTCTTTAAGAGAGTGAGAGTGAGGTTTGCAACCAAATGTCGTGTTTAGCACACCTGTTGCCAAAACATCACGTGCTGGTTCCAACTAATGCTGAACTGCAAAAGAAGCATTTAATGCCGAACTGCGAAATAAGCATTTAATGCCTTAGAATGGTTAGATCCCTCTGAGATGATTAATATCTTGAGCCTTTTGGCCTAAAAATTCGGTGAAAGTAGGAATCTTATGTTTAAAAGTCTCCTTAGTTCCTTGCTTGTAGAGCCACAAACGTAATAAAATTTTGATGTCTGTAATATCTAAAAGGGGATCTGTGATGTATTTTCCACATGTATTATTTTTAAGTTTATTATGGGCAAGGATTTTTCCTCTCTTTGCATTGTAATTTCTCTTCTTAGTTCTAACAAATCTAGTTCTTTTATCACATCAAAAGAGTTGGAAACATAATTAGCCATTACGGTATTGATTGCCTCTCAACTTAGTGACCTTCAACCAAATTATCGTGGTTTGTTAATTTTAGAGTTAAATGCACTTTCCATCACCCAAGTTTACACTATTTTGCACATTGCATCCTATACTTCAAAACGCGACACTTTGCATCCCGCACTTCTAGCGAATCGGCAAATAACACTAACCCCTCACTATAAGCGACAGATTTTAGGCCGGGGAGTATTATGTGTCGGTTCGCTAAAAGTGCGGGATGCAAAATGTCATGTTGGTATAGGATGCAATGTGCAAAATGAGGTAAATGTAACGACCCTAAAATTCATACAATTCAACTCTCGACTTCGGTCGTTATCAACACGTCTAACTACCAATTTTACATCATCATTCGATGCTTAAATTAATAAAATGCGGAATAAATTAAACTCTTCTGTCTTCTTTATCTATATTTCCCGAATCATAACCTTTATCATTTACATATCTCTGAATCAAATCTATTTTATGATTCGCTTCAACAGAGTAATTTTATAAAATCTTACAATTCATCCCAATAATATTTACATATTAGATAACTCAAACTTTACAGCTTTGCATTACACAATCATCGTGATTTATCAAGTACATCATCCGGAACCTTAAACATGGTTCAAAATAATAACAACTCAACTAAAGTATTTAAATCTTCATGCATTACTTCTGATTCATGTCATTCAAGTAGCACATAACGTTACCTTGAATCCTTAACATACAAAAATGGTTATTTGTAAGATTAAGCTCGACAACCCAACAAATCTAACAACTTTCATGCATCATGTAGCACATAAACAACATGCTCAGATGATACAACATAATCATTAGACTAACATATGATACATGCTTTAGTTCACATAACAAGTATAAAGATCGAGTTCCTTACTCAATCAACATTTTTTACTTGATCAATGTTGTCATCAATTGACTTTAACATTTCATGCTCTTAACATATGTAATATCTTCTCAATACAGATTAAAACAACTCATCATCAAGTTCACATAGCAAATAGGAACTGAAAGACTTGCCTGATTCATTGATTACCAACTACAGCTTAACCGCCTTGCGTTTATCCTGCAACAGTTTAGAAGTTCATATGTACAAGCATCAGTTACATACACAATGAAATCAGTTAGATGACATTGACTTTTAGTATTGATCTTTCATTTCAACATCTTTCCTTCTAATCATCACTTGATGCTCAATCAATGTTTAAGGTTTGTCATGACTACACATTATGAGTCTAATGTTTAACAAATTTAATTAAGGTTGCTTAAGTAAACCTTATCTAATCTTCCTTCACGCTTCCCTTTGCTTGACCTTTAACATTTCATTAAGTCATTAAATTATCCTTCGCCTTAGGTCCCTTTACAATTCTCTATAGTCATCGCTTAACATCCAGTTAAATCGTTAAATTTTGTTTTTCTTTACCACATAAGATATGTATTAGGCTCATTTAGATTTAGTTAGGAACCTTCACATCATGCTTCTAAATTACATCTTTTAATCTTAAGTTAACATTTAGCTAAGTTCTTTAAAGTTCTCCACTATATCACCTTATGTGAATAACGTTAAATACAAATTATTAAGTTACATCATCTCATGCTTTACAAATCTCAATTTTAATTCGTTACTTAGCAACAAGTTAAGTTCTTTATGTGACTCACTATTCCACATTAAGTTATTTAATGTTAATTAGAATGAAATATTATCATTTCCTAACCATACTCGTAAACCTTCATGTTTGTGCCTGACCAGGGACCGGCACAACTGCGCTGCCACCGAAACCCAGTTGACCAAGTTGACTAGCCCAGTTAGCAGAGCCAGAATCTGCAGCATGTTCACATGACCTGCTGCGAACCAAACTCCCAAAACCGCATACAACCAGCAATTTAAGCTTACCCAAATGATATAAACTTCATAAAATCTCAACCCAACAAGTATTTAACCATCCTAAACACATAATCACTTCAAACCAACAATTTATAATATTCAAATTCTATGTTCATACTATATTTTCACTTTTTGACATAATTTACGAAATCTTCCACCATGAATCCGTTTTACATTTGTTTTAATTCGTTCAAGTTGCGTTGTTTTCGTCTTTCAAAGTACTACAACATATATCCATCAATTTAAAGTTTACAACATGGACTCGTGGTCAATTTTTATTGCAAAACAGACCACAACATATATATATATATATATATATATATATATATATATATTTCATCAAGAATTCTAATTCATCGTCTCTATCATATTTCCACGAGTTTAATTACTGAAAACTCGATTCTAAACAGCATACAACGAATTATTCATGCTCAAAAATACATATTACAAATTCCTTAGCAAATTAATCACCAAAAATCATCTTTTTGATGAAAAACTCAAGAGAACATAAACTAGAGTTAGGGCTAGATTTTTACCTTCTGTTTAGCTAGATAACATGGATAATCTTGTTCCTTCTTCCTTCTTTGATTCTCACAAAGTCCTTCACAATTTCTCAGAAAATTTCTTCTCTCTCTCTCAATTCTCTCTGAACTTTGTCTATTATTCTCCTTCTCTCTGCCTTAGCAAATAAACTGACCACCACTTTAACGTGATTTAACCAGTTATCAAAACAAATAGACTCGGCAATTGCAAATACAAAGGGTCTGTAGGCTTGTTATATTACCACAATTTTATTTAACAAATCATTACCCTTCTAATTTAATTATTAAATTAAATTAGTATACCACCATTTCACTAGCGTAATAAAACACGCACCGACCATAAAATCATTTAACATAAATTTAATCAATATTATCACACTTAAATAAATTATCCTTTAATAATTTCCATCGAACACTCATTTTGTTCCATAAATATTCCAACTAAAATATTTATTTCATTTAATAAATATTTTATTATTTACAAAATCCACCATCGCATTACATTAACATATTATATTTTCATGCAATATATTACCTTCTCATTTTATTAAAACAATTATATTAATTCACTATTTAAATCAAGTGAATTACTAGCATTATTTATGAAAATAATCATAACATTTCCATTGCCAACAAGGCATAACAATCAAATTATATTATTTCATAATATAATTTCAACCTAATTAAATTAACTAATATTATTTAATTTCTTCAATAGTTTAATTAACTTTTAAACCCCATTTTCCCAACATATGAATACATATATATTTACTTAAACACAAAACACGTCATAATAAGAATTTTATTCATTACATTCTTATTTTGACAATTTCTAAAAATTCGGGTTGTCACAGTAAACTTGGGGATTCAAAGTGCATTTAACTCTTAACTTTAATTGCAAAGTTCGTCTTTGTTTCTGTTTTGAGGGGGGTTTTCTTTATAGAAAAAGAAGGGGATAACATTCTAAAATTAGAACTAAAAATGTTCATGAATGTCAAAATATTGATTTGACATTCATGAATGTCAAAATATTGATTTGGTTTTTCTCTCTCTCTCTCTCTTGCGCAAATTACAGAACTACATATTGGATCCTGTTAGCATTTGTCTGTAGGCAATAATTAAAACATGAAGTATCTACTGCAAAAATTTCTTCGAGTCTGGGAAATAAAACTGCTGGAACTCAGGTCAAGAATATGTCTTCAAGCCTGTGCAGAGGGCATGGCAAGTCCTTGTTAGGTTAAAGGGTATTATTGTTAGTCCTGTTTGATAATAAATACCATTTGTTTTCTAGCAGAGATTTTGCATTATTTGCTACTCTTAATTTTACTAAAGGCATTATAATGATTTGTTTGTAGCTGTAGTTACTTCTCGGGTGCATTCTTACGTTGCTGCATTTTGAGTATTTAGTTCATTGGCTTTTAGGAAAAGGCAAACAAAAGCTGGTTGGAGCGGAATGCTGAATCAGTTGAATTAGTTGTGGAGGATAACGACAGTGAAGATGAAAGAGTGAACACTTTCAAGCAAAAGAAAGCCAGTTCTATCCATCTAAAAAAACTACAGCAGGTTTTTCTGGATTATGGATATTATCTTATATGTGAACTGAAACTGCAGGTATTATTTGGCACATTGTCCTTATCTGTGTGTTTAATATGAGCATTATGTATTTGAACTGTAGGAGCTCAAACTACTACTTTCACGGCCATTGCAACCCAAAACTTTTTCACACCGCTATTTGGCAGGGGTAATCACTTGAAACATCATGTCATCCTCCTTTTCGCAATTTCTTAGTTTTCTTTTAATTATTTTGACATCATGTCTGTCCTGCATCTTTTACACTTTTGTTATGTATCTACTATTAAATATTTTGAATTATGAAAAAGCAAAATGAAAATAGATGAAGTATTTTTTCGGATCTCAGCTCCAGGTTTATGGAAAAAGTATAGTATGTTTTTTTGTAGATTTTTGTGTGTTTAATTGCATATCGAGTCTTGGATTTTTTCTTCCCATACATTTACTTTGGTCATATACCAATGCGTTCTTATTTGTTCCTTAAAGCTTTACATCACAATTAGAAATACTTGCTTTGTTATTTGAGTTGAATGGTATGTAAATTTGATGTGATATGAATACAGAATTTCAAAGTGAGCTCCGATTTTACCAAGTTTTCTTGTAAAACTTTGGAGGCTTTTGACAGTAATATTAGGAATTTGGGGAGGCAATTGGATAGTGGTTATATGTTCTTATATGGACAAAACTACTAGCATGAACATTAGCCTTATAAATACACAAGGATCATATTATGACAGACTGATGATTTTTATATTGTCCCCAGCAATGGAGATTAGAACCTGCGACCTTGAGGTTTTTTTTCTAGGCATCTGCCATAATAGCATGGGTTGAATCCATTATGAAATATATATAGTGTTTGTAAATAATATATGACTGAAACAAGTTTTTGTATAGAGAAGTGAATTATTTATTTCACTGTAATATCTTACGAGTTACAACTAGAGATGTATATCCTTGATTTCTTAACACTTTACTATCTAGTAATGACTTGTAAACTACTTTTCCAAGAAAAAAGAAAAAAAAACAGCCACACAAAGTCAAAGTATGTTTATTACCCAGCGTTCTGCAAGTGTGTGGTGTTGCAAGCATTTCTTTACATAGCGACTGCTTGAGGGATGGAGGGTGTTTTTCTTTCAGTATATTGGTTGATATTAGCTATAAGCTGCTGCTAGTTGATGAAATATTTCTAGATTTTGTATATCAACATGAAAACATTTGCTCATTATAACATCTAAAGATATTCTTTACTATGATTTATAAACTAATCATTTAGTCATTTTATCAGGCTGGTATTTCACCCCTTCTTCAACACCAATTTGAGGAATTAGCTAGGCAGAGAAATGATGATACCAGGAACTCTGGAGATATCAAAAGAAGGAAAATGGTTGTCATTGGTCAGGATTGTGTGGAACCACTCCAAGCACTTAGAAGTGCTGGTTATGAGGTACATTCTGAGAATAAACGTTACCTTCAATGTTAACAGCATTTCATGTCAAAACAAAAGAATGTATTTCAAGAATTGAAGTTAATAGTCGTCTTCTTTTCAATTTCGTTCTCAGGTGCGCATGGATTTCAAAGAGGTTGCAGAAAAGCGAAAAAATTTAGACAACCTAAGGAGAAAGAAGAAAGAGGAGAAAAAACGTACTCTCTCTCTCTCTCTCTCTCTCTCTCTCTCTATATATATATATATATATATATATATATATATATATATATATATACACACACACACACGCACACACACAACGCAATGTGTATGTATATGCATATGTATTTCTGTATCTCCATTTTTTCTTGCACTCTTCCACCATCTCTTTTTTATTACAACACAACTTCTCTGAAATCTGTGACTTGCTCAAGGTTTGCATGATCAAAGAAGAAAGCAGAGGAAAAAGCTAAAAGGGGGAGGTGAGTAGAACATAAATCCAACATATGTTCTTACCTCTTGATTCATTTATCAGCCAAAAAAGTACTTGTGAAATTCTGAGGCAAATTTTTTTAATGTATAATTCTGATTTCAGTAGTCTGTAAATCAGATACCTCGTTGTAATATCAATTTTGATTTATATACGTTACGCTCCGACTGTGGAAATAAAAGTACAGCTTTGAGAATCACTTGCTGTTTTAAATTTTCATTGAATTTTGGCCTTTTCAGCTGTATATTTCTTGTGTGTTAGCAACATTAATAGGGGTGTATTCTCTATCAGATATAACTTACTTGTGTTTGATCAGTTGACATTTGAGAAATGAGATATTTGACTTTTTGGAACTTGAATATTTAATGTCAGCTTGATCAGTTTGGTTTCCAGTGACAAAGACGGCATTAAAATTTAATGTCAGCTTGATCAGTTTATTAGGCCAATCATACATTAGTTACTTGTCATAATCTCAACATGTAATTATACAAAGGGTTCGTAGGAGTTTAGTAATTCTATACAAAATAATTGTCAAAGAATCCTTGCCGAATTGTTGTTTGTGCTTAAATACTTGTGGGAAACTGATATAACATTATTTCACCAATTT
This sequence comes from Panax japonicus, assembly GCA_020205505.1. Taxonomy (NCBI): domain Eukaryota; kingdom Viridiplantae; phylum Streptophyta; class Magnoliopsida; order Apiales; family Araliaceae; genus Panax; species Panax japonicus. The sequence goes on along the minus strand of CM035104.1, from coordinate 50,258,375 downwards.
TGGATTGCGAAAATATATAGGATAGGATAAAATAAAATAATGTAAGATCTTTCTATAACAGTGTTGATGTTTATGCCCCTATTTCCTCTTGCTCAAAAATTGTTAAAAATTAGGTTTCCTTGCGACAAACACAATTGTTGGGTTATGGTCTGGCAGATTGTCAACGTATATCAAAGAATGGAAATAAATCTTTTGAATATTCAACCAAAATTAAATAATAATAATCTTCCACTCTGCTGATCAAGTGAGTGAGGTCATAAGCCTCACAAGGCCCACTAGATTTGAATTGGTCGCTACTCGCTCATGATGTTCCTCATAGTCACTTACATACATGTAAAATCGTACTCCCTCCGTCCCAAATTAATTGCTCAGTTTTGACTTTTTAAAATCAAATGGACCATTTTTAAAACTAATCTTTTTACTATTTTTTGCTAAAATATAGGTGAAGAGATTATAATCAAAAAAAAGTATATACAATTTATTACTAATCCTAATTTTTATAATTTTAGAAATATATTTATATATGCTTAATTATTAATTCTAAAAATAGTCAATTTGACTTAAAAAAGTCAAAATTGAGCAATTAATTTGGGACGGAGGGAGTAATATATATAATTTTCTTTTTTATTATATCAAAAGTAAAATTTTTAGTGAGACCGAGATAAAATGACATAATATTTTTAAATTTTTATTATTGTATCACGCTATTAAACCAACATTTTATCATTTTTAAAAATATATATAAATTTTACAAAATAAAACTTTTTTTTGTGAAACGAAACAAATGGAATCTATCTAATAAAATACAAATGATTTTGAATTTTCTGCTCACTCAATAAATCATCTGGGCCGTCCAAAGTTTGAGATAAATCCCACCGTCCATACATCTATCTAATAAAATACATTTATCTATCTAATCTATCTAATAATAATTTTGAATTTTTCGCTCACTTAATAAATCATCTGGGCCGTTCTAAGTTTGAAATAAATCTCACTGTCCATACAATGTCGGAGGCACGGAACCCAACTAGTATTAAATATTTGACAATTTTGTGTTTGGTTATGCCATTGACATTGCCCTTGGCAGCGCGGTAAAAGTCAATGCACGGTTGCAATTCATAAATTTATTGCACTCCCATTTAAACTTCAACCACAACTACAATATCTATGGTCAATAAGAACCTCAAATCTTATTGGGCTGTCAACTAGCTGACAATCAGATAGTTTATACGGTCTGTACAATTCTGTTTTTTATATGTATTTAAATTAAACTTGAAATACTATTTTTTATAAAAAAAAATTAATTAAAATAAATAATATTTTTTTTTTGAAAATACTAAATCAAAAAAAATCATTAGAATAATGACCCCTAGACTTATTGTTTGGAAATTTGTCAGCTTGGCCTAAACATACCAGAAAGAGTCGCTAGTCATTTTACTTGTATGGTAGTATGAATGGGAATATGGGATGATGAAAATGTCTGAAAAGCAAACATCCCACAGTTTGTTTGATAGTAGCTTATAATTAAATATAATTATTGACCTTTGAAAATATTAAAAGAAGTAATAATTAATTAATTTTCAAGACAGCTACATTTAATTTGAAAATCTCTCTCCTCTCTCTTCTCTCTTCTCTCTCTTCTCTCTTCTCTCTTCTATTATTATGATTATTCCTTTAATTTGAGTTTTAATTTCTAAACATAAACAAATAAATCATTTGTATTTATTACAACAACATGACAGACAGACACCTTACAGTTGACAAGAAATTTTCTTATTATTTTTGTGAGGCTGGGATAATTAAAAAAAAATAAAAACAATTATATAAAGGATTCGAATCTCATAGTCATAGTTAAACCTTTTTCTATTATATTTAGAATTTATAATCAACTGTCAACACTATATTAATCCAAAAAATTACATTTAAAACCTTGAAATAAGCCCATAAAAATAGTGAAATACGAAAATAAAATATCCTGAAAATTTACAAAAATAAAAATAAAAATAATTATTTCAATAACAATTACAGCTTCAATTTATTTCAACCAAACAAACAAAAAAAGAAAGAATAAAACTTGAATTATTTATTTAATTATTATTGATTTCTGTATTCTTTATTAGTATGATATTTGATTTATCTTTCCCTCAAATAAAGAATAACAATTTGTATTTACAATATGCATGATGCTTATTTACGTGTACAAATACTTTTAATGAAAAGGAAGGTGTAACACATAAACCACTACTAAAGATATGTCTTTGTCAATAATATTTAAAGTCTATTCAAGAAATGTTTATTAGAAATGTTCATACTCGACTTGTTTATTCAACAAACTATAGACTATAAATTTTAAGTTTAAGTGCAATTTGTTTAATATAATATTAATGAATAATGAATTTGATAATCCAAAGTCAAAAGTTTAATTAGTGCTTATGAACAACTTGATTAATTTAATTAAGACTATAAATCTTGTGTTTTATGTTGTTTATTTGAGTTTACCAACCCATAATCTTGTAATCATATTATTCTTTGTAGTTCAATATTTACCTACTGATTTTTATTCTTCGAATATTAAAATTTGTATAGAATACAACTCGACGTATTTATTTTTTAATAATATAATAAATTCAACCTATATTCTAATTGCTCAAAAATAACATTAATTATATCAAACGTATATATTACAATAACTCTTTTCTAAAAATATACTCCATCCGTTCCAAAATATAGAACCAAGCAAGGGCGGATCCAGCTTCAGAATTCAGTGGGGGCAAATTCGAAGAAAAAAATATTAAAGAGAAAAAAAATATCATTTCACAAAATATAATCATGGGTATCTTAGTTGACATTTTAAATCAAAATATAATTATTTATTTATATTTTTTTTAATACTTAAATCAACTAAAAATATTTTAAAACAATAAAAAGCACAAAAAATTTTTATAAATGGAAACAAATATATTTAAATAATATTTTTTATTATATCTTCAATTCAACCTATGTTTATCATTTGTGAAAAAAGAAAAAGACGAAAAGAAAAAAAATGGACCAAATGAAAAAGTGGAAAAAAAAATTTATTTGAGGAAGGTGCTAAGACCAATCTCATTATCCTCTAAATATTTATGGTCAATATCCCTTGTTTTTTGACTTTAAATATAAGTATTTTAATACTCCCTCCGTCCCAGGATAAAAGTGCTGGTTGACTTTTTGCGCATATTAAGAAAGGGGATAAAATGATAAAATTGTCCATATTTAAATTTCATTTAATTGCATAATTTTTTGCACATTACTAGTGATGCTCCATAAATATGCATAGAGAATAGAAATATAACAATTAATAATAAGGGTATTATAGACAAATTATTATAAAAATAGATCATTTAAGATAAGTAAATATTTAGCTTGGAACTACCTAAAATAGTAATAAAGACTTTTATCGTGGGACAGAATGAGTAGTTTTTTTATACTTGTAAAACATAATAATTTCATTAACACCCCCTCAAATAATTTTTTTTATGACCCCATAACCTTCTAAAATTTCAGTGGTGGCAGGTGTCCCCCGCCCCATGCTTGGGTCTGCCACTGGAACCAAGTTTGATCTTTTGAAGTCAATTTGAGATATTCTCAAATTCAAAATAAATACGAGTTAATTAATTTTAGACGATACAATTGTAGAAATTATAAACTATATAAATAGTATTACTAACTACAAATTTTATTATTTTCAAAAATTAAATCAATTACATTATTTAAGTATGTGGACGTAATTTCAAAAAATAAATAAATTATCTCACTCTATCAAAATAGAGAGTGGTTAGCATGAATTTAATTTGATCAGTTAATCAATACAGTGTCGATACGTAAAATATGAGATGATCTTTCTCTATATGTAAGTACTATATTGATAAACTAGCTGTGTCCCGTGCCTCCGGCACTGTATGAACAATATGATTTATCTCAAACTTTGAACGACCAAAATAATTTATTGAGTGAGCGGAAAATTTAAAGTCATTTGTATTTTATTAAATTATTATTAGATTATTAGATAGATAAATGTATTTTATTAGATAGATGTATGAACGGTGGGATTTATCCCAAACTTTGGACGGTCCAGATGATTTATTGAGTCAGCGGGAAATTCAAAATTATTTGTATTTTATTAGATAGATTAATTAAGACTCTAAATCTTGCGTTTTATGAGAGGTTCAATATAAGACGGTTTTTGTGTCAGTTGGAAGATAAGATTTGTACCTACATAATGTCCCTATAAAAAAGATACCACCACAAAAGGATTATCGAGTTTTGAAGGCCTCTAGCATCACTTTCCAAGCCACCACAATAATTTATGTCTTACACTTTCAATACAATAACATAACATAATAATAATCCATTTGTTTTTTTTGTTTGATTTGTATTCATTCAAATTTGTCTTCATCTTTCCATGCACGAGATGTGTTTTTCGGCCTTGCGATCAGATTATATCTCCCTTTTTCGAACAAGACTTTCAATAATAAGCTTCCGTCTGCGATCTGTATCCCCTATATTGTTCTAGCAGAAGTCGAACTCAAAGACTTTCGGGTTTACTGTTGAACCCAAGTTCTCTCTTAAACTACTGAAGCAAACGATGTAATTAAAGAAAAGATTATTTATTTGGTTCCTCGTCATTTCCGCAAACTATATTAATGTATTGTATTTCATTTTATCATGAATGAATTTTTTCATTTTGAAACAGTGGAATTATAGTGCGTCTATCAGTTTATGAAACGCTCTTGAAAATTTTGTTCGTTGGTAATTACTAAACATATTCATAGCACTCTTTGCATCCAAGAATAAATGTTTTTCATTAATTTTTACATTAATTGGCCTTTTTAGAATAAATACATTGTATTTTTAAAAGATTATGATCATAATAATTTACATATAATTTGTAATCACAACTAAGGTTTGAGATTATAAATACTTGGTTATTAATTTTAAAAAATGATCCATTTAAGCATAAAAATTAATATATGTTATTTAACCTCTTATATTGGACAGTAGAGCATTTATAATTTTACAAAAAAGTCAAAAATGTTTTGAGTATATTAAATATTTTATTTTATTGAGATTTTATCATAAATATGTTAGTTTGCTCAAATTTACAAGCTGTCACTTACAATATGTTAGGGGTGAGCATGGTGCGGTTTGAAATCCAAATCGCAACCGAAACCGCTTAGGTGAGGTTTGAAAAATTCAAAATCACACCCGAAACCACTTGTGATTGGTGCGGTGCAATTTTAATGGGTGCGGTTTCGGTTCCAAAACCAATTGAAACAACAAAAAAGTCTAAGCCTTTAATAAAATTTAACATAAAACTTACATCGAACAATTAACTTAGTGACAAAGTCAGCAATGAGAATTATATCAAGCATGCTTTAAAACTAAAACATATGCTATATAAAATAACGGAGACCATATATTCGATAACAAGCAAGAATGTTTATCTAGTTCCCAAAAATTAAAAGTATATACTGGAGATAGAATAAAATTCTATCTCATATATTGCAGGGAGGACTTATAGAATATAATCCTAACTATACCTAATTTGAAAAATAATCTATTAGACTATTACTATTATTGCATTGACATTAACCAATGCATCAAGTGCTCGAGCCCCTCAGCTATAAGCCCCTCCAATAACGCATCAAACAAATTTGAAATACCAAAATTCAATTGCTTAATTTTTGACTCTATAACCTCTAACATCTTCTTTCAATTGGTGAAAAAATGACAATGCAATACTGTGATTTTCTCTAAGCGTGTTCAAGTGAAAAGTAACTTTAAAATTTACTAGAGATAATACATACATACACACACATGATGCAGTTTCGGTTTTATGCGTGCAGTTATGACTAATAACCAAACCGAAATCGTAAATTTTATTATTCAACCCTCCTAAAACCGCCACATTCGCCGGAACCGTTGGTGCGATTTTAATGGTGCGATTCGTGCGTTTTTGGTGCGGTTTCGGTTCCAATTTAGTTACTTGCTCAGCCCTACAATATGTTATATGATAAACAAAAAAAAAGAATTTATTAGGAAAGTATTTCTTATTTTTTTTTTCCATTATTAGGAAAGAATTTATTTTTTTGGTTAAGTATTTCTTAGGAAAGTATTATATGATTAACAAAAAAAGAAATAATTTATTAGGAAAATAAAGAAAGAATTTACTGTACAATTCTAAATTACAACAGCACGTGCCTATTTATCATATTTAATTACTATTTTTGGTAAGGTTTTGTTTGATAAATTTGGGAATTAAGATCTTAATAATTATGATGTCTTAATAAATTAGATCATCTGAATGATTATGAGGTCTGATTCTAAAAAATTATTTGATAACTAAAAAATAAGTTGTCACTTAATGACACTATTTTACAATTTTAAAGGGTAAAATTTTATTTAATAATTTTAAATATTCAATTTAATAAAAATGAGTGCATAATATTGTTGAATATATTTATATAACAAAATTTATCAAAAAAAAATTCATTAAGAGGCACCTCTTAATTATTAAGATTTTATTTTCTGTCTTATTGATTAAGAGGCATTTAGAGGTAACAAAAAAATAAACAAATAATATCATGTCTCTTAGCAAATAAGAAACAGTCCATTAAAAGATAATAAGATGTAAACAAACAGCACTTTACTGTAAATATCCAAATTAAATGACTAAATCAGCATTTCAAATTCCCAAAATGACACTAGAAATCTCCTCTTTATTTTTTAAACAAAGAAAAGTCAAAAGACTTTCCCTATAAACAGGGATCCCGCAAGGCCTTAGGCCTCTTAAATCCCTTAAATCTAAGTGTTTTTTTAACTCTTTCAACGACCGAGCCATGGCGACCATGAGCTGCTCCGCCGACCAGCTGGCGCAGTTCTTCGGCGCCAACACCACCAACGCCACCGCCGCCGCCAACTTCATCTGCGAACAGTTCACCGCAGTCTCCGATCGCTTGACCGACACCGGCTATGCCATTGACTCCACATACCTCCTCTTCTCCGCCTACCTCGTCTTCTCCATGCAGCTTGGCTTCGCCATGCTCTGCGCCGGCTCTGTCCGCGCCAAAAACACCATGAATATCATGCTCACCAACGTCCTTGACGCCGCCGCAGGCGGCCTCTTCTATTACCTATTCGGCTTCGCCTTTGCCTTCGGCGCCCCCTCCAACGGCTTCATCGGCCGCCATTTCTTCGGCCTCAAAGATGTACCGGACCCCAATTTCGACTACAGTAATTTCCTTTATCAATGGGCTTTCGCTATAGCAGCCGCTGGAATTACTAGTGGCTCTATAGCAGAACGAACTCAGTTCGTTGCCTATTTGATTTATTCTTCATTTTTGACTGGATTCGTTTATCCAATCGTGTCTCACTGGTTCTGGTCGGCTGACGGATGGGCCAGTCCCACAAATATGGACAATCTCTTATTCGGATCTGGTGTCATAGATTTTGCCGGATCCGGAGTTGTCCATATGGTTGGAGGAATTGCAGGCTTATACGGAGCTCTTATTGAGGGCCCTAGAATTGGCAGATTTGATCATAGTGGCCGCGCAGTAGCTCTGCGTGGCCATAGTGCTTCCCTGGTGGTTCTGGGTACGTTTTTGCTTTGGTTTGGATGGTACGGATTTAACCCTGGATCGTTTAACAAAATATTGATTACTTATAATGGAGGGTATTATGGTCAATGGAGCGCGGTGGGTCGGACCGCCGTGACGACGACTCTAGCCGGTTGCACGGCGGCGTTAACGACCTTATTTGGGAAGAGAATTTTGTCCGGGCATTGGAATGTGACTGATGTTTGTAATGGCCTTTTGGGCGGATTTGCGGCAATCACCGGCGGGTGCTCGGTAGTGGAGCCGTGGGCGGCGATTATATGCGGGTTCGTGGCAGCATTAGTGTTGATTGGCTTCAACAAGCTTGCGGAGAAGTTGAAATATGACGACCCATTGGAGGCGGCGCAGCTCCACGGCGGTTGTGGGGCTTGGGGTATTATTTTCACGGCCTTATTTGCCAAGGAAAAGTATGTAAACGAGGTGTATCCCATTCCCGGCAAAACAAGTCGGCCTTACGGGTTGTTCATGGGTGGTGGTGGGAAGCTATTGGCGGCTCATGTGATCCAGATTTTGGTGATTATCGGGTGGGTTAGTGCCACAATGGGTCCTTTGTTCTATGGGTTGCATAAGCTGAAACTTCTACGAATCTCTGCTGAAGATGAGCTGGCGGGTATGGATCTGACCCGTCATGGTGGGTTTGCATATGCATATGATGATGAAGATGAGACCAATAAGCATGGGAGTCAAATGAGGAGGATTGAACCATCTCTTTCAAATTAGAATCATTTCTAGTATGTATTCACTTTTATTATTATTATTATTGTTTAATATTATTTTTAATTTTATTTAGGGAGATTATTAAATTGTGAAAATTGTGTATGATAATTATTGATATTTTTATCTTTTAATTAAAGTTAAAGATAAAGATGATAACATGATCATGTTACTCTGATCTTAAACTTGTAGAATTTGTTTTTTTGACAAATGAAAAATCAGCGTTTATATATATTATGATAAATTTATGCCGTCAGAATAAAGGGATCAACTTATTATTGTTATATTATTTTATCCCTAGGTCGCAATTCAAATATATCCTGAAATTAGTCGGATCTGATTAATATGAAATTTATTTTTAGGTAAGTCGGTCAATTGATCAATAGAATGTTGACACACATAGAGTCTCGCCTGCGTGTCAGCACTCTATTGGCCAATTGATCAACTTACTCAAAAATAAACTTAATGCTAACCACTTCCAAATTAATCAGACATTTTTTACGAATATATACATTAATCAATTATTTATATATTTGTAATTTGTCAAAATATTTATTTATGAATCTTTAAATGTTGTTCTTAAATAAAGAGATGGATAGGATAGGATAGATACTAGAAGTTTAATGGGATTCATATATAGGAATAGGATCTCCTCCTGTGGTCAAGGGCCAAGAGAATCTTGTGATTGAGAAAGATGGAAATAGCTTTAATGACTAATTAAAATGACAGATAAATAAATGGGGAATCAATCTATTATAATTAATTAATTAATACCCACATTTTGATTCATGCCTAAAAAATTTCTATATTTTACATTTCATTAACAAAAATGTTGAATTATGATTATTGTTTTGTGAAGGGGTTATTTCCAGCAGCATAATTGCTTTTTTTATTATTTATTTATAAATGTACGAATAAATTTTGTTTGCTTTTGCAATTGATAAAGGAAGTATTTAATTGCCGATGAGGTTTTAACCTGATGATTAAGACTGAAGTAAATAATTTTTGAAAATTGATATTTATATATAATTTTTTTGATATTTTCATATAAAAATCGTCGTTATAATTCTATAGCGACGATTTTTACTATCACTGTAAATTATATTCTCACTTAAGTTTTCGTATTCCCACTTAGATGAGTAATCTGACAATTATTAAAAAGTAACTTTGTGTAAGCAAATAAATATATGAGCATTATTATATTGAGTGTTGCACCTATTTCACATGTACATGGGAATCATTATTTTTTTCATTTCAACAATTTTGTCCAACATATTAAATTTTTTAAAAGAAAATATCACTTTCCTATTTTGATGAATATTGATATAATTAAATTATGGAAAAAAGGACAAATAAAATTGAATGAACGAAGTATATTTATACTTGTATATGTGTATTTAATTTTAGACAATGTTTAGTCTATAGAAATTAATGTTGTCATATAGAGCAGTCCAACAAATTTGAATGTCATGTAATTAAATTTAGGTTGTGTTTGATTGCATTTTAATAGTCCATTTTTAATGTATTTTAACCATCCATATATTTATATTAAGAAATTCTCTAAACAGTTTAGACTCATATTTGTATCTTAACTATTCAGGAGTTCTCCCCAAAAATTTTGAGTTTTATTTATTATTATTATTCTTTCATAAAAGAATTTTTTTATTAATAATAATATTAACTTATAAAATATTATAGAATTTATCATTATGAATTTATTGTACTGCTATTATTAAAATAGTAATTTATTACTTTTCATGAAAGAGTGTAGAAAAATAGTGTTAACGCCAATATCTTTCTTCATGTCCCAATCACCAAGATGCGTCCGATATCCTGCACAGTTCAACAAGTCAGCACCAAAAGCTTGACGGCTTGACCGTCGGGGGATAGCTTCGACGTGAGAGTCAGTATCGGCGATCACAAGGTTAACAATGGAGGAAAAAATTGTCTAGTGCTTGAGAGATAATAATCCTTTAATTATGTGTGTTTAGAGTTGGCAAACGGGCGGGCGGGCTGGGCCAAAAAGGTCCATATTTTTACGGGCCAAAAAAAGTAAGCCTATAGCCCCGGGCCGAAAGTGGTTTATGCCTATTTTTTGAGCCCGCAAAGCCCGCGTGCGGGACGGGCTTTGAACGGGCCAAGGCAAAAAGGCTCGGGTTTTTATGGGCAAAAAAATGCAGCCCAAAGTCCGCTTTTTGGCAGGCCGGCCGGCTCGCGGGCTTTGGGCCTGTTTGCCAGGTCTATGTGTGTTGTAATATTTTATTACCTACCTTTTCTTGTGTGATCCTTGCCCCATACATACTCCAGACCCGGTTTATCATGCCACCCACTACTCACTGACACCTCCTCCTACCCCCGGTCATCTCAGCCGAAAATATGTAGCTCACTTCCCTACCTGCTACCACTGTTTTCTACCACCGGTCATCGGAGTCCCATCCTCATTAATGCCATACAAAAAAGTGACAGATAACAGTCAACTGTTATCTTGTGTAATGATTAATGGTCAAAGCTGGGTTAAGTGACAATTTGTGTAATGGACCGATCCAATAATTTAGCCCAATACAATAAAGATGGTCCAGACTGACCGGGTCCATCCGAAATGACCCAATAACATAATCAAATAATTGGGCCCAAATCATTCGACCCAACAGGACTAAAGTAACATAGTCCAAAGGAGGAGCCCATTAGGTCCAATCCAATTATGAAAAGTATCATGGCCCAACATATAGAATTTATTTTTTTACTAAAACTGTTAAAAAAATTTATTCGTGTTTGCCAAAACAACGTCCTCCTTTTTTTCTGTTATTTTATATTAGTACCGAATTCATTCATTAAATTAGAACGAATTCGCTGATCGTTGAGTTTATATTTTTTACATTCTAGTTAATGGATATTTCTATATATATATATATAGAAAATTGATATTTTCATATTATTTTTTGATATTTTCACACGTAAAGCTCACATATTAGCTGATGAGTCGAATTTTTTTTATTAATATGTGAGTCGTATGTATTGAAATATCAAAAAATAATGTAAAAATATCAATTATATATATATATACAGTCCATTTTTTAAGCTCACCCCGAGCTCACCCTGCCTTTTTTTTTTAAAAAAAAAACATAACTAATAAAAAATGTATAATGATTTTTGGAATTGAAATTTTTTAAAAAAAAAGTGTTTTGGGTGTGATTTGGGTACATATAACAAAACAGTGTTATACAGTGGGCTCGGGGTGGGCTCAATAAGGGTGAGCTTAAGATCCTTGCTCTCTCTCTATATATATATATATGGGTCTTCATCTACAGCAATCGGTAGTTGGGAGCAACTCCTTTTGACCCAGCCGCTACAACCTGTAGGGGCTTATAAAAAAAATAAATTAAGTAATACATGTTGTAGCGGCTGGGCCAAAAAAAATTGTTCTTTAATAACCGATTACTGTGGATGAAATCCATATATATATATATATATATATATATATATAATTGAGTCAAAAGGCAGTCTGAGGTGCTTATTAAGTTATTATGTTCTGGGAAGGAAATTTCAATGCAAACGCGCATTAACGACACAAAAAAGAGGGTGGGAATGAAATTTCAATGCAAGTAATAAATGAGTGGCTCAGTCAATATCTTAAAAGCAAACCAATCTAATCTTTTTTTAATAAGTGGAGTGTTTCTTTTGGTTGGTATGCGTCAATTGAATATATCATACAAGACTTTGACTCCTCTATACCCGTTGACTAGAAAATCTAGAACCAACAAAATCCTTATTAAATGTAAAATAACAAAAAAAAATTTAAAAAGTAGAAGAAGAAGATAATAATAATAATTATTATTATTCACAAAAGCATAACAATTCCCTACTAAAAAGAGTTGTTTAGAAATGAGCCTAGCAAGAAATTAAAAGTCCGAGTTAATATTTGTTTGACCCCAATCCATATGTAATTATAATAGTCCCAATTCCGAATGATATGAATAAAATAGGGTTATTTACACTTCCTATGATATTTTTAGAAAAAATTACAACAAAAGTGTATTAAGAAAATATTTACAGTATTAATACATTTTTATAAAATTAATGCATTTGGTATGCCTTTAATTTAGTTGGGTGTTTTAATGGGTTGCTAATGTGGCAAATCAGTTCTACAATGATAACTGTTCCCGGTTGGTTGTCTAATCTGTGACAATTTGAATTGCATGCCTTTTTCCTTTGTCGTTTCTCTCTCTTTTTTAGTGAAAGCTTCTTTAGTTGGAAACCCTTATTTTCTAATTTGGGAACTTGGAAATCAAATTTCTCTTATTCTCTTTTTGATTTATGTCAACGTTCTTTTTGTTTCTGTCGGCGTTGATCTCCCGTTGTCGTCACTGTCCGCTCTGTATTTCATCATGTTGGTTACTATTTACCTTTTTATTGTTTTAATAAATTGAACATATTGAGGAATTCCATTATTACTTATCCAATTTATAATGTTTTATGAATTTTAATTTGAAAGTATCCAATTATAATATGTCGAAGTTCCATTGTATAATATACTCCAATTAGACATCGCAATAAACAGATGTCCAATTATCCCATATGTAGTGACCAATAAATCTAATTGAGGTATCCCGAATGATCAATTTTATAATGATGGTAATATATGTATGATTCAACTTTTTTAACAGAATGTGCAGATGGTATCCAAAATGCCATGTAAGAGTTCCCATTTATGTAGCTGCTGGTTACTTATAAATAACCTTTTAAAAATAAAATTATTTTGACTATGATGCAGTTGGCAGCCAAACCTTCATACAAAGGTAACCATTTTAGTTTGTGCGGGTAACCAAATAGTCTTAAAAATTTCAGTCTCTGCAACAGAATATCGGTTTCCAAATCATTCGATCTTTTCGTGACTGTTGGTTTTGGATTTCCTATTTGCGGGATTTGGCTACTTCGGCTTTTTCTTTTTTCGTAATTTTGAATAGACTGATCGATTGCTGGATTGTCAGTCTTTTTTATTCGATTTGAATGATCGATTTGTTTGGGTAGCTCGATCGTTGAGCTTTTGCAAAGAATTGGTAACTGCCGCAGATGAGAGCAACTTCTTATTGATTTCAATGTTTCCTTATTTATGTGAAATTGAATGATATGGCGTGGTTATTGTGTTGCACTCTTTTTATAATTATTTTATGGGTGCACTAATTTTATAATTACTTTTTAATTATTGTATAGTAGTGTAAAGAACCCAATAAAATAAAATTAATCATATGAACACAAAATTATGCACAAACAATATAAAAAAAGAAAAAAAAGTATGAAACAAGACTTATTAGTAAATTTTTTGGACATCTCTATTTGCAATACATGATTCTTGGATCTGGTTATTATGAAATTAACTTCATAGTACGTTAATCAATTGATCAATATAGTGCTGATACGCAGATGAAGAGATCACCTCCTGACATGTGTATCGACACTGTATTGGTCAATTGACCAAAATTAACTTCATGCTAACCACTCCCATGATTCTTACTACCATCAGTGCACAATTTTTTGTACATAACCTGTGCACCTAGATTAGATTTATTTACTAAATAAATAAAATACAATTTACACATATTAAAAAAATATAAGTAGAAAAAAAATAATTTTTTAAAAAAATTATTCTTATTGGTCCCACAAGATTATATAAAGTGATGAATATTTTTATTTTTTTATAATAATAAACTCCACTAAATGACATATTTACTTAACTTTAACTTTATGTCATTCATTTAGGGATTTTTTTTTGTACATTTAGTTATTTTTTTTTTGGATATAGAGGGAATATTATAATAATTTATGTGTACAAATTATACAAAAAAAATGTGCACGGGTAATAAATATCAATAAAAATGTGTAAAAATCTATATTTTTATTTTTATTTTCTATTTTGTACGTTTTTTATGCATAATTTTTTGTATGTAATATGTGTCAATTAATTTATTATCTAATTTAGATGTAGGTATGGGCAAATGTTCAAAAATATCTCTGATTTTATTTCGATGTCTATCGAGCACTCTATACTTTTTTTTGGGTCCAAAAGTACACTTAACGTTATATTTTTTTGGTCGCATGTGCTCCTGCCATTGACAGATCTCTCAACTAGACTAACAGGTTACAATCTTGATGACGTGGCAGACACATGGAACATTTACTAAAATTAATGATGGTCAAAACATACTAAAATACTAATTACATATTTACATCAAATACTAAAAATACTAATTAAAAAATGTGACGCCCCCAAAATTAGGTATACATCACCCATCTTGAGTCGCCAGATATATGGTACAGAATTAAAATACAACTTAATAATACAACTGTCATGTACAATACGATAAAACATAAACTGTAAGTTTGAATACAAATATTGTCTACTAGAGAGTATAAAAACTTAAAAGGAGTCCTCATTATAATTATTATCACACTATTTTACAGAATAGTGAGGACTACTAATGCAAACATCTAGGATCATCACTCTGTTCCCCGATTAGTCCCAACTACGTTCTCATTTCCTGAAGAGAACATTGAAAGAAAGGGTGAGCTCAACTAGCCTAGTAAGAAATATTATGACTAAGATAATGCAGAATAATTTATTGTTAGCCTTCAACAATGTTAAACTGATAAAATATAATAAATATCAAGTTTAACTACAGCGGAACAACCAATCCATTAGAAGAGTCAAGTAGGGAATACAATTTATTATCTTCTATGATTTAAAAGGTTTTTCATCACTTTTATCGTTGGGACTCAGCTTAATAAATAATCCACATCATCGAATCACCCCTGCACTACAATCAATGATATTCTTTAGTATCACGACCACGAATTATCCATGCACTACGACTAAAGATAATCTTGTTTTCATCAACGGTCCTGATCATGCCATAAAATAATTCATCTTTGCACTACGGCCAAAGAGAATCCATAGTCATAATCATACCAAAAACTGTCCATCAATGCATTACGGGCCAATGAGGACTTTTTCCACATCATTTATAACATTACGGTTATGATTATACCGAATAATCCATGATCATAATCATACCAAGTCCATCTATGCACTACAGGCCACAAATGACTTTCAACATAATATAAGCATGAGGATGATGACAATGATGTAAGAATTCAATAAAACAAGTTCAAGAATTAATTTATCCAGAAACTAATAACGTCCACATTGTCAACATGATACTTCTTTGTAGAGTAAAATTCAAGAATGCTCAGAAGAATATTTATATTAAAAGATACTGGATGAATCGCAAATATCAAGGATATTCCACTAATTTCATGGAGTATAGAAGTCAAAGTTTTAACCAACTGAGTATAATAAAGAATGAAATAACAAAAAAAATTATCATGCATGTGATAGACCGCACAGACAGGTTATTCCAACAGAATAATAAATAACGGAACCAGGTCCGGCGTAAAGAATGGAACCAGGTCCGGCGTAAAACGCACAGACAGGATATTCTGACAGAATAATAAAGTATGAAATATTAAAAGAATTTCACCATGTATGCGGTACTTCGCATAAACAGGTTATTCCAACAGAATAATAAGAATGAAATAACAACATAATTAACCAGACATGTGATAGACCGCACAGACAAGTTATTCCAACAGAATAATAAAGAATGGAATAACAGAAGAATTTCACCATACATCCGGTACTTCGTATAATCAGGTTATTCCAACATAATAATAAAGAATGGAATAACAAAAGAATTTTACCAAGTATAGGATATCCCGCGTATACAGGTTATTCCAACAGAATAATAAAGAATGGAATAACAGAAGTTCTCTTCACGAATAAAAAAGAAAGAATATTCCTTATGAGTACAACAAATAATATTTCCTACCTTAGAAGAAACTGGATATTGGAAAAGTGAAGTAACAAAATACTTTTATTCTTTCTCTCTATAGTTTCTCTCTCTAGAGTTTCAGTGAATTCGTAAGAAATAATGAAGTAATGAGCTTCTATTTATAGAAGAATGGACTGCATAGTAACTAATTAATGAACGGTCCAGATTGATTTACTTTTAAATGGACGGTCCATATTGGTTTACTATTAAAACTTAAAGCAACGATCCATACTGATTTACTATTAAAACTTTAAACCAGCGATCCATATTGATTTACTATTATAACTTTCCACCAGCGTTCCATATTGATTTACTATTATAACTTTAACCAACGGTCTGAAAAATTAGCACATCTCCTCGAGGAATAATATTATACCTAAAAATAATTTGGATCGAAAAGAAATATATTTTACGGGTGATCAATAGTACCCCGTGAATAGTAACTTATGAATAGTAACTCGTGAATAGTAACTCGTGAATAGTAACTCGTGAATAGTACTCTGACACGAAAAGTGACCCGAATACCAGATTGAACAATACTGAGTGACTTCTCACATAAGCATCAATTATCAATATCGTGTACTACTATGCAACCACGCGTATTACTGTACTTTTACTATCTGGTAGTTCAATAATTTTAACGGTAACACCTCCGCCGTTATTTTTGTAGAAAGATAATTTTGTCGTTTTCTAACTACGACAATACTTCTGTTGTGTGGTCCACCAATGATTGTGCCGTCGTACGAATATTCTCCGACAAAAAGAATATTTATCGACCAATCAAATATTATACAACAACTTGCATACTTTGCAAAATTTATAAATATTATCCACAACTATAACACTATATCAAATCCACACCATAATATTCAAAAATATATTTCGAGAAAATTAAATATTTATTCATAAAATCTGGGGTCTCACAAAAAATATACTAAAATACTAAAAAAAAATCAAATTAAAAAATACTAAAATTCAAATTATTTTGTTAATATTAATCAAAACAACAAAAATTCAAATTATATTATTAAAAATACTAAAATCATAACATATTTACATCATTTACATCATAACATTACATATTATCATATTTACATATTTACATCATAACATATTTATATCGTTTAATCAAAATACTAAAATTCAAATACTAAAATTTTACCATAGTTGTATAACATATCAAAATACTAAATATTAGTATTTTAGTAATATTTTAGTATTAGCGTTATATATTTAGTATTATATTTTAGTGATTTTACTAAAAATATTAACGGTAAAAATATTATATCAATTAGTTGTATAACATATCATATTTACATCATAACATACTTTTTTTCATCCAAAAATATCTTTAACGTTACATAATGGCCAAATATTTTTAGTAAAATTACTAAAATATAATACTAAATATATTCGTATTTTAGTATTATAAATTAACATTAATTTTTTTTATTACTAATTTTTTTTTTAGTAAAATACAAATATATTTAGTGTTATATTTTACTAAAATACGAATTTACTAAAGTTTAACGTTAATTTTTTTTAATTACTAATTTTTTATATTAAAATACGAATATATATAATATTATATTTTACTAAAATACGAATTTACTAAAATTTAACGTTAAATTTTTTCAATTACTAATTTTTTTTATACTAAAATGCGAATATATTTAGTATTATATTTTACTAAAATACGAATTTACTAAAATTTAACGTTAAATTTTAGTAAATAACATTAATAATTTACTAAAATACGAATTCGTTAATATTTACTAAAATACGTTAATATGTCAATTCAAGCGCATTATATTTACTAAAATACAAATATATTTAGTACTATATTTTACTAAAATACGAATTTAATAAATTTAAATAAATTTTTAAATGTCATAATAAAAAAAAAGTAATTGTCGCTACTTCTCAAATTAACGTTAATATTTTTTCAATTACTGAAAAAAAAATTAGTCAAATTTGAGATGTTATATAACTATGGTAAAATTTTAGTATTTTAGTATTTTGATTAAATGATGTAAATATGTTATGATGTAAATATGATAATATGTTATGATGCAAATGATGTAAATATGTTATGATTTTAGTATTTTAATGATATAATTTGAATTTTTGTTGTTTTTATTAATTAACAAAATAATTTAAATTTCAGTATTTTAGTATTTTTTTAATTTTAGTTTTTTTAAATTTGATATTTTTTATTAGTATTTTAGTTTTTTTTAATTATTATTTTAGTATTTTTTTTAATTAGTATTTTTAGTATTTGATGTAAATATATAATTAGTATTTTAGTATGTTTTGACTATCATTAATTTCAGCAAATGTTCCATGTGTCAGCCACGTCATCAAGATTATAACCCCGTTAGTCTAGTTGGCAGATATGTCAACTGTAGGAGCACGGGCGACCCAAAAATTATAATGTTAAGTATACTTTTGGACCCAAAAAAAAAGTATATGATGCTCAATAGATATCGGAGTAAAAATCAGAGATGTTTTTGAACCTTAATCCCAAAATTTTAATATTTCTTCTTACCAGGACAAGGAATTAACAAAATAAAACGCCCTAGAAACGACGCCGCAGAACCGGACTTTCCTGACTTGAAAATAAAATTGGGGCCTTTGGAAATGAAATTCGTCGCTTCAATTGCAAACTTCTTTAGGAGAGAGAATTTGAGGGAGAGAGAAGATGAAGCCGATGCCGGTAGACTACTTTGTAGAGCTAGAGGAGCAGGGTTCGACAATGGCGATGGACGTTGATGACGTGGAAGCCCTCGAGATATTTGGAGAGGGCACACTCGCAGTCGACCACCACAGGCTCGCCGACGCCGATTTCTACAACTCCTTCGAGGACGATTTCGACGACTCCGATATCAACTGAAGAAATCCCATCTATCTCTGTCTGCCTCCTACTTATATATATAGGGTTTGTGTAAGATCCAATATGTTATGTTTCGGTTTGTATCTGTATGTTGTTGAATACATATGAAATGAACCATTAATTGCTGAATGATAATGATTACGCATTTATGAATGTTTGGAAATTGGTAATTTGTTGTATTTATCATGTGTAAAGTTTAGTTAGAGTTTTGTTGTGAGTTATCAAATTTATGCTTACATTTAAACGGTTATGTTCTGTGTTATTGGAATTGATAAATGATTAAACAACCAAGTGACTGGAACTCTCGTTCGGGTCTGATGCATAGTTTAAACTAATTGAGTTTTGAATTTTGATACTGGGTTGAATCTATTAGAATTTGGGTTTGGGACTGATATATAATTATGTGTTTTTTTTAGCTGGATATAGATCACTTATATATTTGTTTCAATTACAATTCATACACTACCCCAAATGCTAGAATTGAAATAAAGGCTATCATCTTTAATTTTGAGTGCAATAAGGAATGTAAAGTTTAATACATGTTTGAAGATTTTTATTCTTTTGGGTGATTGTTAGACTGTGGTTGTTTTAGGAATATTTTGTGCTTGTAGTTCTGAGTGCCTTGTTGTGTTATGTGTACATATAGGTGTGCTTATCTAAATAAAAGAATATAAAGTGTACTTATAGGTATATATATCAGTGATAAGTAGAGAAGAAATGCTATACAAATGAGAGTGGGGACTTTATTTTTGTCAATTGATTTTGGGTTGGCTTTCTAGTGTATGTAACTGCTGTCTGCTGAAGTATATACCCAATTAGGTATACATGTTAATTTTGTGCAGTAATCTTGAAATGAAATGACAAAAGCAGGCCTGATATTATGGGCATCTTAATTAGCAGGTAGACCCCAAATGAATGTTGTAAATTGTAACCATATCCTAGAACATAGATTATGTGCTTTATAGTAGGTTCGCTAAGGTTAATCTTTAACCTTCACAACAAATAAAAGCATTTTACTTCTGATTATTTATTTATTTTTACTTCTGAATGATATTTATGGCTGATTGCATGCTTCTCAAATTGATCCCTTGTATTTATGTTGGTGGTGAGTTCTATCTTCTACTTCATTGTAAGTTAGTGAAGAAGTATGTTTACTGAATTGCTAGTGTGCATATGAGCTTCATAAAGCAAAATTCCCTTTGCCTTTATTATTTGGGGGCTTATATATCTTGATGCTGCTGTCTTAATTTCCCCCACGCCCCCCTCTCTCTGGACGTGATACACTGTAGTTGCATACATGGTACTTGATGTCAATCTGTAAAGGAGATTAGACCAACTACTGCTCATACTCTGTTTGTTTACAGGGACAATGTGCCACTATAATATCTTTAGTCATTATCATTTCTTCTGAGATCTTCTCACATGATGTGGGCGAAAGTTCTATGTAATTTTATTTATAATCAGAAGTGAACAAGTTAAGTAGGTTTTTGATATAACTAGATATTACTTTGCATAAGGGAGAGGGGCTATGATTCGAACCAGTGTGGGGGTGGACTTTAGTCCACTGAGTTACCACCTTGATCCCAGATAGGATACATAGAGCATCTCCAGCAGATGGACTATCTGCTGGACTATATTTAGTCCATCTGACATCAGCAAATGTTCTTTAGTTTTCAATCCTTCCAACAGATGGACTATCCCGTAGACTATAATATAAAAAGATTAAAATAATCAATGAATTGTTCAGCGTGAGTTAAATTGTTGACCAACGTTTCGGCAAAGCAGTAGAATTGCGTTCAGACTCAAAATTTTTGTATTCATGAAAGTATTCGTGAACTCTTTCCCAGTATCTTTCATGTTTCTGATCGTTTCCTTAAATGCGGAAACAAGAAGGGTATTTTCATCAATTGTGTAATGTCCCTTTTGCCCTGTTCTTTTATTGGACTCATTTTGGGGAGTCTGGATTGGTACATCAGTTTGAATTAGAAATTCATCCAACAAATTTGGATCATCAAGTGAGACCTTCATATAATAATGAAGAATAATACATCAGAGGACTATGATTTTTCATCTAAAAAATAAATTAAAGAGATATTATCAATAAAAACTAAAATTAAATATAATAAACATACAATAATTAACAAAATACTTACAATTGCTAAATGTTGAAGTAATTGATTGAGAGATGGTAAAATGTGTTGAATAATGGTGCATATTTACAGATTTTCATTTTCTATCCGTTGATTTTTTTTTTACCGTTCTGATAATTTTTTTATTACCGTTGATTTCTTTTTTATTACCGTTCTGAAATTTTCAGATCTATCCGTTACCCCTCTCCCTCATCTGTGAACTCCTCATTCATCTCCTTCATCCCTTCTTCAACCTCCCTTCTTCTCCTTCTCTGTTTTTTTTTCAACCGAGCCTTCTATTTAAATATAATATAAACTATAGTCCACGAGATTTCGATTAGCTGATTTGGTCGATTTGACATGCCGAAAAAATGGCCCGACTAAATTTACTCCATCTGTTGGAGCGAAATTTTCATCCTAAACTAAATATAGTCTAGGATTCACACTCTGACCTGCTGGAGTTGCTCTTAGCTATAGTCTTGAACTGACGAATCACCCCCATGATACATGTTTACTTTTCTTCTCTCTTTTTTTTTGTTAATTAATTTAAACCTTAACCTTAGTTATCATGCCAGCACCTTACTACTTAGTTATGACTTCAATTTCCTTTATCCGCTTATTTTATCGAAGAATCATGGTTGGGACTTAGAAGGTCAATCCCTACTGAGAGTTCTTTTTCTGTTGTATTCTTTTGTGATATTCGGTGTGTAAAGAACACAGATTAGGCTTGATAAGATTAGAGGCAAGTTACTCAATTACTCTCCATTTGACATGATTGTTGTTGCCTTCATGCTATATCCTCTTTCATATCAGGAAAGTAATTTTGATATTTTCCGAATTTTGACACAATTTATCACCTGCTGTTTCTAGATGAATAGGGGGTTACACCTCATGGTAAGTATTATAAGGTTGTAAAATGAGTAAATAGTTTGGACTCAATTTGTACTTGCTCGATTAAAAGTTTGATTTGAGTTTGAGTCTAAATATAAATGATTCAAATATGAGTAAATTTTAAATTTTGATAAATTACTCGAACCTCCTAAAATTGCAAATTTTTATTGATACTCAGATCATATTCGTTCGAAAAGTTCAAACTGTCTGGACTCGATTAGAGATCGTGCTCAACTTGGTAGTAAAACGAGCTTCAATTAAACTTTATTTTATACTCGATAAATTTTGTGAGAGTAAGTTAATACTCGGTTCATTTACACCCTTAAGTATTAATGGGTGAAATATTGTTGTTTTCAAAATGACTAATTAGTTACAAGGGGGTATGAAACTGAAAATCGAAAGTAGAACATAGTGATGGGATTGCTTAGACCTGACAAACGGGTCGGGCTATGGCCGGGTCAAAACGGCCCGAGTTTTGGCGGGCTGAAAATTGTAAGCCCAAAGCCCGCTTTTTGGTGAGCGGACCGGCCCGCGGGCCGAAGGTGCTTTATGCCTATTTTTGATATTTTTTGGGTTTTAAACCAAACGGGTCGGGCCTTCGATGGGCCGGGCCAAAACGGTCCAGGTTTCTGTGGACCGAAAAATACGGCCGAAAGACCGCTTTTTGACGGCCGGACTGGGCCGCGAGCTTGGGTCCGTTTGCTAGGTCTAGGCTTGCTTTAGAATGTCACACACTAATGTTAGGGCTTTCAATTTTTTGTCTCAAAATGTATCTCAAATGACATGTCATCATTACATTGGTTGGATAAATCTCTTGTGATTGACTATGTCATAAAATACATTTATGTAATGGCACATCATTTGAGATAACAAATTTAAAACCCATAGCGGTACCCTATTATTAAAGTAGTAAGAAATTTTAGAATTGTGGACAAGTATTAAGTAAATGATTGTATAGTATTAACTATAATATTAATTGTTTATATTGTCTTGTATTGAAAAAATAAAGTGTTATTTACTCCCTCCGTTTCTAAAAGATTGTCGTTTAAGATTTTGACACATGGATTAAGAAAGTGTCATTTACCAAGTAAAATTTGTTTGAAATTCTATCACTACCCTTTATGGGAAATTGAAAACTATTAATACAAGAGAGAGAATTTATTGGGACAATGAGAGAAGGTAGGGGTATTTATTCTCCTCGAAAGTTGTAAACGACAAACTTTTTGGAACAAATTTTTTCTTTTAAAACGATAATCTTTTAGGAACAGAGGGAGTATTAGGCAAAAAATAGTGAGAGAACCAAAGTTATATTTAATACTTGGGGTAATATTAGAAATTAAAAAATTAATATTTACTTAAAATTCTAAAATATCATATACTAGTTGTGTCCCGTGCCTCCGGCACTTGTATGTACGATGTAAGATTTATCTCAAACTTTGGACGGCCCAAATAATTTATTGAGTGAGCGGAAAATTCAAAATCATTTGTATTTTATTAGATAGATTAAAGGACAAATATTTCTCTAAAACGTCTTATATTTGAGATCCCATCCAAAATTATCCACTAAAACTTGGTGTTTGTTTTTTTGGGGTCATCACACATGTAATGAGAGAAGATAGATAGGTAGTATCTTGCTGGTATGTATTAATATGAGAGATTTCGCCTAAACGAGATGGAGCTGCTGCTGCTGCTTCTTCCAGCAAATCAAAAATCACAGCTACAAATCTGGTTGGTAGTGGTAAATCTGATGTTAAATATGTTGGTGATGGGTCAAGAGCAGTTACCAAATCATGGCTGGCATTGTTAATACTACTCTATTACTTGAAGTACAGTCTGGGTGGGCTGCTGCTGCTGTTCTGTATGCTACTATTACAGCCTTCAATCTTCATCTTGGTCTTTCTTCTTATCGGCACACGATCGCAAAGCCCTAAAAATTTAGTCGAGATTTAATCTCTTTTTGATCTAAACCCTTTCGAACAAATCTGAAGAATCGCGTGCTAGATTACATAAGAAACTTGATATAAGAAAAATTGAGATCATAAAATCAACTTCCAATATAGTAGTATTATCAGCCCATACAAAAGTGAAATGCCATGCCCATGAACAACAATCTTGATTTTTAGAATCTGAAACTATCTTCAAAAAAACACAAAAAATGACGGGGTTTCACAAGCCTGCCTAAGGGAAAGATGGACGAGCTGAATGGCTTCGTCAAAGAACAAGAAGATTAAGGTTACAAGGAAAAGCTATCCTCCTTGTGATTTAGAAAAGTTGCACTTGAACTTTAATTTCTTCTTGCTTCTTTAATAGAGCAAAAGAAAAGTAAATAGAGGAACATAAAAAAATCCTTTCACTCCATCATCAAAGTTGAATACTTGTACCATCATGGAAGTTGAGTCATATCACCAGATCTCTCTGTTTAACACCATATTATAATGGATATCATATTTCTTCCTATTTTAAATGTATAACGTTTCATTTTCCCCTCGAGCCTCTCATGTATCCTCCTCTATACACACACTATCACAGAGCTCTGTTTGACACCATTGTTATTCATACATCAAATTAAAGCAAAATTGAATTGAAAGTAAGGAATGAAAGCGACAACTCTTGCTTATAACCAAAAGAAGACTCTCGATCACAACAGCTTTCCAAGCGTTCAAATTAATATCTAATGTACAAACAACAATGTCTCACAAAGAAGCACATCCTTGGATTGGATCTATCCGAAGCTTGTCATATAAAAAAGTACCCAGCATCCATCCCACCAACTCAGCAGTTTGGATTTCGTGATCTTTTTTCGCAAATTAGCTTCATGTTGTTGCTGCGAATCTAAAGGTGTATACAAGAAATCAAATCTACAAATGATCAAAGTTACAAGCTCATATCTTACCCCCAGGCCCCAAGTGTGTACACATACAAGAGCATCGGTAATGGTCTGGTCTGGGGTTTACTATTGTATGGACAAAGCATAAATAGTCTCCTCAATGCGCTGTAATCACACCCTGGATCAATAATAACACATGATCAACAAAAGACCAAACATAAATTCCTCCTGAGCTTGAAATTTTGATTTAGAACAAGAAATAGAAAGTAAATTACAGAGTAATTGTTGCTTCAGCTAAAGCAATTGAATCATGGGAACTTGTATCATTCTATGTACATATAATAATTATCTTCTAATTCAGATGTTATTTATCAATATATCAATACTGTAGGACTAAATGTATCAAAATTTAAAAGTAAATAAATCGTCACTAATCTGAGTCATACATCTCATATGTTGGCTGTTCTCGTAGTTTTGAGCCTTCTAAAGCATGTATTGGGACTACACAAAACATAAGGTAGCCCGTAGTCATATAAGTAACGAAGGTACAATAGCTAAATATAATTGAAAATTATTCAGCAAGAAGAGAATAGAATGATAAATCCTCCAAGCAGAACCAAGTGGAACAAATAGCAAGTCCTAGAGTATGACCCTAGTCCAATTCCTAAGTAAATCAGAAATAGCAATACCCCAAAAGTATCCATGGTCGAAACCCGTGAAAAAACAAGAATGTGACTGTCCCACAACAGACTAGGCAAGTATGATCACTTAAGATATGGGTGTTTCCCTCTGTCCAAACACCCCAGGTGACAGCATATCAGAGGCACCTAAGGCAGCAAGTATGTTGGCACAGCAAGACACCTAAAATCTTAAAGAATGGTGCAATCACCAAAGCCTAAAAATCCCCGCCTAGGCCCCGCCTAGGCGCTAGGCCCCCCTGGCGCCCCGCCTAGGACCTAGGCCCCCCTTGGCGCCTCTAAGCCTCCTAGGTGCCTCACCTAGGCCCAAGGCGACAAAAAAATCCCTCTAGAAAATTAGGCGGGTCCTAAGGCGAAGAGATTTTTTTTATTTTAATAACTACCCAAACCAAATCTTGATATATTTATTTTTCTAATGATTACCATATTCATAATAGAGGTTGTAGCATATCAAATCACAATAAGAAGTGAACAATATCAAGTCAAAATGGATACTTTTATTATAGTTGTAATTTTTTGAACTTGTACCAACTTCAAATTATATAAATGAGGATACATTTGTAATATTTAGTTTAATTCAATTTAGATAATTCTTAAATTAATGTTTAGTTTCTTAAGTTTTAATATTGAATTAAATTCTTGAAATTTTAAAATTTATTATTTAATAGCAATCTTGTTTATAAATAAAACTAATATGTTAAAAATATGTCTAAACTTTGAACAATTGCATGTTTGTGTTTGAACTTTGACATTAGCAATATGGATATATGTTTGAAATTTAAGAAAATGTCTTTATTATCATTATTATAGATTGTTTTGCTTTATATTATTATTTTGTTTAGATAAATGTAAGATAAAATATTAAAATTACCTTAAAATAAAAAATCTCACCTAGACCCTGCCCAGGCCCCGCCTAGGCCCCCTAGGCGCTAGGCCCCCCTCGGCCGCCCGCCTCCCGCCTAGCGCCTTTTAGAACATTGCTTGAGGATAGTATGTATTGAATCAGGTAATTTGATTCTCTTTACTTCTCTAGTTGTTTTGGACAAGTAAAAGCATTAGTCAATGTCACCTGGATCAACTAGGCTTATCATAACCAAATTCATGACAGATTGTTGGGCTAATAGAGTAAAATTTCTACTTAGTGTCAGAGTTTATTATTAAAAGAAGATGGTCTTTTCTATATCTTCGGTTTCTTAATCCCGCAAGAAAAAAAGAAGTAACAATGACAATAATCTTTTTGAATGTTTCACACCTTTCTTTCAAATTCTATCCTTTCTTGTGCATTCATTTTTATAATGTTAAGAGATTACTATTTCAACTACTTTTCTAATAATGAACTCGAGTGTCTTTCAAGACTATCCAACCACAGTCTGTATTCTGTATAATATCAAGGCATCTTGAGAAATGCACAAGAAATTGCACACTGCTCAACTTCTTAATAGCAGGGCAGTGACTCATTCCAATTTGTGATACTCTACAAAAATCCTTATAGTAAGGAAGGCACACATTTACGCAATACCGGCGACAGACTAATCAATTACATTTCCTAACTAGTATCTTGAGATTATTATTATTTAACAACATAACATAATTAGTACCTTTTCTCACTCCAATTTTGCATTGCCTTACTGCCCATATTCTTTCTTAAGCGTTTTCTATATCATATGATATTTCACAATAATGATTAGCACCTACTTCCTGTATTAAATTGACTTCTTATTTGAGCTCCTAAAAGCAGTGTTGGAAACAGATTTTATTTTTCCTTTTAATTCTAAACCTACTGGAATTGCTTCTGCTATTGAGTGAATATCCAAGGACTCTTAAAAGGCCAAGGAGAAATCTTCTCTTTGGCTCCAAACATGAATGGGTGGAGATAAATTTAAGGATGCAGCAACTAGAATATATATATATATATATATACACACACACACACACACACACACACACACACACTTCACAGAGGATGAATTCAATGAATTCCAAGGTCAGTCAATTGAAGATGAACTTTTTGCCAAGGTACAACTTGGCGTAATACATCTATTTGAGATTTTGAGGGGAAGCTGACATTTAATCCTTTTGTGATTGTTCTTTCTTCATCATGCTTTTTACTAACTGTGCTTAATTCTTTACCATGCTCTTTCAGCTGTTTCTGAGACGAGTAGTTTAAAGAAAGTCTTATCTATGATCAAAAAATGAAGTCTTATACTTCTGTGTGCGTTTTACATTCTCTTTTCTGTAAATATCAAAATCTAACTGGTGTCTAAATGGAGAAGAGTATTTGGCAAACAAGCAATAATTTACATAAAATATTCGAGAATTTATTAACAATACCAATCATAGCTTGATGAAGAGAAAAAAGCACAATTACACGAGTTTCAACATTAATTACCTCAAGCATGTTTTCATCAGACAAACAGGATCCTGAAGAATTCAAGCCATGATTAATATCATATTGGAAGATCCTGAGCTTTCCTTCCTGCAAATTTACAAAATAAAATAAAATGATATAACAAAAAACTAAATTTAGGTGCAGAAAAATACAAATATGTAACAAATGAGTTGTTCACCTTGGTCCCATAGACAAGACCACCACCAATAGAAGGATGAAAGCAGGCCTACATTGACCTCATCCTCTGCACTAGGAAGTACTCTCACAAGTTCCATATCAGAAACTCTATAAACCTGATCGAGAAAAATCAAATTTGAATGGTCTATATACTCTATTCAATAAAATGAAAGTACAGTCAAATGGAATTTATTTTCAGGTAGTCATACCCTATGCACAACTCTATTTTTGCTACATACCTGTAGAGTCAAATGGATTAGCACGAGGAAGAATATAGTGAACCTAAGCTTTTTCCACGAGATAACACAATAAAGCTTCCTTATTAACACTTCAATCTGTATCCATTATGAATTGCCAGTACTAATTGTGCAGTACTAAAATTTTTCTTTTTCCTTTTGTTAGGTATTTTTCAGTACTCAAAATTTTAAAGGTCAATTCAATAAAATTGTGAATTTGACCTATAAAGAAAATAAAGAAAAAACAAAAGAGAGCGCAGTTGGGGATGTTAATATGCATATATGCACATGAATTATACCCACCATGAAACACAATCATCAATATTCAGATAGTTATAATTAGAACTTGACAGAAGTAACTGTCTTCAACAAACTAGGCATCATTACTGCCTACTTCAGGCAATTATTCACATTTTGATGATCAGTTTCTTCCAACCTCTGGATAACTAGCAAGAAGGGAAATCACTCGCAAAGCAAATCTTTACAACATTCTAATAGTCACCCACTCAGCTAGCAGAAGACAAAAAGGGCTCATGTAAGCATAAATCCAAGGTTTGGACTGAAATTTCAGGAATAAGGATTGAAATTAGTCATTTTCTCTGGGTGGTCTTTCTGTAGTGAGAGCCTTCCATGAGGAAAAGGACTCATTGTGACTGAGGAGAAACAGAAATGAGACCTTTCCAGCGCAATTGTAGTGTGCTATCATTTGAAGGATGTTGATAGTAGCATTCCTATTTCTTTCAAAGCAAACATGAATGGAAATTCTCAGAGTCATAGAATTTAGCATACACTGCTGCTGTATGTGCAGAAAGACAGGCCTCATTTTTTGCAAAAACATTGAGATGGTTGAGAAGATGTGATGTATGCTGTTTGCATTCTTTGATACTGTGTGATTAATTCCACGATTAGTAGAGGCATTAATAAGTATATACATAGAATAGGAAAGATGCACAAAAACAGGATATGGCTTCACTCTGCTTGATGTGGACCATTTATCAAGATAGAAATAGAACAACCTTCAAGGAGAGGAGATAGATTAGAACTTCCCTTGCACAAGCTTTTAATTTATTATAGAATAATCCCTTTTGGTTTAGTGAAGCTCAGCAAGGGAATTTCCTTTCTTCCATTGTATTGTTAAGAAAACTTTTTTCCGGAACATAATTACTTTATGTACTCCTTTTGTACATGATGAACAAACTTGGATTCTGCCCCATTACATTCCCTACCAGTTATTTTAGCTTTTACCAAGAGACTATATTGTTAGTATAGAATTATCTATACAACATTTTCCTCTTTTTTTTTGTATTTTAGCTTTCACCAAGAGACTATATTTTTAGTATATAATTATCTATACAACATTTTCCCTTTCACCTTTTTTTGTATTTGAGCTTTTACCAAGAGACTATTTTTAGTATATATTTATCTATACAACATTTTCCTTTTTACCTTTTTTTTAAAGCTATACATCAATGTCCAAACCAAGAAGGGGACATGAAATACAACTCTATAAGAGGCTGGTTATCTAGACCATCCAAACGTTTGGGCCCAAATTCATGTTATCCGAGCCAACATACCTAATAAGATGAAATTTAATAAATACAAGAAGTGCTCATTTCAAGATTCTAGGAACCAGCAGGAAAAATATATGATGATAGATGCGTGAAGTAGTACCTCCAGGACGGTGTAAACAGGTATTGCTGTCTCTCCATCGATGACAACACTTTTAAGTAATGAACTATGGCGACGGACCATAGGCAAGTAACAAGTGCTCAGATGTAGGTGAGAACTGCAGCCGCAAACAGCATAGAATTTTAGTTGCTTTCCACTAGCCATTAGTTTGTTTTCTCTGAGTTTTATATAAAGCATATTCCACATTAATAAATTATGATGAAGTCTCAACAACACTGCAGAGAAAATCAAAGCTATATAATACACATGAAGATCTTCTTTACATCTGCGCAACCTTGCTTCCATTGGATCTCACTTTTAACATTACCAAATTTATCTCATCGTACTTGAATTACTCAGTTCATTACACAAGCATTCACACAAGCAATTTGTAGCTTGAAACTAAACTGTACCTATAGTAATTTCTCTCCTATTGTAGCTGCATTCGTGCAAGCAATTTGTAGCTTAAACTAAACTGTACCTATAGTAACTTCTCTCCTACTGTACCTATAGTTGATGGCCATTTACTTTTCAGACTTCTCTAACATGAGACCTCAACCGAAGTAACATAAAGTCCTAGAGCACTGAGACACATCACAGAAGCCAATGGAGGGTACTTAAAAATGAGACATATACCCCTAAGAGTACACATACGTAGAAATAAGGGGGAGGAACTCTCAGCTTGATATCGTATACTTGCGTTTTGCAGCTACAGGTTACATTTTCAATGCATCTAACACACAACCTCCATAGAGAAACTGACCTGAATCGATGTTAAACAATGAGCAGCTCTGATTGCCCGGGATGCAAGCACCAAACCAAATCTAAGTAAACAAAAGGACATCAGAAACATTACGCTGCAAGACATTTGAGATTACATAAGAAAATACACCCAGTGGTACAAGAGATTTGAGCATTACGTTGCTTCCTCCAGGGAATATATACGAAGCTCATACATGACTTGGTGAGCTGCTATTGGGTGTCTTGTAGGAGATGTTGCAACCCCTGTGACATCATGCTGAATATGCCCTTGAAAACCAGGATCAGATTCCACATTTGGCAAGACACATGCAACACAAGCAGCTAAAAATCTCCCACAAGGTGAAAAATGGGCACCCATTTCACTGCAAAAAGGATTTACTGGTAAGTATTTCAAGAGAATGAGAGATATAGCTCAACTGTTCAACATGACAATAAGAAAATTGCCAAAGAAGTGCAACAACAATTCATATCATCCATGCCCCACAGGGTGATTGCCGATACATACTATGGTGAAGAAATTAGTAGTATTAATCAATTTCTCTTCCATGTAGCTAAGTTATCCATACTAACTTTTGATAAGAATACCAAATACAAATTAGAACATAGAGCAAAAAGGCCAAATCGGAAAATGGTATACAACATACCTACAAAGTACAGCATGTGGTATAATTAAGCGACATTTTTCTGCATCAAGAGTTTGACAAGGATCTTTTACATTGTGAGGCCATAATCTAAGCTTCACAATGCAAGGTAACTCTGCCGCTGCTGCTGCAGCCAGTGATGCGGCAATCTCGGACTGGATTTGGGTAACAAAGGGTTGAGAATCACTTTCAACATGTGCTATATTACTAGACGCGACATCACCACCAGAACCATTAGCTGACGTACGAGGACGTGAAGACCGGTGTCGTGAACCAGATCTTCCAGTTACTCTCGAATGACCAAAACTGGGTGGCAAAAGATTATCTATTCCATTAAAGCCAGACAAATTTTCAGAAGCCCCACCATTAAATGGATTTATTGTTCGTTGGCCAGCTTGGCTTTGTCCAATCAACCACCCTTGCAAGAATGGTACTTCCCAACACGATGGATCAACCAAGGGGAAAATTTGGTTACCTCTTTCTTCAGGCTGCACATCAGTCTCCATAGCATCGATTGTACGTTGAGCAACATCGTTTTCCATTTCCCTCATGAAAGTATTCGCTTCTGGTTCTTCTGGTACAGTGGAGCTACTAGGTTCTATAAGGAGATAACAATAGCTCATACTGCCCTGACGGGGTTGAATATGTAAGAAGTCTCACTGAGGCAGAAGAATCTGCACTCTGTATTGGACTAGTTGAATTAACATTTGAATCAGTTTGTTGCAAAGGAATTCTCCCATCACCTCGACCAATTGAAGGCCACATCAAGAATGGCAGAGACATCAAAGGTAGCTCATTTACTGGATTAGATTGATAACCAGATTGAGCATCCGCTAAACATACAGTAGGAGGAGGATAGCTCAAATAATTCCGACAAGTTGCAAGCGTCACAGTGGAATCTGATGATTCTAGTTCATTAACCTGAAACCATAATTCTAGTAAATAAACAAGACTAAAATAAGAAGATAAAGTCTAATATACAGCACAGAAAAACTTACCTCGGCGGTTAGAAGAAAAGGGGCAGCATGCGGATGAAAATGCACTGCGCGAAGAGAACGGCGTGTCTTAAGTATGATGGTAGGTGATGACATCTCCCCTCTCCTGCTGTAGTGCCATATATAAAGCTACCACATATATCAAAATCAAAGTCATCATAAAGCATCCAATAGAAAAATTAGTTCAATGCTGATATCCAGATTCCTCACCTTGTGGCCAGAAGCAACAGCTAAAAATTCCCCTTGGGCATGGAAAGCAATAGAAGCAATAGGACGATCTGCACTGGAGGAAACATGTTAATCAAACCTACCACCCAAGATTGACAATTGGGAAAAGCTTTTTCATCTTTTATTTCTTGATAAGTATGGGACTATTGGAACATAATTTTGTTAACATTTACATATGTAACATAAAGAAATCTCAGAAAAGCAATTACAAAAATCACGCGATCCTATACACTCTGCAGTTTTTGCATTCCACAAGCGAACTTCATGATCCAAACTTCCACTGGCAAGTATTTCAGGACAGAGTGGATGGAACCTAACCTGCAAAAGTTTCATTAGCACATAATGGTATGCTAGCATTGATTTAAAGAAAGCATTCAATGAAATCGTTGATAGATTAATTTATAAACTCCAAGCAAACAGAGATGTGAAATTATGTAAACAAAAAGAAATGTAGATCTTGACATGTCATAACAATTCGTTTGCAAGTGAAATAGTTAATCATTCTAAGGTAATATTAATAAAGATAGATCAACTTCATGAGATGTATAATTTCGGTTCGGGTGAACCAGAACAAGACAGTCAAATATAAGTATTCCAATAATTCCTTACAAGCACTCCCTCAAATTTAGGTGTCACCCTTTGAAACAATGAAAAAAATGGATTCTGAAAGGTGTTGTCAGTGAGGATTCCATGGTTTGCCAAATGTCCCATAGAATGGGAATAGTACTGAGTATAAGGCTAGATGAGCCAGTTTGCGAGCTGCTTTATTTAACATTGTGCCCTCAGTTTTTTGGGGGTTCGATGATAGGTCATATAAAAAACAGATAGTATCAGAAAATCATTCGATTTAAAAGGATTTTTATAACTATTCACATGCAAAATGTTAAAAAAAGAAGGAAGATAATATTGTTACACCAATAATTGACATTGTTATACATAAACATCAGCCACCGCCATCTATATATAGCATTTTTAGCTAATTAAAAAAGATCAAACAGTTTGATGAACGGGCGTACCACCCAAGGTGTCCTTCGGTGACCACTCAACACCTTTAAGCATCTTCCAGTTTGGCAATCAATAATCTTAACTGTATGGTCTCCACTGCCAGCACAGAAACAATATAGAGGTCATGAAATGACTCATGTTGGATCATGCAAATCAATTACACCATGTCCAAAAACATAAACAGAAAAGTACTGAGTGGAAGCAAGCGTTTTTCCATCATGGCTGAAGGCTGCTGCAATCGTTGACCTAGGAGGTGGCAACAGTGAACAATATTTGGCTGAAAAATGTCGCAATGACTCTGCCTCTACCCTGAAATAAAAATTTAATGCTTAACAAGGAAGTTGACGAAGATTAATCAAGTCAATTTTCAAAGGTGTTTCACCATCAAATCACTGATTGCTCCATGAGAAAAACATGATCGTGGCGAAAACAACATTGAAAATAATACAGAATAGAACTGACGATAAGCAACTTACCATGATATAAGACTGCGCCTCACGTCTATCGCAGCTTGACCTCTCAAAACAGTGGAATCAACATCACACTTGGAACCCTCTCTCCATAAGTTTCTAGAAGAATCCTTTGTTCGAGGCGATACCTCTCTCCGTGCCAACAGTCGAAAGACATTACTACAACTAGCATAACAGGAAATCAAAATTATATAACGTATACACAGACCTAATCAGATACATCAAGAAAACACGTGACATTCAATCTTTACTCTATAAATAGAAGTTACACTTAATCACTAAAGAAACCAGTAATCTATAAAAATGTAAAACAGTCCTCTAGCATCTAGATAAAATAGCCTAAACTTGACAAGATTCACGAAAAGCATAATAATCCAGCACAAAATGTTTGAAATCAAAATGAGCAGTTACTAACCATCTCCCAGTAAGAATTGTTTCAAATTCCAATGTGCGTGAAACAACTAAGGCTACTAGCAACTTCCGATGCCACTACGAACTAAATTGATCATAATATAATACTCGCCCAGTCTCAAAGAGCATTTTGTGTTGTATTTTGCATATCAATCTGCTATTATACTTTGGAATAAAGGAAGTAATAATTAGTTGTGACGTAGTTTCAAAAATCTTCGATCAAACAGTGATTCTCAGTTGAATTATTCCAACAATTCATTCAAAAATTATCAAAATCGAAAATTCAGATCTTTACCTGAAAATGTAAATTGAAGAGACAAGCAGCAAAATTCAGATTGAAATTAGGAAATAGTACTTGAGAAGTGATATAATTGAGGATAAATTCAGACCTGTGCTTAAAATTGGAGCGGCTGGGAGGAATACGCTGCCGAAGATTTGAGGTCGATGGATAACTGGAATCGTCCGGCCATATAAAAGACCTCATAACTTTGTGGTGAAAATCCTCATGGTCTGAGTTTTTCCGGCATCCAGTTGAATAATTCGACTAGAAAATAAACATTTTCCGGTGAATTATGAAATTCGGTTAGTTATTATATATGAAGTGCCCTTGATTGTAAAATATATTGCACACTCCACAAGACTGCAAGAGGAGAGAGGAGAGAGGGTGTGCTTGGAGATCTCGACAGGAGGGGCAAAATGGGAAGACGAATAAGCTAATGAAGAAATAGAAGGGGAAGAAGTGACAATGGGGTTCGGATATGGGTATTAAAACGGGTTTGTCAGTAGAGCCTGTCCGGTGAGGCGTTTAACCGGACTTGTGTCATGAACCGGCATGTTGTCTAATTTTATATTTTATATTTTAAAATTCAAATCCAAAACATTAATTGTATGTTTAATTGCGATTAGTATATGATAATAACTGTGTTATACTATTTTTCTTTTTTTAATTACAGTGTTATCTTTTTTTTCTAATCTGTTTCAGCTGCACCAAAAGAGAGCAAAGTGAAAAAGACGCTCTATCAACTGCGAAAATGATCGAATTAGTTAAAGAGATCCAAACAAATGATGGGTTGACTCTAACTCGTATTGAGAAAAGTCTTATAGTTTCAAGAAAAGGGAAAGAAAATCAAGGATTTATTGATGAGATGCGTTACTAGTTGATTAAATATTTTATTAAGTTATTGGTTGTTTAATGATAAGTTATCAGTTATGTTATTGGATTTATCATTTTTTATATATATTAGTTGATTTAGTTTTGTTGGTTGTATTTTATTTTACACTATTTATTTTTAGTTTTCATCAATTAAAATAAAGTTAATTCCAGAGAAATAAAAAAATTATAAGAAAAGATAAATTATAAGTAAGAAAAAAATTTAAGTAAAAAAAATATGGAAGAAAGACATAATTATAAAAAAAAATTAAGAGAAATATGAGTCAAAATTTAAATATAAATTGAATTTAAGTTGAAATTAAACATTTGAGGTATTTAGGTCGCCGTCTAGTTATTTATTTCAATTGTAGATGCATTCCTAACATCAACAAAACTGACCCGTACATAAAATATTAAAAATTCCTTCAATCCAAATATAAAATAAATGTGACATAAAAATATTTGACGTGATTGAAGATTGCGAAAGGAAGCGGGGAGATTTAAATGCACTATAAAGAAGAAAAATAAATTTGTTCGTGCTGATGTTAATCATATTATTATTATCCGATAAAACAATATATTTGGTTCATATATATATATATATATATATATATATAGAAAACTGATCAGGTCCGGACTCTCAGACCTGATCAAAATCCGGACCCCTTATTTTTTTTTGTAGAACAACTAAAAAAAATTATGGAACTAAATTTTTTCCATAATACAGTGTTTTGGGTGTGTTTTTAATACCTACACCAATCAATGTATGTACAGTCTGCCCAGACTGTACAGAAATATTTTGGTATAGGCATTCAAATCACATCAAAAATATTGTATTATGTAAAAATTCCAATTCCATAAATTTATTTTTTTTAGTTGTTTTAAAAAAAAGTAAATATATATATATATATATATATATATATATTAAAAATCTATTCTTCTTTATTTTATATTTTATATTTTTATAGAATATTAATTTCGTTCCTTGTCAGCTCACACAGAAGTTTGTTTTAACGAAAAATAGTAAAGATAAAATAAGAATAGAAGAAGTTATAAAATTTAAAGAATTAAAATAAAAATACTATATTAAACTTGGATCTTAAAGAGAGGTTTCCAAAAAATTTAGGCCATAAAATGTGAGGAAAAAGGGTTGGTCGAAGGATGATCCACAATTATGATCCCAAGAATATATTAATTCTATTGTTGTTGGATCATGATATTTCTCCTATTGGTCCTTATGAATTGGGCTTATTTATTTAATTAGTCCATTAGGTCTCCACTATTAGGTCTTAAAGTTATTGGGCCTAATCTTTACATTATATCTCCTTAATATTGGGCCGGGTCAATGGATTGATCCATTAGATCTTTTAATATCTAAGT
This sequence comes from Panax japonicus, assembly GCA_020205505.1. Lineage (NCBI taxonomy): Eukaryota > Viridiplantae > Streptophyta > Magnoliopsida > Apiales > Araliaceae > Panax > Panax japonicus. The sequence continues at coordinate 50,221,173 of CM035104.1, read as the reverse complement.
CTTTGACTTGTAATGATGAAAAAGGAAGGTTGTTGACTAAATGTCTGTAGATCATTAATGTGGATGGGATTATAGTCGGCCGGCGGTATGCACAGTAGGAAGAATGGTGACAACCTGCATGCAGTCGGCAGAGATCACTGAGAAAGTAGGGGGCTGTGTCAGGTAAGAATTGGTGGCACGGTAAACCAGGCAAGAGAGTATAACCTAGCAAGGAAGTCTCTAAGAAAAGGTACGCATATACACAACATACAATTTTATCTCTCTAAGAACACTAGAAATTTTATACTCTATTGTTAACTCTGGTAACGGCCTGTAATGACTCTCACGCCTGAGCTATCCCCCCGACGGTCGAAGCCGTCAAGCTTTTGGTGTTGACTGTGTTTATTGTGCAGGATCAGGACGTTTTACGTGATTGGGACGTGGCAAAAAGATCTTGGCGTTAACATTGGCGCTAGAAGGAGGGCTGAGTTCTAGTGTCCTGAGCATTTTTCAATCACACATTGTGGTCGTTCTACATCAGTGTTCATGGGGAAGAGTAAAGCACCTACACCCGAAGGACAGCCGGTGGCTGTCAGTGAATCAGCACCATGAGTTTCTATTAAAGATCGTTTGGGACCTGCATTAAGTGTTCATGCCAACACAGCGTCCAAACGTTCGCATGGAGATTCTCGTCCAAGGGTTGTGGGCAAAGCTAAGAGAAAGCTAGTCTTCACGGCAGAGAAGAGTCTGGTCACGGTCGGAAACAAGTAGAAAGCACCTCGCCTAAAACTTGACACCGAGATGACCAGGACGAAAAGGCCTCCCGGCTGGCTAAGATGGCAGACGAAGCAGATAGGGCCATGAAGGCACTTATGAAGCAACGGCAGAATATAGCTGAACAAATGTCCCGGATGGTAGAGTTGAGGGATGAAAAGTCCAGTTATGTTCAGTCCGAAGAGCGTGGGCATCGGAGTGGGAAGGAACCTGCTCATTCAGGACGTGAGTCTCGGGGCCAACGTCGAGAAAGAAGAGGATCAAGAAGTCCTATTCCTCAAAGATCGAAGATGGCACATCACCCTATCGATTCTAAGGAGCAAGGTCGAAGTGAATGAATAGGCCGATCCAGGGAATGTACTCCGGAGAATACAAAGAAGGCGCTCATTGTTGCGCACTCTCATCACAGCCACAAAACCCAAAGACGAAGCAGATCTAGGGGTCGTACACCAGAAAGTCCACCGGAGGCATATCGCTCTGTGGACCATCATCATCGTAAAAGTCCCTCGAAGGTTAGGGGTTCTATGGTAAAAGATCGATCCACTCGACAAAAGAAAGACTCCCCGAAGAAAGAAGCATCGTCTCAACCGGAGGGGGTAGATTATTTGGTTAAAGAATTAAAAGAGCTCCGGAAGTAGTTAGCTGAGGTTCAACAGGTGAAGGATACTCTGGGAAAGAAGGCGTCCCCATTTTCTTCAGATATTCTTAAAGAGAAAGCAGACACCACCAAGAAGTTGCCTCACGTGGAGAGTTACGATGCGTCTGGAGACCCTTATGACCATAGCCGGACATTTGATCGGCTGATGGATTATTATGATTTCACCGATGCTGCTAAATGTCATACATTCGTTACAACGTTAAGAAAAGATGCAAGACAGTGGATGTGGACTCTACCAGCAAATTCAGTATCATCATGGTCCGAGTTGTGTGACAAATTCCATACCCGTTTTGGGAGTAATCGAAGAAGAGGGAAGCCCACAGGTTCTCTAGCACAGGTCAGATAATTCACCGATGAGTCTTTGGGTCAGTACGTGAAGAGGTTCAGGGAAGCAGTTGGCTAGGTGTCAGACCTCAATGATCTGCAGGATGTAGGTTTATTTCAGAACGGGCTGGATCTGGTAAAGTCTGAAAAGTTGGTGAAGAAGCTGATGTTTCACCATCCGAAGAGTTTGGCAGAAGCCTTTGATAAGGCAGAAGGTTATATTGTGGTGGAGGAGGCCATGAATAGCCTGAAATGACCTTCCTCGGATTGAATAAAGGGAGCTGATATCCCCAAGACCGAGGACGATCAGGAGAAGGTGGGGGGTATAATGATCGGTCGGAGGGCAGCTCGAAGAAGTACAATAACACATGGCGACAAGGAAATAATCGTCCACCTGCTTCTGCCCCGAAGGTGAATAAGGTCTACACCAAACTGAATACGGAGAGGTCATTAATTTTAGATCAGATCAGGGGACAACCGTTCTTCGAACCACCTAGTGATAACTCCAAGCCAGGATAAGGCAATACTCGGAAATATTGTGGCTATCATCAAGCTACAGGCCACGACACGAATGAGTGTTGCAATTTGAAAGACTTTGTGGAGAGGAAGGTTCAAAGTGGTGTGCTGGTCCAATATATGGCCGGGAGAGACCAGCAGAACGTAGACCGTACCGTTCAGACAGTTCAAACAACTCCCCCCGTACAACCTCCTCCGAATCAGCCACCAAGGCACGTTGTTGACGTAATAACCGGAGGGACAGCAGGGAAATTGGTAGGAAAGAAGAGAAGAGGATATCTAGATTCAGTCATGTCCGTGGCAGGTGTTCCCCCGAAGATCGACAGACCATTTCTGGGGACTGTTATATCCTTCACCGATGCAGATTATCCTTCGGAACCCATTGAACCCCATGAAGGAGCACTGGTGATCACTGCACAAGTGGGCTCAGTAGATGTGAAGCGTATGATGATAGACAACGGGTCTTTTGTGGATATTCTGTATGCCCATGCCTTTCAGAGGATGCATCTTGATGGGCGAAAAATGGAGGTTGGGCAAGAGGCTCCCCTATATGGCTTCAACAATGATCCGGTTAGAGTGGCAAGGACTATCGAGCTGCTGGTCATCTTCGGTACTGCTCCACAACAGGTAGAAATAACATGTAAATTTTATTTTGTGTATGTAGATTCTGCCTATAACGCCATACTGGGAAGACTTACCTTGACTGCACTTCGAGCAGTGACTTCCATCCCTCATTTTAAAATCAAGTTCCCTACGGCACATGGAGTTGGAGAAGTAGCAGGGGATTTGGATCTGGCCCGACGCTGTTATTGAAATGCTGTCATTTCCTCGGTAGTAGGGGTCAACAAGCAGAAGCAAACCATGGCAATTGAGATCGAACCCTTTACCGAAAGCAGTTCGGAGCCATTGGTTATTCCTACAGGGGAGACAGAGGAGATCGAGCTGGTTCTTGGAAAGAAAAACAAGACAGTGAAGATTGGTTCTGGTTTGTCGGAACCTCTCCGGACAAACCTTATGGAACTTCTTCGCTGCTATGCGGACATCTTTGCACGGGAGCCACAGGACATGTCTGGGATCAGTCGAAAGATTGACGAGCATCGGCTGGATGTGGATCGGTTAAACAAGCCAGTTCGGCAGAAAAGGCGGATCTTTGCACCTGAACGTCAAAGGATCATTGATGAGGAGATCGCGAAGCTGATAACTGCTGACTTCATTTTTGAGATCGACTATCCGGAGTGGATGGAAAATGTAGTGCTGGTACAGAAGTAGAATGGGAAATGGAGAGTCTGCATTGACTACACAGATCTGAACAAAGCATGCCCAAAGGACTTCTATCCTTTACTCTATATTGACCAACTTATTGATGCGACTTCGGGGTATGCACTACTAAGCTTTATGGATGTTTTTTCAGGTTATCATCAAATTTCTATGTGCAAGGAGGACATTCCAAAGACAGCATTCATCACACATCGTTCGGTGTACACCTATAAGAAGATGACCTTCGGCCTGATATATATTGGATCCACCTATCAGAGGATGATGAACTTTGTCTTTCAGAAGCAGCTGGGAAAGAACATTGAGGTGTATATAGATGATATGATCGTGAAAAGCACGATGATTCACAAGCATTTAGATGATCTGGAGGAATGCTTTTAGACAGTCCGACATCACAAATTGAGGCTCAATCCTACAAAGTGTACCTTCGAACTCGGTGTAGGGAAATTCCTGGGTTACTTGGTCAGTCAAAGGGGCATTGAGGCCAATCTGGAAAAGATCCCAGCCATTCTAGACATGAAGACTCCTTAGTTATTTAAAGACGTTCAACGTTTGACTGTTAGGATTGCAGCTTTGAGGAGATTCATGTCCAAATCCGCAGAGAGATGTTTACCATTCTTCGACACACTGAAGGGACAAAAGAATGTGAAGACATTCAAATGGACTTCGGAGTGTGAAGACGCCTTCCAAGGTATAAAGACATATCTGTCTTCGGCTCCTTTATTGATGAAACCTGCCCCAGCTGAGACTTTGTATTTATATCTGGCAGCTAGTTCATTGGCAGTTGGAGCAGTACTGGTTTGGGAGGTTAGTGGGAAGCATCATCCAGTTTATTATGTCAGTCACGTCCTAAGAGATGCTGAAACCAGGTATCCAAATATTGAAAATTTTGCCTTTGCTTTAATAATTGCTAGTCGAAAGCTTTGACAATATTTTCAAGGTCGACTCCTAGTTGTCTACACGGATCAACCACTGAAGAAAGTGATGAGCAAACCAGAAGTCTCGGGAAGATTAACAGCATGGACTATGGAATTATCACAATTTTTAATTGAATATCATCCCCGAACTGCTATCAAAGGTCAAGCCTTGGCCGATTTCATGGTGGAATGTTCGTTCTCCGAAGCAGATGCTGAGCTGCCAGAAGCTGAGACGTCCGATCGAGTGGTTGCAGTTTTTCAGCATGGTCAGAATTCTTGGACGCTGTATGCAGATGGGTCTTCTACTACGGATGTTAGCGGGGCAGGGATTATTCTGACAAGTCTGTAAGGATTCAAGGTGCAGCAGGCCATTCGATTTGGGTTCAGAGCAACGAACAACGAGGCCGAATATGAATCAGTGTTGGCAGGAGTCCGATTGGCAAAAAGTCTAGAAGTACAGAAGCTGATCATCTACAGTGACTCTCAACTTGTCGTCAAGCAATTATCGGGAGATTATAAAGCTCGTGGAATGAGGATGATCAAGTATTTGGCAGAGTTGAAGGATCGGCTTCAGTATTTCGTCTCTTATGAATTTTAGGGCATAGAACGTAACAACAATTCCATTGCCGATGCGTTGTCAAAATTGGCCACTACGGATGCTGCCATTTTTAATGGGTCAGTTTATTTGGATATTTTGCAGCATCCGAGTATCCAGCACGAAGCGGTAATGTGTATTGAACGATCCGACTGTTGGATGACCCCTTACATTGTGAATTTAGCAGATGGTGTCCTTCCTTCGGACCAGATGCTGGCAAAGAAGATCAAGTACAAGAGTGCCAACTTCGTTCTCATTGATGGGGATCTTTATCGAAGGGCATTTTCGTTACCATTATTAAAGTGTCTGGTTCCATCTGAGGCTGAGTATGCTCTTCAGGAGGTTCACGAGGGTATTTACGGTGATCATATGGTCGCTAAGTCTTTGGCTTATAAAGTACTTCGACAAGGGTACTACTGACCTACAATCTTCAAGGAAACGATAGAGTATGTGAAGAAGTGTGAGAAATGTCAGCTCAACAGTCTGATCCCTCATCAGCCACCAGAAGAACTATACTCGATTTTATCTCCTATACCCTTTACTGTCTGGGGGGTAGATATATTGGGTCTGTTGCCTAAAGATAAAGGTCAAGTCAGCTTTGTCATAGTTGTTATTGATTACATGACCAAATGGGTAGAGGTGAAGCCACTTCGGTTGATAATGAAACAAGAGTGTTTGAAGTTCATGAAAGAGTCCGTAGTGTTTCGCTTCGGGATTCCTAAAGTGGTGATATCGAACAACTGATGTCAGTTCGTGGGATCAAAATTTGAAGGATTTCTAAAAGAATTGGGGGTTCAGCACAGGAAGACTTCAGTGGCTCACCCACAGTCAAATGGGTAGGTTGAAGTGACCAACAGAACGCTTCTGAACGAAATCAAACGCAGATTGGACAGAGCTAAAGGAAGATGGCCGGAGGAGCTACTCAGTGTATTATGGGCTTACCGGACTACACCAAGGACTACCACAGGGGATTCACCTTTCAGATTGGCCTATGGTACTGATGCCTTAGTCCCAGTCAAAATTGGATCCCCAAGTCTTCGAGTTAGTCGGTTCAAAGAGATTTATAATGAAGAAGGACTGAAGGCCAATTTGGATCTGTTAGAAGAAGTTAGAGAAGTAGCTTTGATCAAGTTAGCAGCCTACCAGAGGAGAGTTACCAAGCATTACAACAAAGGAGTAAAGCTTCGTAGATTCGAAGTGGGGGATTTCGTCCTCAGAGAAGTCGAAGCATCCACGCCACAGAACATGGGAAAGCTAATGTCAAACTGGGAAGGACCGTATGAAGTAATTGAAGTCCTGAAACCTGGAACTTATCGGTTAAAGTCATTAGACGGATCCTAGATTAAGAACACTTGGCACGCTGGCAGGCTTCGAAAATATTTTCAATAGAGATCGAGTCAGTTTATCGAAAGTCTGTACATAGTTGATCATCATCAATAAAAGATTCACTTTTTCACAATTGATCTTCATCCTATCTGTCCTAAGTTCACAAGGGAGTAAGGAGGACGGGGGGGACTCGCTGACCATTCGATGGTAGCCTTTCTGGCAGGTGGTCCTTATGAATTTGTCAGGCCCTCGGGGTAGGCAAACTTCATCGGAGTAAGGAGGACGGGGTGGACTCGCTGAACATTTGATGGTAGCCTTTTCGGCAGGAGTGTCCTTATAAAATTGTTCTACCCTGAGTGGTAAACAAGTTTAATGGTCCTTTTAATATTGCTTTTACCGTGAGTGGTAAATCAATATGGACCGAAGTAAGGAGGTATGGTCGGACTTGCTTGCCATTCGATGGTAGCCTTTTTGTTAGGTGCGTCCTTATGAATTTGTTTTACCGCGAGTGGTAAACAAATTCCATGGTCCTTATAAAATCGTTCTACCCCGAGTGGTAAACAAATGTCCTTGTAAGACCCCGAAAATTTTTAAATAAAAAGGAATTTCCTTTATTTATTTTTTTGAAATAGTAAGGGTGAATTTGATTAATGTGGTTAGTTATGGGTAAAATGCGCAAATATTTTAAATAAGCAGGTGGTTATAAAATATTCATTGTTGTCGGGGAATATTCGTTTGGTCGCGGAATATTCTTGCTGTCGGGGAATATTCGTACGACGGCGCAGTCTTTTGTGGGCCCCATAACGGAAAGCGATTGGATGAAGAAAATGACAAGTATAAGTTGTTTATAAAAAACGGCGAAGTTGTTACCGTTAATATTGTTGGAATACCCGGTGGTTAAAACACAGTAATACGCGTTGTTGCACAGTAGCACACGGTATTGCACCAATTATTAATTCTTACGTAAGAAGGCACTACTCAATAATTGTTACAGTAATTACTATTCAGTATTTTATTTTATTGATTCAATAATTACTGCATTGATATTTTATATTACCGTTGTTTCAATAAATTGTCTTTACACAGTATTTTCCATTATCGAAGCAATAATTCATATTATCTGAATAATATTATTTGATAACATTATTGGCAATGTCTAGAAAATTCTGTCTACGGAGAGGTTTGGTCACCTAATTGCGCGCCAATAAGAATAAATTCTTATTGGAAAGCCCCCTCCTCTTTCCTAGGAACGGTCTGGTTGCCAATATTGTGATTCTGTAATATTATTTGTGAATAATTAATTATTGATTCATATGATGAGGAAAATATTGATTTTATGTGGATATAGATGGAGAAAATTTTTAATGTGACAATTGTTGAAAATTAATATTTTATCTTTTTCTGATAAAATAATTCATTTAAATATATTATTTTAATAATATATTAACGGTGATATTTTTATAATGAATGTGGGATATATGAGTTTCTGAGGAGAAAGAGTATTTTTGTTGCAATAAATATTAAAAACAGATTTTGTGTGTCGGTAGACCTATTTCTTGACAGAAAATTTGATTATAATATGTAAAATCGTCCGTTTGTGGATTTCGATCAATTTCTGTTTGGAATTTGGAAAAACTTCCTTCTGTAAAGTTGTAGATAATGGAATTTCCTATAAAAAAAAGCGAGATTCGAATTTTCTGGCAAAAGGGCTATTTATTATGAATTATTGAAGTTCTGAAGCTCCGAAATAATTGATTTTTGGAAGTTTAAAATATTTTAAATAACAAAAATGTTTTTTTTGTTTTGTGGGCAGCCCTAGCATGTGCTTAATGAACTGAAATCAGATTTCAAGAGTGGGCGTAGAATTTTTAAAAAATATATAATATTTTATTAAATTTTCTACTTTGGTGTTCTAAGCAATTTCCTATTCATGAGTTACTATTCACGAGTTACTATTCACGAGTACTATTCATGAAGCATGATGATGTTTTTGTGAAATTTCTATCTTTTGGTGTCGGAGTTATTATTTACGTATACGACACTATTCACGTATACGACAATATTCACGAATACGGCACTATTCACCGAAAAATAAAATTTATTCTTTTTGTCCAAAATATCTATTCTGGATACTAGCTTTGATTGTATCCATGTTTTGATCATTCTTGAATTTTACTTCAGTATGATTATTTATGAAGTATTTTTGAACTCGGATTGTTTAAAGTACGAATCCTTAATACTTGTTATTTTGTTTCACTGGATTCGTTTCCTTTAAAATATTTTTCATCATCCTCAGTCCTAAATGATGGTGTTATTGAATATCTTTGGCCTGTAGTGCAAAGATGGTTGATTTTATTATGAATATCTTTGGCTCGTAGTGCAAAGATGTACAGGTGTTGAGATGAACATGAACAATTGATGAATATCTTTGGCCCGTAGTGCAAAGATGAACAGGTGTTTAGATGAACATGACCAACTGATGAATATCTTTGGCCTGCAGTGCAAAGATGAATATTTGATTTGATTTGAGATATATATTGATTGATGTTACAGGGATAAAATATTGACGATGGACTTTTAAATTCATAGATGTTAGTAGATTTTATTCTCTACTTAACTCTTCTAATGAATTGTTGTTTTCGCTGCAGTTGTTGATCTAAAACTTGTTGTCTATTGTATTCTATCAGATTTTTCCCTGTTGAAGACTAAGGATAATTTGTTGTACATTATCTTAGTCATAATATTCTTTACTGGGCTAGTTGAGCTCACCCTTTTTCTTGTTATTCTATTTTTCTTCTCAGGAGACGAGAATGTAGCGAGTACGAGTCGATTTATGTAATGATGGTTCTAGAGAGAGTTGTTTAGTAGTCCTCACTATTTTTGTAAAATAATGTATCAATAATTATGATGGGGATTTATTTGCGTGTGGATATTATCTAGACGGCAATATCTGTATTTAAACTCACAGTTTATATGTTGTAATAATAAAGTTGTGGTTATTTCTGTACCATGTATTTGGCGACTCAGAATGGGTTGGATGGAATGGACCTATTTTGGGGGCGTCACATTCCTTATATACTTGTTCTACCCCGAGTGGTAAACAAGATCTTGATGGTGCAAGGAAGATCAGCCGAATTCACCTTATACACAACCTGCCTCACACTTCGGAAAGGATAAGTATACATTACTTTATTTTGTTCAAGTGTTGAGTTCAGTTCATTCAGTTCAGCTCATTGAATTCAATTTATTTCATTTCTCAACTTAACTATTATATGTCTTATCTGATTCACAGTCCGAGTTAAGTTCATTCAAAATCATTAATGCTGAATTATTGACAAGGAACAAAATAAACAGAAGTCATGGTAAAGAAAATTAAAATTTCATTAACACCTAAACAAGTTCACTTAAATTTCTTTACAAACAATTTTTTTAAACAAATCCGATAAACATGAAAAGACAGATGTGACGCCCCCAAAATAGGTCCATTCCATCCAACCCATTTTGAGTCGCCAAATACATGGTACAGAAACAACTACAACTTTTACAACCCATAAACTGTGAGCTTGAATACAAACATTGTCATCTAGACAATATCCACATACCCAACTATGTCCTCAATACAATTATTGATATATTATTTTACAAAAATGGTGAGGACTACTAAACAACTCTCTCTAGAACCTTCATTCCATACCCCGACTCGATCCTACTATGTTCTCACCTCCTGAGAAGAAAATGGAACAACAAGGAAAAGGGTGAGCTCAACTAGACCAGTAAAGAATATTACGACTAAGATAATATACAACAAATTATCGTTAGTCTTCAACAGGGAAAAATCTAATAGAATACAATAGACAACAAGTTTTAGATCAACAAATACAGCGGAAACAGCAATCCATTAGAAGAGTCACGTAGAGAATGAATTATATTGTCTTCTAAGATTTAAAAGTCCATCATCAATATTTCATCCCTGTAACAACGATCAATATACATCTTTAATCATCTTTGCACTACAGGCCAAAGATATTCATTTGTATCACCAGTTGGTCATGTTCATCTCAACACCTGTTCATATTTGCACTACGTGCCAAAGATATTCATAATAAAATCAACCATCTTTGCACTACAGGCCAAAGATATTCAGTAACACCATCATTTAAGACTGAGGATGATGAAAAATATTTTAAAGGAAACGAAACCAGTGAAACAAAATAACAAGTATTAAGGATTCGTACTCTAAACAATCCGAGTTCAAAAATACTTCATAAATAATCATACTGAAGTAAAATTCAAGAATAATCAAAACATGGATACAATCAAAGCTACTATCCAGAATAGATATTTTGGACAAAAAGAAGAAATTTCATTTTTCGGTGAATAGTGCCGTATTTGTGAATAGTGCCGTATACATGAATAGTGACGTATACGTGAATAGTAACTTCGACACCAAAAGATAGAAATTTCACAAAAAAACATCTTCACGCTTTGTGAATAGTAACTCGTGAATAGTAACTCGTGAATAGTAACCCCGACATGAAAAAGTTCTAAATTTGATAAAAATTTCCAACCAACATTTCAGCATAATGATATTGAAGAAATAATATCATTTAAGAAGAAAATAACATCCCTTACCTCAAAATAACCGTACTTCTGACTGAATTTCGGTATAGTGCTGACAGAAACTCGCACCGTATAGCAACACTCAAAGTATACTCACAAGAATACGCTCGATAATATAGAGAGAGAAAGAGAGAAAACTTTGTTTCTGGTGTGATTTTCAATTCTAACTTAGCCCTCTATTTATAGGAAAATGTTAGAACGCCAAAGGAGACTAAATTAATAAAATATATTATTATTTATTCAAAATTCTTACCCACATGTTTTGAAAACTCTAGCATGCCTTCTTTGGTCAAAAACATCAGCCACCCATGTGCCAACAACCACAAAAACGTTTTTCTTATATAAAATAATTAAAACCTCCAAAAATCAATTATTTCGGAACTCCGAAACTTCAATAATTCATGATAAATAGCCCTTTTGTCAGAAAATTCGAATGTCGCGACTTTCCATGGGAAATTCCATTCTCTACAACTTTGCAGAAGAAATTTTTTCTAAATTCCAAACAGAAATTATCCGAAATCCACAAACGAATAATTTTACAGTCTATAATTAATTTTCGGTCAAGAATTGTGTCCACCGACACACAAAACATATGTTAAACATTTAATGTCACAAAAATACTCTTCTTCCTCATATACTCATATGTCCCTCATTCATTGTAAAATATCACCGTTAATATATTATTAAAATAATATATTTAAATGAATTATTTTATTAGAAAAAGATAAAATATTAATTTTCAACAATTGTCACATTAAAAATTTTCTCCATCTATATCCACATAAAATAAATATTTTCTTTATCATAATAATCAATAATTAATTATTAAAAATAATATTACAGAATCATAGTACTGACAACCAGGCCGTTCCCAGGATAGAGGTGGCTTTCCAATAAGGATTTCTCCTTACTGGCGCGCAATTAGGCGACCAAACCTCTTCTTAGACAGAACTTTCTAGACATTGCCAATAATGTTATCTGATAATATTATTCAAATAATATGAATTATTGATATGATAATGGAAAATACTGTGCAGTGACAATTATTGAAACAATAATAATATAAATATCAACGCAGCAATTATTGAATCAATAAAGTAATGAACAGTAACTCCTGTAGCAATTATTGAGTAGTGCCTTCTTACGTAAGAATCAATAATTCAAAATACTGTGCAATACCGTGTGCTACTGTGCAACAACGCGTATTACTGTATTTTAACCACCGGGTATTCCAACAGTGTAAACGGTAACAACTACGCCGTTATTTTTAAACAACTTATATTTGTCGTTTTCTTCCTCCAATCGCTTTTCGTTATGGGGCCCACACATGGCTGCGCCGTCGTACGAATATTCCCCGACAGTACGAATATTCCACGACCAAACGAATATTTTATAACCACTTGCTTATTTTGAAACATTTGCGTATTTTACCCATAACTATCCACATTAATCAAATCAACCCTTACTATTCAAAATAATAATTAAAGGAAATTCCTTTTTATTTAAAATAATTTCGGGGTCTTACAACAGAGATCCTAAAAACTAAAACGAAGCAACATCAAACTTAGGCTGCGCCTCCATTCTCGGAGTCAAAAAGGGCTGGATCCAATTGAGTTACAGCCAACTTTTCCTTGCCCCGACCTCGGCAATCTTCGTATCCTTCGTAGTATACCTTCAAAATTTGTGCGCCAAGCTCGTCGGACGTACGATAGTTCGCTTGTATTTGCTTATGCAGCTCTTCGGTCAAAGGAGGATCTCACTCTTTAAGCACTATTATCTTACTACGAAGTTTATGACGTTTGGCCCTATATGTTTTCTTATCACCCCGAGCTTTCATTTGAACTTCTTGAAGTTGTATTGACAAGTTTTGATTGGCTGCAGCAAGCCCCTCATTGGTAGTCTTCAAAGCTTCGGTCTCTACGATAAAATTGACATTCATGTTAGCCAATTTTTGTTCACTGGCTTTTGTCGTCCTCACTTCCTCTCTGGCCGAGCTTAGCACATAATAGGTTTCTCTCAGATCCTCCTTAGTTTGGGCCAATTTCCTCTGAAGGCTTTCATTGGCATAAAGAATGGCTTCGCATTCATCTCTCTCCCAAGCCAATGAAGCCTTCAACATGTTGTTCTCCCTTCTCATAGTCTCCTCATCAGACTCAGCATTTATGTGTCGGGGACGTAAACGCCCGAAGACTGCATTTGTCTGTACATATTCGATAATATCCAGCCAATTTCGTATACTTAAACAAGAAAAGAAATGCATAACCAAGAAAATGTCGCTTACATTTGCCAAATAGCTCATGCCTTCATCAAGAAAATTCTCGTTCGAATGGTTATCGAAGAGGTGATCGTTGGTTTCCTGAACGAAGGCATTAAAGAGCTGCAAGAAAAAATTGACGTTGTACTGAGGCCACAAGGTCGGCGCTCCAGTAGTCTCATCATGGAATTTTTGTGATGGAGGCCTTGGGGGGGAAGGCATAGGTTGGTCACGAATAGGAGAAGGATCCGTGTAGATATTTTCGGGGGAGGGAGATCGGGCTGGAATAGAGTCGCGAACAGGCATTGAGCTCGGGTGGCTGTCAGACGGTTGTTTTCTCTTCCGAGATGGTGCTGCAGTGGTCTCAATTTGTTCTTTTTCAATAACAGTTTGAGTACCTACTAGGGTTGTTGGGGGAAGAACATTCGAAGAAGGTACTCTCAGATCATCGAGAGTCAGAGGAGTAACTTGGGTCTTTAATTTCATAATTCGAAGGAGCTGTCTACGGTCATCTGTAGATAGATCAAATAAGCTCCTTCGAACTGATGTAGGATTGACAATTGGTGGTATTGGGTTGACGATTGGTGGTGGTGGGTCGACAGTTGGCGGTACTGATTCGATAGTTGGTGGTATTGGATCGATAGGTGGGGGTATCGGGTTGACATTTGATTCAGATTCAGAAAGAGTTTCAAAATCTGATGGTATGAAGATCTGTTTGGGCTTTCGGACTGCCCTCTTTCTTCGACATGGTTTGAGGGTTATTTCTGGTAAAATGGACTGTTCGGCTTCTGGCTCAATGGTATGGGATTCAACGTTGACTTGAGGTGCTTCGTTAGGAGGTGTTTCAGTGGGGGGGGGTTGTCTTCAGGGGAATCTTCTATCAATGAGGTCTCAGGCTCTTCGGTAGATTTCCCGGAAAAGAAATCCTCAAGGTTCTTTTCTTCCTCAGGGCTAGGCTTAATTAAAGACACTATGAAAACGATGATAACCCATTTTTGAGTATATATATTATCAGAAATTCCAAGAAAACAAAAATGAGGATATAAACTTACATTTATGGCCATATAACCATGCCTGCTTAGAAAGAAGTATGTATTTCCATTCTTCCTTCGGAAAGTTATCAAAGAGCTCTATCATGTCAGCTATACGCTCTTCTGAAATGTCCCCGAAGTCAGCATAAATTTTCTCGTCTGTAGCCCAGTTCGGAATAGTGGCAATCTCTGGTCCCTTAACAAAAAACCACTCTTTGTTCCATCATTTATTACTAGATGAGGTAGTTACCAGCGAACGCCTTTCGAATTTTTCACCCGTCTTAGACGCCTGCTTGCCTATAACTTTGAATCCTTTTTCACGAGATTGACTAACCTTGTACACAGTGAAAAAGAAATCGAGAGTAGGTTCGACTCCAACTTCATGGAAGAATGCGATGAAGGCTAGGATATGTATATAAGAGTTCAGCACCAATTGGGCGAACCCGACACCGATGAACCCTAAAATGGTCATCAGAAAGGGGTGAAGAGGAAACCTGACTCCTTTCTCAAGAATAGTCGCAGCAACTGCCGTCCATCCTTCAGGTCTTTGATACATCCTCTCCTCAGCCCTAGGGGCCCTCACCAAACGGGTATTCGGAATGTGGCATCGATCTCGAATCTTTCGTAACTCCTTTTCAGTAATAGTCGATGGAGTGTTGGCATGGGTAAAAAATTCCTTGCTCCTAAAAAATTCAGAAGGAGTAAGGCGAGGCTTAGGAGGTATTTTCTTTTTATCTCGATTGGCAGGTTGAGGGTTGGAACTTGAAGCTTCTTTGCAGGGACTTGAATTAGGTGGAACTGTTGTAAGGGGAGTTGCCCGAATCGGAGAAGTCTGATTAGTATTAAGAACCACCATTGTTAACAATTTGCAGAGAAGAGAAAGAAAGCTCGAGAGATAAGAAGAAAGCTCAAAGGTCCAAAATTCAAATTGGTAGGTAAAACTGTCAAATTTGGTAAAGTTTATCTTTTATACTGATGGTTACACAGTAATCGAGGGTGACACATTAAATTGATAGTCATGATCACAAATTCGAAAGGGTTGCGTTCGTATTGAATTTTAAACATTTAGCAGGTTGGGTCCTTCAATTGGGCTTCCGATTTTAATCCACATTTTCAGTTTATTTTTATCCTTAACCGGTTGGGCTTTGGTAGGTCTCATCTTGGACCTATTTCAATCCTATCAAACCCAATAAAGTCATGGACCACTTATAGTTTTTCATTAAATATCTTATTTGATAGAAAACTAGGGGGCAATGTTGGGTCATGATATTTCTTCTATTGGGCCTTATGGATTGAGCTTATTTATTTAATTAGTCCATTGGGTCTCCGCTATTGGGTCTTAAAGTTATTGGGTCTAATCCTTACATTATATCTCCTTAATATTAGACCGGGTCAATTGATTAATCCATTAGATCTTTTAATATCTAAGTCTTTGACTTGTAATGATGAAAAAGGAATGTTATTGACTAAAAGTCTGCAGATCATTAATGTGGATGAGATTATAGCCGGTCGGCGGTATGCACAGTAGGAAGAAAGGTGACAACCTGCATGCAGTCGGCAGAGATCACTGAGAAGTAGGGGGCTGTTTCAGGTAAGAGTTGGTGGCACGGTAAACCAGTCAAGAGAGTATAACCTAGCAAGGAAGTCTCTAAGAAAAGGTACGCATATACACAACATACAATTTTATCTCTCTAAGAACACTAAACATTTTATCCTCCATTGTTAACCCTTGTAACGGCCTGTACTGACTCTCACGCCTGAGCTATCCCCCGACGGTCGAAGCCGTCAAGCTTTTGGTGTTGACTGTGTTTATTGTGCAGGATCGGGACGTCTTACGTGATTGGGACGTGGCAAAAGATCTTGGCATTAACATCTATGATTATAATCTAAAGATTATTAAGCTATTTTATAATACATATATTAATAGTCTCAAGTCTAAATTTAAAAACAAACGAAATACCTAAAATTAATATTTCTATCATAAGTATAATTCTTGCAAACAAACATAGCCTATGATATAAATACTGTGCAACAACCTCTTTTAAGACCGTTGATCAACTTATTAGAAGGCTGAGATTGGGATATATTAATACTAAGTCGTGACAAGCTCTACCGGCTTCTATTTAAATAAGAGGGGCCCACATTTCAACATATTATCAGTATAATTAAACAAAATAAATATTTAATATTAAAATATTATCGGCCGGTACAGCTTGTACCGGCTTACCCTTTTTTTTACGCATTTCTCCATTATATATCATGCCTCAACAAATTAAAATAGAATAAAAAAATAAAATTAATATTAAAATATTTCGGCCGGTACAACTTGTATCGGCTTACTCTTTTTTTAAAAACTGCCGTTAGCTTCTATATTAACAATAATAACAATAATATTTAAATAGTTACTCTTTTAAAAAAAACTGGCCAGTAATATTTTAATTTAATTTATAAATATAAATATAAAGTTTATTTATATTAACAATAATAACAATAATATTACCAATAATAACAATAAATATAAATAAAATATTAAATAACAATAATAATAAAATAATATAACATTAAATAACAATATAAACAATAGTAAATAAAAAATAAACAATATTTATATTTGTTATTATAAAGTTTATTTATAATAACAATAATATAAAGTTTATTTATATTAACAATAATTTCTTTATATTGATATTTATAAATTAAATAAAAATATTACCGGCCAGTTTTTTTAACGCATTATATAATATAAAAATTATTAAAAAATTATATCATTTATAAATATAAACTTTATATCAGTCTTTAATAAAATATAAAGTGTATATTAATATACACTTTATATCATTTTCAAAATATAAACTTTATATCATTTTCAAAATATATTAATATTAAGGTTTATATCAAACTTTATATCAAGTGTATAACCTTAAGAATATAAATGTGTTAAAAACAAAGAAGAGTAAGCCGGTACAAGTTGTACTGGCCAAAATATTTTAATATTAATTTTATTTTTTTATTCTATTTTAATTTGTTGAGTTATAATATATAATGGAGAAATGCGTAAAAAAAAGGTAAGCCGATACAAGTTGTACCAGTCGGTAATATTTTAATATTAAATATTTATTTTGTTTAACTATACTGACAATATATTAAAATGTGGGCCCCTCTTATTTAAATAGAAGCCGGTAGAGCTTATCACGACTTGGTATTAATATATCCCACTCTCAGCCTTTTAATAAGTTGATCAACTGTCTGAAAAGAGGTTGTTGCACAGTATCCATGACAACCGATTGCCATAGATGGATTCCATATATATATATATATATATATATATATATATATATATATATATATATATATATATATATATGTAGAGAGAGTCCAGATCAGGTCCGGACTCCCGGATTTTAACAAAATCCGGATTTTTTTTTTCTTTTTTTTTAAAACTAAAAAAAATATTATGGAACTTGAATTTTTACATAATACAGTGTTTTGGGTGTGATTTGGATACATATAACAAAATATATCTGTACAGTCTGGGCAGACTGTACATACATTGGTTGGTGTAGGTATTAAAAACACACCCAAAAAACTGTATTATGGAAAAATTTTAGTTCCATAATTTTATTTTTTTTAGTTGTTCTACCAAAAAAAAAAAATAGGGTCCGGATTTTGGATCAGGTCCGGTCCGGACCTGATCCGTGTTCTATATATATATATATATATATATATATATATATATATGGTATCCATCTACAGCAACCGGTTGTTGGGAGAAATCCCTTTTGGCCCAGCCGTTACAACCTGTAGCGGCTTATAAAAAAAAATTGTCTAAGGCCGGTAAAGGTTGTAACGACTGGGCCAAAAGGGGTTGCTCCCCAACAGGTTGTAACGGCTTATAAAAAAAAATTGTCTAAGGCCGGTAAAGGTTGTAACGACTGGGCCAAAAGGGGTTGCTCCCCAACAACCGGTTGATGTGGATGGAATCCCATATATATATATATATAACATGTAAATTAGATTAATATTTTTTTTAAAAAAATCTAGCGCCTAACTTTGAGGTGTGACAAATGTAAGATAGGACTAGTAGGAGCTAGTCTCGAATATCCCAAAGTTATGGCTTTATTATGAACACATATATGCTCATAATGGGCCACCACGTTCTCAATAAATGGCCTTCAATAATCCAATTTTCATACCTCCGGCTCCTTCCATAAATCTTGCACCACAAAAATGAGCCCATACGCCATACACACTTAAAAATATCTCCTGCCAAACAAGTCCTAACCCAACCCTCCGTGGCACCAATCTCTCCGCCATACCACCCACGTATTTCACTCCTGCCAAACACCGCCTATCGAGAACAGGTTAAAATCACCTTACCAAGTACCGACCCTATTGTCTTAAGCCTAAAGCACAGGACACGTGGTCTAGTCCCCCTACTCCACGCTTCTGCACCTGATTCGTCCACTCCCGTTAACGCGTCTTATCTCCTTCACTCGATTACTCCTCTTACGCGCGGAGACAATCCCACCGTCCATCGTCACGTGCATCCAAGCAAATCGCAGCCGTCGCCTCCGATTTAGCCTTTTTCCGCCACGTGTAACTAGGACACGTGTCGATAATGTAACGGTTTGTTTTGGATTTTTAATTTATTTTCTATTTTTATTTAAATCCTGAAAAATAGCCTATATATAAGACCAAATCACCTGCTTTAGTTCAAAAACATTTCAACTGTAAATCTCAGCAAACCAAAAAGATCACTACTTTCTCTCTATAATCTCTCTTCGTAGCAAAACGTCATTTATTTTTATAATTTATATCTATTTTTGTCTATAAATAGGTATGGCGATGACTTTTTCACAGCTTGGAGCAATATCGGGAACCCAGATCCCGGCGGATTCCGGGATTGTTACCGGAGAGCCGGGAAAGGCGACGGTGAGCGCTTCGGCGGTGTGGAGGTCGCCGGCTGCGAATCTCCGGTGTGCGGTTAGAAACCAGGGGAATGATATTGACAGGGTGTCGCCGTCGCCGCCATTGAGTCCGGTGAGAGGCGGAATGCGAGCGGATCTGTCGGTGGCGTGCCAGGCGTTCGCCACGGAAATCGAGGTGGAGACGGACGTGAGGGAATATGGGGGTTATGGGGGTGCGCAGGGTAAGGAGAAGGGGGTGCCGGTTTTCGTGATGATGCCATTGGACAGTGTGACGATGGGGAATACGGTGAATAGGAGGAAGGCAATGAATGCGAGTCTGCAGGCGCTGAGGAGTGCGGGGGTGGAGGGGATAATGATGGACGTGTGGTGGGGTTTGGTAGAGAGAGAAAATCCGGGCGTGTATAATTGGGGCGGGTATGCGGAGCTTTTGGAGATGGCGAAGAAGCACGGGCTTAAAGTTCAGGCGGTTATGTCTTTTCATAAGTGCGGTGGAAACGTTGGCGATTCTTGCACGTAAGTTTTCACTTTTTTTATATTCTCTCCTCTTTTTTACTACCAGTTGATTTGGCTTTTAAAGGTGTGGCTGCTGAAAAGTCAACACCTATCTTCTTTAACTTTTTCATTGGTCACATGTGTATAGAGAAAGATAAAGTAGTTTCCAGCTGATTGGTGAAGTTATATATATGAATCAAAATCTTTTTACAATTGTATGCCACAAAATGAATTTTAATCAGGTTAATTTTTCTCATTTAGTAGCTCATTTAAGGAAAACTTTAAGAATTATATGTATCATTAAAACTTTAGTCTTTACGTTCAAAATGGTATTTTATTTTGGAAGGAAATTGGGATAAAGACCAAAATATGTATATAATATTCTTATTATTATGCGGAATACGTAGGGTTACTTTGGCTGAAATTAGATTAAATAGGTAACATATATAAGCATTGGTTGGATTTTGGAATTGTTGCCTTGGTCTTTTAGGCTATGTTTGTTTGCGAGCATAGTTGGGTTGAAATTATTTGTCTTAACTATATAACTATATTTTTTTGTCAATATATATAAATACAAACTATTGCTAACGTGAAGAACATTGGGAATATAAATTGTCTGGAACTTTAAATGATCCAAGCCGGTGGAGGTTTATGACTTAAGGAGCATGAAACTTTTAGTTTAAAGTTGAAGCCTTAGATATACTTGCATAAGCTACAAATAAGTTTTGAAAATTGAGTACTTGAGAGAGTTTCACTTTTTGAAAGATCTTAATTGGTGTGCTAGGAAGAAGTTTGGTCCTGTTTTGTTGTATCAATGATTATTAGACGATAAATAAATATGCAGCACAGGCTTAACGTGGTAGCAGCATGTGCATGTACTGATGTTGATAAAGTTGGTACTATCATTGTTCTTGCAATTAACAGTTAACTTCTTGTTTTTTAGGATCCCTCTTCCTAAGTGGGTTGTAGAGGAGATGGAGAAGGACCCTGACCTCGCGTACACAGATCAATGGGGGAGGAGGAATTATGAATACCTTTCCCTTGGTTGTGATACCCTCCCAGTCCTGAAGGGAAGATCGCCCGTCCAGTGTTACTCGGATTACATGCGTGCTTTCGGGGACAAATTTGAGCACCTTCTTGGTGACACCATTGTGGTAATAATCCATTCTTATATTTCTTTGCATCTGTTGCATATAGGTGTTAAAAGATCCAGTGTTCTCCTTGTAGTTTATCTGTAATATAAACTCTTCATATAGGAAATTCAAGTTGGAATGGGTCCAGCGGGTGAGCTTCGTTATCCGTCATATCCTGAGCAAAATGGAACGTGGAGATTTCCTGGAATTGGGGCCTTTCAGTGTTACGACAAGGTAATCTACACAACCTCACCTTCATTATTCTTTCTTTAAATATGTTCAAGTACTCGTTTTGCTGTAATCCATCTGTTCTTATATGAGTTCTCTTCTCTGCTCCAGTACATGATCAGTAGCTTGAAAGCTGCAGCTGAAGGTATTGGGAAGCCAGAATGGGGGCACACAGGTCCAACAGATGCTGGCAACTACAACAATTGGCCAGAAGATACCAACTTTTTCCGCAAGGAAGGTGGTGGTTGGGATGGTCCCTACGGCGAGTTCTTCCTTACCTGGTATTCTCTGTTGCTCTTAGACCATGGTGAGCGGATCTTGTCATCAGCCAAGTCCATCTTTGAGAATAGGGGTGTTAAAATCTCGGTTAAGGTTGCTGGTATCCATTGGCACTACGGGACTCGTTCTCATGCTCCTGAGCTCACAGCAGGGTATTATAACACTCGCTTCCGAGATGGGTATCTTCCCATTGCCCAGATGCTTGCCCGTCATGGTGCCGTATTCAATTTCACTTGTGTTGAGATGCGTGACCACGAGCAGCCACAAGATGCCCAATGTGCACCAGAAAAGCTGGTTAGGCAAGTGGCTTTAGCAACTCGGGAAGCCCGGGTGCCATTGGCAGGGGAGAATGCATTGCCACGGTATGATGATTATGCACACGAGCAGATATTGCGTGCAGCATCATTAAACTTGGATGATGACTCCGGGACAGAAGAGATGTGTGCATTTACGTATTTGAGAATGAATCCAGACTTGTTTCAACCCGATAACTGGAGACGTTTTGTATCATTTGTAAAGAAAATGAAAGAAGGGAAGGATACAAACCGGTGTTGGGAGCAGGTGGAGCGGGAGGCAGAGCATTTTGTCCATGTCACTCGACCTTTAGTGCAGGAAGCTGCTGTTGCTCTCATGCAGTAAAAATACAGGCTAGCGTTTATTATTCTGTATTCGGTTAGAACCAATTATAAGTATAAGTTAATGTAACAAGTGTAATAAAACTTGTTGGATATCCTCAGCTTGTTGTAGCTCTTGTCATCTGTTGTAACATTAAAGGATTACAAAATAAAAACACATTTGGTTATCTATTTACCCTTCTCTTCTCTCTGTCTTATGCTTTGTATCATTTGGTTTTTCCTTTATATTAATGTTACTGCTGTTAGAATGAGAGACTTTTCTTATGAAATGAAAAAAAGTTGTGTTTGGTTCTTTAGGGGAGGGAGAACAACGAATAATTCATTCCAATTAGAATTAGAATGAATCGTTTCACTTTTCAGTTTCATTCCTTCAATTCAAACGACATAGTTTTATTAAATTTGATGGTTGCACATAATGGTAGAGTATTACTAGTATTTAATATGTAGACAGATCTATAAGTGTCGTTAAAAGTAAAAAGTGTCGTTCCAATAAATGATGTCGCTAAATCCATATTTGTTATATAACATTAAATCCATACATACTACTCCGACGTTATCATGCTGCACTTTATTTGGGTCCCAAATTTACTTCTACTTCAATATTACCATGAAGCTAACTTGTAAATCCTGAGTACTGAATTAAAATTGTAACAAATGAAATTGATTACTGTAAAATAAGTTTTTAAAATTTCAAACTCCAGAACTTCATCTTGACAATCAAAAGTGTGAGCTCTTGCTTTGCCTAAGTTTTGTTAAAGATGACTATGAAAGGTTTGGAGGAGGGTTGGCTTTTAATCCAGACACGTTTCCTACTAAATCACAAAATTTCTTGATAATCCAAAAGTCTTCGGAGTTTGTTTATTTACGATCATTTCGTACGTTTAAATGTTCAAACACACCACACTATTTTTTGGCCATGGGGTGCATTAGAGTCCCAAATGTTGTGTATGCGAGTAAATAAGCGGTTTTAATAAACGGTTGTTAAACCAAAAGATTTTTAAGTGAATTTTGGTGTGCTTGAAACTTTCAAGCGTACCAAACACTGATACAGGAACAAGAACTTAAGAGTTGATATTTTGTTATAAACTAGTTGTGTCCCGTGTCTCCAGCACTATATGAACGATGAGATTTATCTCAAACTTTGGACAGTCCAAATGATTTATTAGAGTGAGCTGAAAAATTCAAAATCAATTGTATTTTGTTAGATAGATTGAACCAGTCATTCGTTAACTTAATTATTATGGTGTGAAATGAATTATCTTGAGATTGTATGTGGGTTGATAGTGATGTTTTCCGGCTCTCAAAAGATTTAGCAACCACAAGTTGGTTTGGAGGAAGGTGGGAATCTTGTAGAACAACTCTAGTCAACATCAGCCAAGAACCAAGTGCTTAACTGCAATTGTATTGTTGTATGGGGCCTAATATTTCAATGGAAATTGATATATCTGATATGAAGCGAGACTCGATCGTTATTCATATCAGATAGATCATATAAAAATATCAATTTTTTATTTTAACAGTCATATTTATGTCAAAATTACGTTAATATAAAGAAAGATCTATCGAAAAGATTTGAAATTCACCATATAAGTAATTATAATTTTAAAACATAACTTGTGTGTGGCTTTTGATTGAGGCCAATATTAGGCAACTATTATATTTGGATTTCTGAATCATAATTCAGAAAAAACGAAACTCATTTGTGATTCCCCAAGTTTTAATCCTGTCAATATGTTCAAAGTATGGAAAGTGTAGAATTATTTCTTACATATTTTTATTCTTCTATTCTTATCTATAAAGGGAGGATTGACAAATCATGTACCGAGTCCACTCATTTAAAACCGAGTCATCTTAATTAAAATTTTAAAAATTGATTTGTTTAATGATGTAACTTAGTAGTTGTTGGTTTGGCATATGCTCAACTCGGGTAATCCTAAGTTGTCTTAAATTGTTTAGTGACTAAACTCCGATAATCCTTAGTTAATTAACCTAATTAATTAACTTATTCATGAGTCGGATAAATTTATATCGAATTACAATTACAAAACTTATCAGTAATATAAATTATAGGATGTCCCATTTATTACACTTATCTCCAAATAAGTTACTAATAAATAGTTCCTTCATTTTCGGATTATACAATTAAATATATATATATATATATATATATATAATTTATGCTACTTAATTGGGTGTGTATTTAACCTATAAAATCATGACTAAAATCCAATTTACACTTTGCATACTAAACTAAATTTTTAATTAACCCCATATTGAACTTAAACCCAACCAATTAAATATACTCGTCTCGTTTTTTCGGCCAAATCTTGACTGGAAGTTTGATGACGTCATTAATTTAGGGGTAGGATAGTCCATTTACATATTATATATGTTGACTAATTATTAAATATTAATATATATAACCTAAACAACTATTAAAAATTCAAAACATCAAATAAATATTTAAGAAAAGCTACCCAAAATTTTAAAAAGTAATAAAAATGATTAAAATATTAAAAAAATTTGAATTATAGAAGAGCTTTAGAATAAAAAGTAAAATTTAAAAAATAACCCATCCAACTTCATCTTCTACGTTGACCCCTAGTCCAAATAATTATAACCAAATAATCTCACACCGCTAATGATATTTTTTAATAACCCTCCAACATATTCTTTAAACTTTGTACTAACTACAAAGGCTACAGCATTACTCGATATAATAGGGATTTATTAGCTTAGTAAACATATACTAAAATTACAGAAAAAATTAAAAATAAATAAATAATAATAATGCATGGAGATGCTTACTGTACGTAGAGGACCAAGGCAATAATGGCCACATGCAGAGTCCTCTAAGCCCAAGTCAAAGGCAGAAATATGCGCTCGATACTATTAGATTAATTATGAACCCAAGGATTCATATATTGAAACTTGTATATATAAATATAAACTTCCTCACAAAATTGAAACTACACTAATCATCAAGGTTTGATTAAAGATGTCGAATGCTCATATGAATGCAGGACAATCCCAAGGTCAAGCTCAGGTAAATCCCAATAATATTTTTCATGTTGGCCTAGAAAAGCTGAATTTGAAATTGTATATGTATGCATGTTTGTGGGTAGGCCAAGACAGAGGAGTGGATGGAGTCAGCCAAGAACACAGCAAATGTAGCACATGACAAGGCAGCTAATGCGGCTAACGCTAACCCAGGCACAGCTCAACAACAAAAGGAAGATAGTTCAGGATGGGTCCAGCAGGTTAATTATTGTTTTGGCCCAATTTAATTTAAACTTTAGATTTGAAAAAGCCAGATTGCCTAGCAATTCATGAATTTGTACGTTTAATTGTCTTGCAGACAGGAGAGCAAGTGATTCACATGGCACAGGGTGCAATTGATGGAGTGAAGAACACACTTGGAGTGGGCGATCAGCAGCAGAATCAGAAAAAATGAAACCCAAACTATATATTGTGATATGCATGCAGTTTAATCTTATTCGTATGCCTTGTTTGGCACAAGTCAACATTAATTTAGTTAGGTTATTTCAGATTTATTTTATAATTAAGGACTAGTCTTAATTATATATATATGTATTTGTTTGATGTAATAAAAGGCATTAGCATATATTTGACACTGCATATTTGATAATGATTTTTTATTTTTTGGTTAGTATCACACTCTTGCCATTAAAGCAAGTCTACTTAATTAAGATTCTTAGCCAAAAAATAAATAAATAAATAGAATAATTTCTTAAATGAACAATAATAATAATACTCAAATCCCACCCAATAAATAATTTATAATTATGTATGATATAAATAATTTATAGTTTTCATAATTATATTGTTTTCCAACATATATGATGTCTAAAACTAAATATTAATGTCAGTTTTATATTTTAAAATATCTCAAATTAACTTTAAAAATCCAGCATTAGTCTTATATTTTGGAAATATCTAAATTTTTCATAGATGTTTTTGAAATGTAGCAGTAGTAAGTTTTACTCTTATAAATTCTTGCAAAATACTTTAAAAAAATGAAAATGAAAATCTTCAATAACTGCAAAAGGTAAATGTTATGTTGGGAGTATTTAGAAGGAGAATGATATTTGAACACGAAAATCGTGATTATAAATTCTATAACGACGGTAAAAATTATTGTTATATATTTATAATAATATTTTTTATGTAAAAATATAAAAAAATCATACTCCTTCCATCCCATGATAAAAGTTTTTATTACTATTTTGGGTAGTCTCATGTTAAATATCATTTTTTCTTCAGTAACCAAATTTTTACCAATATTTTTCTATTATGCCCGTAACATTAAATATCTCATATTTTTTTATTATAATTCTCTTTCTATATTTAATGATATTATTATTAATAATTTTATCATTTTATTTATTTTCTTAATATGCGTGAGAAATCCACTATTATTTTTATTCTAGGACGGAAGGACTATAATTTAGAATGGACCTTTTTGGCGCCAAGGCTTCCACTTACGTGTCCGCATACACACACCCAATAATAACTAACACACCCAAGAGTTGGGAGGAAACCATAAAGCAAGTATCTTCTAGTTCTTACATTCTCACACAAAAATATCCTTATTTCTTCCCAATAATTACACATTCTGCCACTCCATCTTTACACCCTCTTTCTCTCTCATGGCCACTCTTCAATCCCACCACCAACTCCTTCACTGTTCCGCTTCTCATGCACCCAAACTCCACCAATTTCGAAACCCTAATTTCGTTCCAATTTCTCGGAATCCGTTATTTGCGGGGAAATTTAGGGAATTGAGTTCCGGTGTTGGATTTCTGAACTCGTATTGTTGGTTGTGTAGAGCGAGCTCTGAAAATGAGGTGGTTAAGGCGGAGGAGGAGATCGAACGGCCACCATTCGATATCAATCTTGCTGTTATTTTAGCTGGTTTTGCATTTGAAGCCTACACAAACCTACCTGTAAATTCTTTTGGTTTACTCAATTTTTTTTATAGCTCTTTCTGAATTTTTTTGTTCCTAGAGGATTGCTATATATAACAACAAATTCATGTCGATATTAAATACCAATGCATGCGTATGCGAGTACATTGGAATACATGGGATATGATGGTGTGAAGAAAGGACCACATATTATTGTTTTACTATATCACTTACAATTGTGACATAAAATTAGTCTGACATATAAATTATTTTCCCTTTTTTGGTCGTTAAGAAAATGGAGGAGAATAATTACTTTTTATACACGGCGGCTGAGTGAATATAATAAAGGGAAACAATTCTATATTTCTATATCGTTTTGTTGGTGTTGTTAAAATAAGAAAATTGACTCAATTATGTGAACTTTTTTATATTTATGTCGACTCTTACGGTACGTTTGGATTGAAGGAATGGAGTGATTCATTCCATTTAATTGAAATGAGTTATTACATACTCTGCCTCCCCCAAAGAATAAAATTCATAAACACAATTTTTTTCATTCAATAGGAATGAGTCATTCCATTCCTACCTTCATTACTCCAATACAAACGTAACATTATGATATGTTTGGATTCTTGAGCAGAAAGGTAGAGAAACAAGGAAATAATTTAAAAGAAAATAGGAAAAGTAAATAAAAGTAGTTTGTCAAATGTCACAGATTTATTAAACTTGACATTCTATAATATTTTTGGTTTTAAGGTTTTATTTTAGTATATATAGTTGGACAGATATTCATAAGAGGGCATTATCTTTCTACTTTTGATTTTCCCCCTTCTCTTCCCTCTTATATAGCTTTTTTTAGAAGTTCATAGAGATTATTAATGTGTGTGGGTTACTGAGAAATGAAAAGAAAGTCCTATTTTTTCTTGCTCCTGTGATTCATAAGTGAACAAATTGATGTGCTTGATTCAGTTTAGCAAAATTTTTGTGAATGCGGAATTGTAGATTTTATGATATCTGATCCAGAAATTGTAGATTCATTTTACTGATCCCCTAATCCCATCCTTCCTACATTTTCTTTCAGCAAGAGGTGAACGAGTCTATCTGTTATGCTCTGGATCTTGTTCATTTATTTTCTTAAGTAGCCAGTTATGATTTCTATTTTTTAACTGCTATCTGTTTCCCTCTGGTCAGGAAAATATAGGAAAGCATGAGGTGGATGCAGGAGAGTGTCAAACAGTGTTTCTTTCAGAGTATGTAATCATTTCATTTAGTGAAATGTTTGTAATAAACATTGAAAATTAGGAATACCTGTTGGTGTATTAATTTAGCTCAATTCTTTATCAAACCAAGCTACTAGAGCTTAGCTCCTCAGCACTTTGGTTAGAGGTTAATCATGATAGCCTCATTAGTTATTATCTTGATTATAACTGGATACTTAGCATTATTCCTATTTGCAGCACTAACTTTCGGAAGCAACTCAAAGTTTACCTTTTCTGTACTCTAAAAAAGAGGTGTTTGTCCTTTGAAACAGACAAAATACAACAGCAACACACACACACACACACTCTATCTCTCTCCCTTTATCCTCTCTAACAATTGTTAGAAAATAAAAGCGCAGTGAAGAGAATAGCAAAGAGAAATCGAAAGAAAAACAATCACACATGGCAAAATTTTATGCGGTTCTCCATGGTTGGCGGCAAGTCAATTTCACTATCTTCGAAAATTTTACATAATACAATACATGATTTTCTACTTATATAATGCAATAGAAGATCCCTAGTTCACCCTTAAAGTACAAAACTATCCCCTAAATATTTGGGCCAGGACTGCCCCCATACCCCCACCTAGTTCTTTGCAGAAGCAAAAAAAAGTAAATTATGCTCGTGGGGCCCGTTTATTCCGCTCCGGACCTACTAGCCCTCTGTTGCCTAAATTACAAGCTCAATGTGCAAAGAATAGTGGCTGATTTACAAATGATTTTTTATGGCTCTAGTTGTAATATCAAGGCTTTGTTATAATAGGCAAGTAGATATGATGCACCCTTAACAAAAAGGAACAGCGGTAGTGCATATAAAAGATTTGTGGTAATTTCTAGATTAAAAGATAAATAATCTACCTTGTTATAAGGCAGATTTTTTCCATGCAGTACTAATGGAAAGGTTTTATGGTCCATATAGGAGTCATGATATATTGTTTCGAAACTAAAAGTTCAAGTTTTTCCTAAATCTACAGGTTCTTTCTGCGTGAGATTTATGATGGTCAATTGTTCATAAAGCTAAAGAAAGGTTCTAACCTTCCTGCCATGGATCCTTGGGTATATCATCTTTCCCAAGATCCAATCTCCCTTTTCACTAAGAATAGTTTAACTAAAGTTGCAGATCTGGCATTAATCTACTTTTTAATTTGTCTTGCAATTACATGTATTATATTCCTAATGTTATGACTAATTTAGTGAAAATAGAATCCTTAAATCTACCATTTTTTAAATCCATTTTATATCTGTTTTCAGGGAACAAGTGATCCATATGTAGTCATGCAATTGGAAAGCCAGGTGGTCAAAAGTAATGTCAAATGGGGGTAAGCTGCTGCATTATTTTAAAAGTTGAGTTGCAAGTACTTCGTATAGGGTCTACAGTCGATGGATAAGTATTTTTGGTCCAATCCATATATTGTTGAAGGCTTTCTGGATTTTATTATTTTCCTTTTCTTTTGGTAATTTAGTGATTTATACCACCAAAAAGACGAGCAATACATGCCAAAGACAAGGAGAAGACTAGGTCCCAAGAAAACAACTAATAACAGCAACTACAGGCTAAGCATTACCTCAGCTGGATAAATAAAGTGCACAAGAAACAAAATATCGATAAACTCCCCATCCTCCCACCCCATTAGACATATTCCAAAGGTATCAAATGAAAGTATCTTCTGGCATAATGTGTTATGTGTGTCTTGAATCTAGTTCAGACTCAACTTTTGACCCGACCCGAGTAATATTTTGTGGCAACCCGAAGGAACATAAAGATGAGGTTTAGAGGTAGCCGGATGACTTGTTTTGTTGTTTGGGCATATTATGTTTTAAGCCATATATATATATATATGTCATTTTAGTTAGGGTTTCAATATTATTCTCTTTGAAGCAATTTGTTTTTTATTTATTTTATTCACTCTTCTCTATAGAAAATGGAAATTTTTTCTAAGTTCTCATTGGTTGAACAAAGCCAAGTTCTCACTGGAGTACTCCAATTTTATCTCATAATGTGAAAAAATCAAAACCAATTTTATATATTTTTATAATTAACAAAAGAATTTTCAACCTCATTTTCATTTTCGGTAACAGTCATCCAAACTTAGCAATTTCTCAAAAATGATTTCTAAGAAAATATATTTTCTTAAAAATCATTTTCCCTGAAATAAACAGAGCCCTATTATCTTGCTATTGAGATGCATGCAAGTGTGACTGAAATTATGCTCATTCAATAGAGTAGCCTTTGCTTAACGCCTAGTTCATGATGACCATTATCTATCATGTCAAAATAAAATTCATTTTGCAAATGATGTATTCTCTCTCTTCTTATTCCCCTTATTTCTGGTCCACCCCTTTGAGCAGCCTCATATGACATGGCACAAACGGCCTGATAATTTATTAAAATGAAATAACTATTTTTTTGTTGTTCTCGTCATCAATTTTTTGTTTGAGTCTCTTTTTTAATCCTCAATTAAGCATGCCTTCAAAATTGTTTTCTCTTAAAAGATTACGTCTTGGGATGAATTCTTTTTGTCTGTGAACTCATAGTTTCTCTAATAAGTCGTGCTTCATTTGTTAATACTTGATGTTCATATACACAGAAGAACAACAATTCCAGTGTATGTAGTAAAGTTTTGGAACTTCTACGTATTAATTTACCTAATCTGCTTAATTCTATTTATGTGGAAGGATCATTTACAAATCTTTTCCACTCAAAATTTGCTAATTTGTATGGACAATTGTGGCAGGACAAAAGAACCAACGTGGAATGAAGAATTTGCTTTAAATATCAAGCAGCCTCCGAACACGAGTCTTCAGGTTATTATGCATGTAGAATGAATTTTGTATGTATTTTTTCTATTTGTTTCGAGGCATCTAATTCTACTTTAAATTTCTCCCTATGTTACTCCCTCCATTCCACAAAAAGAGTCCTAATTTGATTTTTTAAAATAAATTTACAAAGTCCTAAAATTCAAAATTGATTTGAATTCATTTGATTTTAGTTAAGAAAATTGTAATTATTGTAAATTACCTATAAAGTACGGCTAAAATTGTTAACTACACAATTTGTTGTATTCAAAATTTACATGATTCACATTAATTGTTAATATTAGGATTTCACGAAATGACTTCAAAAGGTCAAAGTGACTCTTTTGTGGAACGGGAGGAGTAATTATTTTTAATAATCTTGATAAAATCTTCAAATGTGATTTAGAGATCAAAATCAGGGCATAATGAACCCTCAAAAAAAATTGTGTACTATTTGTAGAAGTTTGTTTTCCAACGCATGAAAGAGAATTATTAGATAAAAATGGTCTGTATCCGTTGGAATTCTCCTATTTACTTTTCAAGAGTCTTATTCTTTACACTATTTAATTGCTGTAGTGTTTTCTTTGATATTATAGGATGTCTTTAATCCATTGCTGGATTTCCATGGGACTTTGTCGGAAATGTTCTTTTACAGATGAGTTATTAATAAGAGGAAGCTTTTCAAAAGTTGGCTGGGGAAGGGGGTGGGTTATATAAAAACACTCTCCCTTTCTTTCAAGAAAACATTAGCTTATTTCCTATAAATTATATTTTGTCTAAACAGCCAAGGTTTTTTTTCTTCTACATTTGCATGCTCTTTTGCTATATGAACCTTCCATTTTACATCAATAATTTACATAAAAACAGGGTTGTTCTTGTATATTACTTTCTCCAGGGAATATCTGTAGTTGATTAATATAAAGCACATGCGCTTTTGCACTGGAGGTATTAGTGATATGCAATTGTTAAACTTTAGGTTGCAGCTTGGGATGCAAATCTTGTAACTCCACATAAGCGTATGGGTAATGCTGGTGTTAGCTTGGAATGCCTTTGTGATGGTAAGAATCTGATGCATCACATGCATGTAGAGATGTTTTTAAATCAATTGAAATTATTTTTTACATGATTAAGTAAGTTGGCTTATTTTACTTATGCTGTGGCAATTTTCAGTTTCATTTATCATATCCATCTAAAAGTTTCTTTTAACTACATGTAGACCAATTAGTGGAAAGTTGAACCTCTTCTCCCTCAATTTATTATGTAATTTGCAAGACATAGATCACATTTGAATTGAGAAGTACAGAATTTTTAGAAATTAAACTGGGATGTAGAGGCTATATATTCATTTTAGCAAGTTTAAATAACTCAAATATGTTTTGCTAGGAAATATGCATGAGGTGGTGGTTGATTTGGAAGGAATAGGAGGTGGTGGAAAGATTCAGCTAGAGGTATGCTTTCATGATTAAGACATTTATGTTATGATGCTTTTATGGCGAGTCGGAAGTTTAGGGGTAAAAGAAGCGAATCCTATTCACTTGCTACTGTTTAAAGCACATGAATGCATGAACATTCCTAGAAGCTGGTTCCTGAATTTTGAACTCTCCTCAGCCTCTAATTTGAGAGTGCTTAAGGATTTTGACAGCCATTGCTTATTCTCTTAGAAATTGACAATCTGATTGACCTGGTCTTGTGAGATGATGAACACTATCTGATGATCCATGCTGATCATGTGGTTTAATTTATTATTGAGCACATTGTGACATAGAGATATACACAATACTGATAGTCCTGCAATCTAGTGCAGTACCTGGTTGTTCCTATTGTTTATTAGCCCTGTGGCTTAAGAAGTTGAATTCTCTTGCTGATTAAGCTTGTGTGTTATAATTCATCAAGATGGGTACCAAGAGTCCTGTTTAGACTATTTATCTCACCACATAGGGGATGGGATCAGAAACAATCTTCATTTGGTCAGGCGGGAAGATTAATGTGAAGGGAATTGCCATAGCTCATTTTTATGGATCTCTAGTCTAGTTAGGTACCACTGTACAAGTCTAGAAGCTTTTTATAAGTTAAAGGGAGTGTCTGCGACTAAGCGAATATATTTACTTTTTGATGGTGTATTTTCTTGTATCAGTCTCCCCCCCTCTCTCTCTAGCTAAAAGGTTGTGCTTGTTTCTTTGGCCATACCAGCTCTCTAGATTGAGCAGCCCTTTAAATTATATCGTTGGATAATAAACTTAACCTGACACTGTGTTTTGCATAATCTCTCTTGTGCTATTTATCTTTCTATTGTCTAGCTTTCTAAAATCTTACAGTTGTAGGCATGGTAGTCTGGATTTCAAATCTGTAGGGTTCACATTTTCATTTTGCTCGAGAGAAAAAGATAAAGATGGATTAAATCAATGAGGATGAATAAAAAGTTATGGATGGATTCTATAGAATCAATTCTGATAAAAATTAATTTATAAACCTGCAACTTCTTCTTTGGACTGTAGATTCTTGTTATTATGTTGACTGTTTTGTTGATTGTGATGATTTCATACTTTTAGTTGGTTGTATATGTTTCATTGTCTGTTATTTTGATTGGTTGAGTTATTGATTTTTTTTACTTGGAAATTAATGACATCAAATGGGAATTCTTAATGAATCTTAATCTTCCTATTACTTGGTTTCAGGTTCAGTATAAGAGTTTCGAGACAATAGAAGAAGAGAAGAAGTGGTGGAGTATTCCCATTGTCACAGAATTTCTTCGGAAAAGTGGTTTTGACTCTGCTTTGAAAAAAGTTCTTGGCTCGGATGCTGTGCAAGCACGTCAATTCGTAAAGTATGTTTTTGGTCAGTTAAAGTCTGTCAACTTTCCAATGGACATTGATACTTATCAAACAGAAAGCAATGGAACATCTAAAAATCCTATTGTTAATTGGGACATGCCTCAACAGCTAGAGAGTAATCCAGATTTAACTGTTGATGGCCCAAGCTACAAGAAAGACAGCAGTCTGCCAGAGTTTGGCCCTGATAATGGCAGCATAGATAATGGACAAACCTCTTCAATAGTTACACGTGTTAATGAGACCTCAAAGTCAGACAATGAATTTTGGAGGAATTTTTCTAATATAGTTAATCAAAATGTTGTTCAGAAATTTGGACTTTCTATTCCTGAGAATATCAAGTGGGACAAGTTTGATTTGTTAGACAAAATAGGTTTACAGTCTCAGACAATTGCAGAAAAAGGTTATGTTGAATCTGGGCTTGCAACTGCAAAAGGTCAGAGTGTTGTGGATGCTACAACTGACCCCTTAACCACTAGTCCTATTCAGTCTTCATTACCAGATATTAAGAAGGTGACACAAGATTTATTACGACAAACCGATTCCATTTTGGGGGGGTTGATGGTTCTCAATGCCACGGTATCTCAAATATATAATGAAGCACGTCTTGGAGAAAAGGGTGATACAAAAGAAGATGCTTCTACCAAAGTAGATGATGTTTCCGGATATTCCAAGAGTGAAAAGCTTTCTGCCCCCGTGGATGTTCCAATATTGGATGAGCAAAAAGCAGCGGAGATGAGGGAGCTCTTTTCAACTGCAGAGAGTGCTATGGAGGCGTGGGCAATGCTAGCAACTTCTTTGGGCCATCCAAGTTTTATTAAATCTGAATTTGAGAAACTATGTTTCTTAGATAACACACCCACAGATACACAGGTACCGTATGATTACATGCTTATAGTAATAACATCTTTACTCACATTTATTTACCTTTTCATCTGGATTTCTTGATTCATTTAAAATCCATATTTTAGTCTTTCAAATAACAATAAGGAATTTTTTTTTGATAAATAGTATTGAATATTTTGGATCCCTAACTCATAAGAGTTGTAGGTTGCAATTTGGCGTGACTCTAACCAGAAAAGAGTAGTCATTGCTTTCAGAGGAACAGAGCAAGTAGGTCAAATTGTATGCTTATATGTGAAGTTAGTTGAGTAAAGCTCTCAGTTTGAAGTGAAATTTGTTGATTTAACCAGGCTAGGTGGAAGGATTTGCGGACAGATTTGATGCTAATTCCTGCAGGGTAAAAGTGAACTTCTGCCTGAGATATGGCTTACTTCATGAATATGTTTCTTTTCTTCTTTAATTTATTCCCCTGTTGCTCCAGTGAATGTCCCTCTTGTGAACCCACTAGAAGTGGATTGCAAATGGAAAAATTACCTCAAATGAGGTTGAGCTTGTCGCATGCCAGGCCAATTTGTACAAACTTTGAATGAATGGGGGCTCTCCTATGTGATCGTGTAAAGCATGTGATAGCCCTATGGATGAGAATACCATGTGTCCCGAAAACAATTTAACCGGTTAATCTCCTCTATCGTATGCTAGGGATCATGCTGAAGTCGCGAAAGTGTTCCCCTGATTTATAAAGAAAATTTCTTATGTTTGGCTGTACTGTACAAGCTAGTCATTTTGGCCAGTGATCCATAGCCAAAGGTGGCTATGGAGTATTTAGTAGCCAACCCATCTCATACCGCTCATTCACGTATTTGATGAACGTGATTTTGAAAACAAAAATCACTGTGCATGCACACTTTTTTTTTGAAATTTTCCCTAATAATGGTGTGTATGGATGGTAAAAGTTGATTTGGCTACTAAACACTCTATAACCAACTTTGGCAATGAATCACTCCCCATAAATATGTGTGTGTGAGAGAGAGAGAGAGAGTGAGTGGGTGTGTATATATAGAGAATGATCCATAGTCATAGTTGGCTATGGTGCAATTCCCAACCAACCCATCTCCGCGATTTAGAAGTTCACTTAACCAGCCATCAAACAGGCATATTTGCAGTATGCCCCAATGCGTTTGTGATATTTGTTGTCATGTCACATTTAAGAAAGAATTTTATTCTATATATAAGTTTATCCAGTTTCCCTACTGCTGGCTTATTTGAAGTATTTTATATACATTTCTTTCTTTATGTATTTGATTATTCTCCATAAAAATTTCTTAGTTTTGATGGCATACAGAGTTCTGTTGGTGTTGATCTTTACTATTTCTGACAGTTCTATATCGCAGGCTAAACCCTGAAAGGATTGGTGGTGATTTCAAGCAAGAAGTTCAAGTATGATCAGTTTCTGATAAGTTTTTATTTCAAGTTAAAAATATTTTTGGATCTGCAGGATGCGATAACATGTAATAATCAACTTAAATCTCATGATTTTCAAGATTTACCAAATGATTATATAATTTCTTCAGGTTCACAGTGGTTTTTTGAGTGCATATGATTCAGTCAGGACCAGGATCATATCTCTTCTTAAACTGGCAATTGGGTGTATGTAAGTTATGATGATGCAATAATATAAACACATATAATAGATATGGTGAAGCAGATTAATTTATAGTTTGCAACTATTCCATAGAACCTTAATAGCCCAGCACAAGCATCTCAGCTATGTTGTCATCTTTACTGTTAAACTTAGTAGTTATCTTCAATTACTAAATTTGACCGAGTACATCCAAGTACTGTTTCTTGAGGAAAGCAATTTACACATTCAAAAAAGTTGAATATACTTACTTCCCTAGATGATATTCAGTTCTATATGCATCTCATTTGTGTTGTGTGTTATAAACTTCTAATATAAAATATAAAAACTACACATGTTTTCATACAGAGATGATGGTGTTGAACAATTGTCCAAATGGCATGTTTATGTGACTGGTCATAGTTTAGGTGGTGCATTAGCTACCCTACTTGCTCTTGAACTATCATCAAGCCAATTAGCAAAGTGAGTTCTTTTCTCTTTTTGTGTGATGTTTTTGTCTTCTCTTATGTTTGTGGTTATAGCTTGCTGCTGGCGGACAAAGCAAACTTATAGTGAAACTCTATGATTTTTATTGTACAATGTACCTACATCAAATATGGGCTTTTGGGAATGGATTTGGCAATTGGATATTTACTATGTACCATTTTTGTTCTAGTTATTGCTTAAATAATTTCAAGATTTTTTATGGAGAAATTAGGAGTTTAAGTGACCTAAGAACTTGCTGATTTTATATTAGTATAATTATTCCGTATCAAGCATTAAAGCATTTATCATTGGGTTTTGTTTGGGCCAAAGCAAACTTAACATTCTCAAGAAACCGCAGTAGTTTTTCAATGCTCAAAGTTCCAAAAGTATGCTCTGTTTTGTGATATGGAACTTAGCATGATCTGATCCTCTAATATTATCCAAGTGTTAGGGGCTCTAAGTTTATTATCAGTGTTATTTTGCTGCTCGATTGTGATTTGGCAAATGAACTTTTATGTCCTACTCTTTTTTATGTTTTAGGCGTGGGGCTATATCTGTGACTATGTATAATTTTGGATCACCAAGAGTTGGTAACAGAAAGTTTGCTGAAGTTTATAACGAGGTAACAATGTTTGCAGTTGTAGTTGTCCATTTCTACCAATTATAAGGATTAGTTATTGTTGAATGATAGTGCAAGTTTCCTCTCTTTCTTCATTATGGTTCTTTTTCTTACCCTTGGATCCATATCTTAATTGGAAATTGAGGTTGCTGCTGGACACCACAGAGATAACTTTTCTTTTTTACTTATGAGGAATAAGTTTATCTGCATATTGAGCATGCTCTAAGACCATCAAATAGCCTCCCAGAGTCCCCTCCCTCCTTCCTGCAGTGTTCTTTGTTCTGTAAAGAAACAGAATAGTCTCAAACAAGCACACACTTTATTAAGGAAGAACTAGCAGATGACAAGCTAAAAAGTACGGGGAGAGAGAGAGAGAGAGAAATTTTATCTGCATATATGGCATGCTCAAGACCATCCACTACTCTCTCAGCACCCCGTCCAAATCTAACAGTAATCTGATGACAAACTCTTTGTTATGGAAGAACTAGCAGATGACAAGCTCAAACAATATTGAGAGAACAGAAAATATACTTAGAACACTTGCTGAAGTCTGATGGTCTGATCTACTTTGAATGATCATGATACAATTTATAGGATACATAGGACTAAACCAGCTACACTCGGTTATAAGCTACATACATGTATTCAGTAGAATCATTTTCTAGACTTTGACTGTTAGAATTTCCGATCTAAAATAATTGTAGATTCATGAACAAGTTAACACAATAATTTCGACACAAAAAATGTTTGATATATGTACTTAGAAACAACGTGAACAACCAACTCTTCTATAAGATTAAGTTGTTCATGTAATTGCAATAATTAGAAGCTGAAAAGTTTTCTTGTTAATCTCAATAACAATCATCAGGAGCGCTAGTTTGCAGAATTGAGGGGTTCAAAACCCATGTATCAATAAGTTTTATGCTAGTCCTTTAGCTGTGTACATTCCATTTTCTCTGGCTAACACAAACATACCTTTCTTTAATCCGAATAGTTACAGACTCGCAATAGAGTTCAAATTCATTCAACCCTCTTAGATTTCAGTTTGCTCACTGTTTGTCTTTCTCAGGCTAAAATTGTAAAAATATTGGCCCTCATATTTTCCCCCCTTTTCTAAGTTGTTTTTTGAAATAGAGGTCTTTGTAGCTTAGCTCTGCCATGATATGTTGAGTAAATTAGTGACTAACATATCACAGAAACCCATTAGTTCATCAACTGTAAGAGGCTTTGGCCAATATGTGAAGGTGAAAAGAGGCACCAAATTTCCCTCTTATTCACATTCTTTGTTGAATACTTCTAATTTTTCCTTGAGCATAAGAAAATTGTTTGAACTGTGGGTTATTGGACATATGTATTAACATCTATTCATTGTTTCTTTACATATTGGACACTAACTGCATCTGGTGAATGAAACTTCCTATATTGCAGAAAGTTAAGGACAGCTGGAGAGTTGTAAACCATAGAGACATCATCCCTACAGTCCCACGTTTAATGGGTTATTGCCATGTAGCTCAACCTGTTTATTTAGCAACTGGAGATCTGAAAATTGCATTGGTGTGTTGTTATCTTTGAATTCTAATCTCGGTCTTCAATTTTTTTATCGTCAAATTTGTAAACCAACTTTAAGCTATCGTCTTATCCACTAAAAAGAAGTTTATGGTACATGCCATACATACTGAAACTCCATCAAACAGGATATCTGCTGTAGTATTAACTTCTAATTAAGACATCAACTTATTGGAGTAGCATTTTCTTGACTAGTTGATTCAGTGGTAAAGAAAATTTAGGATAGACAAATGTATTAAAATTTCTTTGAAATTACTCAATGTACTAGTTTCATGCTCATTTTCTACCAGCTTTGTTTGCTTCCATCTTTGAAATTCCATAAATAAGGACCATTCAGTATTTAGTTTGTTACATACCACTGAGCCTGTCAATTTTAGGACTTTCTGTTAGGAAAACAGAATATAGGACTTTCAGTTAGGAAAACAGAATATTACTAATATTTCAACTTTGTTTCTGTTTTATATTATTATTCCATGGCCAATTTGCTAGAATCAGGTTGTCCATTCTGAAAAACAAATGAAACTACAACCAAACTATAGATCAATGCTATTTAACAGTATGAGCAACAGTTGGCTAGCCGAAACAACTTTTTTTTCATGAATGTCAAACATTACGTTTCAGGAAAATATGGAGCTCCTAGAAGATGGTTATCAAGGTGATGTTATCGGGGAGTCAACACCTGATGTTCTTGTCAATGAATTTGTATGTATCATTCCTTAAATTTCTCTGGGTTTTTTAGCAGGAAAGTTTAGCTAATGTTCTCATATGTTAAAAAAAATCTACAAACTGCATATTCACCAATGTCTATTTCCTCAGTTTGCCTATGTATCATTGACTACATTGATTTCATTGATAATGCTTATAATTATCGCAGTGGCACAATTATTGATGCTCTTGTAAGCATATAGTAACTGTGTATTCATACCGAGTATTTTAGTTTTGTTTGTAGTTCAAAAATATTACGGTGAAAAAAAACAGAGGCAAATGAGATCATTTTCATTTCGATTGCCTCTAGATATAATATGGCTTTCTTCTTTGGCCTTTGTTCCTAAGTGCTTTTAATAATTTTTTGTACTCGCTTTTAGCATCAGCCATACTGCTTTCTTCCTATATCTTTGCTGCTTAAATTCACTAGAAACCTGTAGATGGAACCTTGATATTATAATAATAGAAAACTTATATCTCCTTATTAGATGGTTGTCCAATAATAATTTCATTTCAACATAGAAGTAATCCTGTCTTTGGTAATTTTTATTTTCAATATAATTTTTTCTTTTAAATTGGAAATGACCAGTTTATACTTTACAAGTTTGATAGCCTGTTTGAGGCACGGGCTAGTTCATATAATTTTTTTCACAAAATTTGATAATTTGTTTATTGACATTATACTATCAACATCATATTTACAATTGTATAATACATTAAAAAGAAATAGATAAGCAAGTTGACGTTAATGCTTTATATGACTTTTCTTTTGCTTTATTGTGATCTCTCATGCATGCATGTATATATAGATATGAAATTATAATTATATTCATTGTATTTGAAATTTGAATATGTATTATTATTATTATTATATAATTTGTATTTGAAAATTATATGGTGATGACTAAATTACTCTTAAAATGACCAACCAAATTAATGTGGATAAGATCTTCAATTGCCTTGTTATATATAAGTATAGGTTGAGTATATATAAGATGGAAAAAAATATTGCACCCCACATCAGTTTTCAGTATCATTTAATACATATAAAACAGATAGGTGTATATATAACTTGTGGATGTTTTACATGCTCAAATGGCAATAACTTTGGCAATATGGAGATTACATGATGAGGACCATAATTCGAGAGCAAATCAAAGAATTTTTACAATTATCTTAGTCACTCGTGTTAATTTTGCATTGTTTCTTACAATTATCTTAGTTCCAAAAGTTGTCGTTTAGTACTTCTATTATCCCCCAAGTAATATTAGGGTTTCGAGTCTCTATAAATATTAATTATAATCCTCACAAGTTAATAACACTATAGAATGTATTATTGATTATTAATATTTAGCTATGAGCTATTTTCTCACTCTGCGGTTGAGAAACCCTTGGGCTAGTGGAATGCGGAGCATCACCCAGGTAAAAGATCCTTGGGGTAGTGAGGGGCAGAGCTTCACCCGAGTTAATTTTCTTACAATTATCTTAGTTCCAAAAGCTGTCCTACATCATTACACTATATTTTGAGTTTTTTGCAATGTGCTGCTGTGAGTTCAAGTTTTGTATAGGTCTCTATTTTACTTCCAAATCTCTAAATGCCAACACACTTGCTTTCGTTAACTTTCAACTTTGTTCTTTTAAAATTGGATGGATTTCAATATGTGTGTGTGGAAGTGATGAATGCACTCCATTGCAGTACAAAATTTTCAATTTTTTATTTTTATTTTGCCAAATTGCAAAATTTCTTCATTTAAAGTTATAAACACTACAATGGAACTCAAATGGTAAAAAATGAAGTTCATTTATCATTTATATATATGCATATATAAACATTAGAGTTTGAACAGTGGCTTATATATTAAAATGTTAACTGGTTAGAAGAAATGACCACTATAAAAGCTGATCAGAGTTAGAATTTTGGATTTTTATATGCCTTCGACTGTTCTTTGGAATTGGTACCTCCTCAAGTTCTTTGTGGTGGTAAAAAATCATTCCATCATTAAAGTGGTACATTGAGTACTGGATCATATTTGTTGTTTTCAACAGTAGCTTGCACTTTTTCTTACATTCTTTTCTAAATATACATTTCAGAGGCAGCATTCTAATTTTACTATTCTTATTGAAATTATATGTTATACAGATGAAAGGCGAGAAGGAACTTGTTGAGAAAATTCTGAACACAGAAATAAATATTTTTCGCTCAATCAGGGATGGAACTGCACTTATGCAGCACATGGAAGATTTCTATTACATTACTCTGCTGGAGGTATTAACTCTACTTAATTAGTACTAATAGCTGCCTGTTTCTATGAAACAGATTGTAATGGTTAATTGAGCAGCTTTTGGACCTGTTTTTCTTTCCAGAATGTGAGATCGAATTACCAGACTGTTGCAAGGTCACGACCAAGTGAAGAAGGTAATATATCAATATTGCAATTAAGGCTATAAACTATCATAACTGTGCCCAAGTTAAGGCACCCTTTTCTTTGTCTTATTGCAATAGTTTATTTAGGATTTCTATTCTTTTAGTTTCATTACCGTAGGACTGGTTTCACAAAAGTATGCTTTAAATTTTATGTACTTCGTTATAATGAATCACATTGTTCTTCTGGAAAAGCAAGATTATGTGCAGTTGGTGAATTTGTATGCTTAAAAGAGTTTTATGAATTTTTTTTTCTTTTAATACTTTTTGGTTTTCTGTATTTATAGAACAAATCTCAGCTCTCTGTTTCAAAACTCAGCTAAATTATCATGCTTGAACATTCTGTGTTTGCATCATCGACACCTATGGCTGGCAAACTTTCATACATAAGTCTTTAGAAACGGGACTGCCTGGAGAATTTTTTTTACTTTCAAGTCTTCATGTCATAAACATAAGTCATTAACCTAACCACCAATTCAAAGGTGAAGTTTGAGATTGAATAAAAATAATGTTGTTATTCTCTTACTTCACTTGGGGGATTTTTCTTCTCCTTTTTATCACAAGTCATTTTACAATAGATTTTCATGCATATACTCAGTTTTGAACAACATTGATAAATATAGAACTTACAAAAGTTTTGTGCCAACAGCTATACTATTTTTGGACTGTCAGACTAGTAGGTTTTCATTTTTAAATTTATTGCAAAATATTTTAGAGCAAGCTCTGAGTAGCACTTGAATTAAATGCAGTGATAATTAATGTTGAACTTTTCATATCTGTTTTGCTAGTGTCTTCCTGAAAGACTTGCCATTGTGCTTGCCCTTTTTCTTGTGGTGGCTCATGATTCGCAAGCTTTGCCTGAGTATGTCCACCTCCCTCTCCATCCTCCATTTCTCTTTCTCCATTGAAGCTAATTGTGCCAGTAGAAGTTTGATGGTTTCTTCCTTAGCCTTCAGCTCTCTATGCAACTCATCCAGTAATTCTTCTTCCTCTGATATCCAAGATGCTCTTTGTCCTGCAAAACAAAATATTCTTATTCTGGGATGAAAATGCTCAAGTGTTGGTATTTTATACAACGGTCCTAGAGACTTCAGCAGGTCTGCTGGCCAAAATATTCAGCAGGCAGGTTGTACTTTGTGTTTGCTTTGTTGAATTTTTTTTCTAGCAGAGTTGTATATTATGCTTGCACAGTGCATAACTTGATGTGTTCTTTATATATATATATATATATATATATATATATATATATATATATATATATATATATATATATTGTAGTAACTTTGAAAATGTATTTTACCTTGATGTGTCATCTTAATGAGATGGTCAAGCTCAGTCTTGATTGCTAAGTATAGCTTCTTCCACTTCTCGACGGCCTCGTCTCGCCGCTCTCTCTCCCTCATACACTCCATGAGATAACTATTTCCCAAATCTTTCTCACTTTTCTCTCCCCCTACCACCACCCCCTCCCCCTCCCCCTCCCCCTCATCATCTTCCATTAATCTTCTAATTCTCTCTTCTTCTAACCTCCTCTTAAACATCCTTACCTTTGTCTTAACCTCTTCCTCTCTCTCTTCCACTCCGCTTCCTTGAGCGCAAAAACAATAATTTCTTGCTCATAAGCTTGACTCTCATTCTCTCTCATGCTCATTATTTCTTTCATCTCTTCTTTCTGAAGCTTAACCTTTGCCCTCAAAGCCTCAACATCTTTCTCTCTCAGATTATTACTCTTTTCCTTGCCTTGAAAACTACCCATGTAGCAACACCCTTTCCTCCTTTGTTAGCTAACTCACTAAAGTTTACTGATCATACGTACTCATATATATATATATATATATATATAGGTAGGTAGGGAGAGAGAGAGAGAGAGAAGGGTGGATGAAATAAATTCTTGAAGAGGCTCCCTTTTATGGGATGAAGGGTTGCCATTTCATTACTACTATTGTACCATTAAGATGTTGAAAATCAATCAAAGCAAATTGATAGAAACGTGTTGGGAGTCACATGCAAAGGTTAGAAGAGCGTAGGCAATCAAGTTTTAATTGCTATTAGCTTATTTGGGGTCCTACAATGTTCACAAGGAGATGACATGGGCAACGTACTAAAGGGATATGCATCTTGTGATATAGTATTGATTATTGAGGATTTGTCTTGGGCCCATTTCAATACAATAATGCATTTTTCCACTTTTGGTCAAGTAAATTTATAACCATGTTCTTTATCAACCTTTTTTCCAATGTAAGCTTGGGTTTTCTATACCATCTCTTTTAAAAACATGACCTCTGATCGGGGATGTAAACGGATATATACGGATACGAATATAGTAATATTTGTATTCGTTTATTTGCAGATATCTTTAAATCGAATACGGATAATATTCATTTTTTTCGAATACGAATAATATCCGTTTTTTTCGAATACGGAGACGGGCGAATACGAATTTTCCGGTTATCATTTACAATTCTAACTATAACTAGAATAAAAAAATGAGTTTTAAAATATAGTTTATTAATGAATGAATGTTAATTTATTTATTTTTAATAAATATTTAAATACAATCATCAATGTTCTAAATTATAATTCAAATAAGTTTTATCATTTTTGAAATCCTAAATTTCAAAATGAATGTTCTACTTATTAATTATAGATGTCCATTAATTAGTAGATGTTCATTTTATGTGTGTGGAGTAATACTGTAGTGTGTATGAATATTTATAATTTATAATTAGATTCAAAAGTTTACATTGAATATTTAATTATTTTTTCTCAAATACTTGATTAAAACTTTATTAATACTCAATCCACCCGAAAATTCATAAACGTGAATTAATTATTCAACCCCCTTCTAGATTAATTCTAAATTAATTTTGACTTAACATATTTTAACAATAAAATTATATTGTTCATTGTTCTCGCCCCCCCC
Organism: Panax japonicus; assembly: GCA_020205505.1. Lineage (NCBI taxonomy): Eukaryota > Viridiplantae > Streptophyta > Magnoliopsida > Apiales > Araliaceae > Panax > Panax japonicus. The sequence continues at coordinate 50,176,217 of CM035104.1, read as the reverse complement.
CCCCCCTCCCCTCGCATTGCAAGTAAGTTTTGAAAGTAAAAAACTTATAACAAACTAATAGTTATAGTTTCGTTCCTCTAATATATAATTTTCTTGTTAAATGATTCATTTTAGATATTTTAACATTATAATAGTAAAAATTCATAGTTCCATTAACTATAAAAGTGTTATTTATTAGAATTTAAGCCTAAATTAATGTGGGTGTCATTAATTATTTATAATGATTTCACACTTTAATGTGTTATACTCCATGAGTTGATTAAATTAAGTATTTGAAAGCTCAAATTCATGGAGTAATAAATGAGAAATTAATTCCCAAAGATCATCCTTAAAAATGATAATAAATAAATTGTGGGAAGCTAAGTCTCACATCAGTTAAGAACTACTCCCTCCGTCCCAGGATAAAAGTCTTTATTACTATTTTGGGTTGTCCCATGTTAAATGTCCACTTTTTTTTAATAACCAAACTTTTATACATTTTTTCTTATTATGCCCGTAACATTAAATATCTCATATTTTTCTTATTCTAATTCTCTCTCCATATTTAATGACATTATTATGGACAATTTTATCATTTTATTCCTCTTCTTAATATGCGTGAAAAGTCCATCAGAACTTTTATCCTGGGACGGAGGGAGTAAAAGTTTAATATGTTTATATACAAGAAAGTTGTTCTTAAGTTTTGGCCCCAAAGAGCACCTCACTTTTGTGAAGGGGAGGACTTAGCCAAGGCTTGGTTTTGAACTCACACACGCATCGCCGACCGCCCGGCTTGGCTCGTGGATCTGAGTCCTTGTATATAATTTTTTGGACAAAATTTATTAAAATTTTTAATTAAAATTTATTTATATTTTACTTTATTTAGTTCTATTATCAAAATTGTGTCATTTTGATAAATGTTATTTATTATCAATACTGTGTCGTTTTGCTGTAAAACTACATCGTTTTTGATTGAACGGTCGCGCCTTTTCTGTTAAGCCTTAAACTATGCCATTTTTGTTCTGTTAAGCCTAAAACTACGTCGTTTATGGTCCAAACGGACGCGCCTTTTCTGTTTAAAACCAAAACTACATCATTTTTGGCTTAATCATACCTTTCCAATGGGTTGTGTCCATTCTGATGGGTCACTTACCCTCCTATAAGTAGATAGGGGTGCTGCCATTTAAATTCATTCAATTCACAAACATTCAAGCATTCAAGCATTCTAATCTTCTTCATTTCATAAGTCAGTTATAGTCTATTTTTTGAGAAAGACTTTTGAGCATTTCTTTGGTTCGTTGAGTATACTTTTGTTGTGTTGCTAAAGTATACATTGTCGTTGTATCATGGGAGACAAGTGCTAGAAAACTTTAAGCATCGTACGGAGGACATAATTATCTTAAGGACATAGTACAATTTACTAGCCTTGGCATAACTGATTTTCTACATTGGTGTACAACAGATAAGTTAATATATAGTGTTCATTCACTTTCCCTAACATTATTTCTTACTTTTTAGAAGTGAAATGATATATTTTTAAAATAATTTTTGTATAATAGTAAAAATTGATTATTATATAAGGAAGACCACTTAATAAAAATTATTTTGTTTATTGTATAATAATTAATATATATAATAAGTTATTTAAATATGAATTCTGGATACGAATTCGAATCCGGATATCCGTTATCTTCCGAATATATTTACGGTCAGATGTTAAACGAATACGTCTATATCCGTTTTTGTATTTATTTATTTGCAGATATCTTTCAACCGAATACGGATATATCTATTATTTTAAAATATGAATAATATCCGCTTTTTTCGAATACAAATACGAATTTTTCGATTACCATTTACTGCACTACCTCTGACTGGCTTATAATAGTCCTAATATAACAATTGTCCACCAATCTAGTCTTTCTAAAAATTGTGGTAATATTGTTTCTGTTTCACAAAGATTGTCATTATTTTGTGATTTTATACATTAAAATGAATGTGGGCCAAAATTTAAGTTTATAAAACAAAGGGTGATAGGAAAGGAAAGTATTCCACTTGAGTCTCATGTTGCCAACACTACATGCATGTAGTTTAGGGTTATGTTTGATTTGACACAATCCCACATTACTTGAGTATGGCAATGGTTAGACCTAGCAAAGATGGCCCAGATCTGCGGGTCGGGCCGCTCGCTAAAAATCGGTCTTTGGGCCGTCATTTTCTAGTCCGTCAAAAATCGGGCCTTTTTGGCCTGGCTCGCCAAAGTGGCCCGTCAATTTTTTATTTTTAAATAAAATGTTATTATTTGTGGGTTGTGAAGCTTGAACACAAGACTTGTAAGTAAATAAATAATAGTTCAAACCAACTAAGCTACAATAACTATTTATTTTTAATACAATCTTCAATATATTTTAACTATAATTGAAAATTATAATTAAGATATGTAGTTAATGTAGGTAATTAATTAATAATACTAATTTATAATACTATTAAAATTTTAATTGATTGAGATATGTAGTTAATAATTTTAAAGTATAAAACTATTAAACTAACCATTATTAGTTTAAGTTAGATAATATAATTATAAAAATTTAAAATTATCTATATATTAGTATTAATTACAGTATTTATTATTTTTAAAAGTTAAATAAATTATATTAATTTTAAAGAATCATATTTGATTATGCAATCCCCTTACTTATTGAGTTATTGTAGTACATTTGGAAAGTAAATCAATTATTATCCCAAATCATGCATTTAGAATAATATCTAAAATTATAATACTATAAAAATTTTAATTGATTGAGATATGTAGTTAATTTAAGTAATTATAATTATTGTTTATTATAAATTATTTTATTATTTTTAATATTTATTATTATTACTATTTTTGATGTATCAAGATTAAAAAAAAGAAAAAGAAAAAGCCCGCGGGCCGGCCCGCCCAACCCGGGCCACGAGCTTAACAAATTTAGCCCGTAAAAACCCGAGCCTTTTCGGCTCGGCCCGGCCCGGCCCGGCCCGCCCGTTTGCCAGGTTTAATTTCCTCTCCACATGAGTTGTACATACATCATTGGATTCCGTAGCTAGAAATAGGATAATTTAATAATATTTAATAGATTTTAGCATAGTGGTTAAGACCGAGATATTATAATTTTTATATTTAAAATTTTATTTTATTTTTTAGAATTTTGTTTCCCTTTTATTTTTTCGGTTATGGGAAGTATGTTTCCTCTTTATATGAGATTATTTTTTCCTTTTTTAGTGATGTTTGATTGATTTTTGATATTATAATAATGACGATGTATTTAATTATAAAATTATATTATATTTTCTAAAAAATGGGACTTTCAATAATAATAATTAATGAATGAATGATTTAATTCTTCATATCGGAGTTGGACAAGGGTTGTGTTGACCAACCACTCAGCCTTCAGAATACGAGTCTGCTTCACAAGTAATATTAGATTAACAATATGTAATGCTTATGCGGTTATGTCTAGACCTTAATTTTGAACAATTATAAGGTACTGTTCGGGTGCTCAAGTCCTGCCATTAATTGGTGAGTTATTTATTTATTTATTTATTGGGGGTGGGGGTGGGGTGTGGGGGTGGGGTGTCAGAATACTTAGGTATATGATTAGAAATTACTATCACTCGTATACTTAATACTCTTATTTTTCTTTTTTCAAAATATAGGCTTATTATTTGCTTTAAAAGACAATTTAACATATTTTTAATTTTAAAATTGATATGAATTAACTAGTTTTAGGACAAATACGAATACAAAAATGGTAATTACTTAAATAGTTACTAATTACAAGACTTATTATTTTCAAAAAAAATTAAAAGATTTAAAATATCTCTAATAGACTCGTAAATGCTCAACTTATTCTGTACTTTGAAGCGGGTCAGTAGGTATGTTTTAAACATTTCATTTCATTATTAAAAGAATGTATTTTTTTTTCTTTTACTAGTCTCAAATATGAATTCATTTAATTTTAAATATTATCATTATAAAAATTGTAAATTATTTTAGAAAGATAATAAGTATTGTTGTATAATTTTCTCTAATATGAGTACGAGACTCGCTCATTGTTAATGCAAAAAAAATATTATAGCGAGCATAAAAATTGGACATGGCATATTTGAATTTTATTTATTTATATTTTTATCCATCATTAGAGTCAAAATATAAATAAATAAAATTCAAATAAATTCATGTTCACATAGAATTTTTTTATTATTAAAATATCATTTTTAAATGGTAACAATACTTAATCAGCTAATAAAATTTTATGGCATAAAAAAATGTGTCGTAAGGGTAAGTTACCGAGTGCACGACTTTTGGAGTTCAAATGCATTTAATTTAAGAATTTTGTTCATCTAAATGCATTTTATTTTAAACATAATTTTATTAATTTATAAACAGCAAAATAGACATATTATATATTTTTGTAATTTATACATTTGTAATTATGTATAAAAATCATTTAACTAATTATGGAATTAATTCATAATAAAATTAACACTTTTAGTGTAACGAACTACTAATTTAAATAATTAATATCTACTCCCTTAATTAATTAAAATAACTCAATTAAATTATACAATTTATGTTCTATAATTTAATTTAATTTCCTCTTTCTCTCCATAAATTGTTTTATATTATATTATATAATTTAATTTCCCCTACCCCCACCCCATCCCATCCCATCCCATCCCATCCCACACCACCACATCCCCCAAAAAATAATATTTATTGATTATGTATACCATCCGCCCCCTCCCCCACCCTCACCCCCCCCCCCCAGTTTTTCACCCCTCTATAAAAAAAATAATATTTATTGATTATGTATACACATCCCCCCTCACCCCCTCCACCCCAAAAAAATATTATTTATTGATCATGTATACATCTCACACCCCTCGTACCGCCCACGCCCGCCTCCTAAAAAATAATATTTACTGATTACATATATACTCAAAAAAAAATTTCTAATTATTATAATAAAATTCTCAATAATTTCATTAATTTTAATAACATAATAATTATTAATGTAAATATTTTTTGAAAGTGTCTATAATCACAAAATTAATATTTTTAATACTCAAATTAGTCGCATCAATTAAAATTTTTAGTTTCAAACTTGGGTTTAAAAAATTAAAATAAGACTGTTTTAGTATACCAGAAATTAAAATTTTAATGAAACTATAATTTGAAAAATAGGACGACCTGAATTCGGCTCATAACCATTTAAATTCAAACCACATAACCCATATTAAATATAGATAATATAGTTTTAGTTCCAAAACCAGCTCAAACCTATTTTATAAAACTAAAAACCAACCTAAATCTATTTTTTGTCAAGTCTAAATACAGTACTGACACGGGAAAAAAAATTATCTCTCAATATATGTATCAATATTGTATTAATTAATTAATCAAAATTAAATTCATAGTAACCGCGGCCATAATTTTCAAACGCACCAAACGGCAAAAAGAGAAGCCAATGAGTGACTCATCGTGGGGTGGTGTAGTAGGCAAAATTGAGGACATGGCCTGTTATATCCAAATTTTTTGGATGGGAAATGTGAGGTGATATAAAAGGGCGGGAGATGAACGTGTGGGAATGCAAATACATAATGGGTCCCTCCTCATCCCGCGGAATACTAGTTCTTGCTTGTTGTATCAGTTAGCGGGTCCCACGTAAATCTAGACCTCCCAGATTTGCGGTTTCCTAATATACCCTTCGGGTATCTTTGGAACAACTGAAATACCTTTGGCCAAGTAAAAAGTTCTAGGGGTTTATTCAATTTTGTTTCTTTGTTTGACTAGCAATTTTTAGATCCTAAATAAATTTAAAAATATTGTTCATTTAAACAAGTTTTATTTTTTTAAAAATAAAAATAAACTTGGCAATAATCGATTAACTATTTAATTTATAATCAAAATTGGATGCAAGAAAATCTTGAACAAGAAGATTAATTTTAAGGAAATTAATAAATAATAGAATAGAATAGGAAAGAAAAGTAATAAAAGGATAAATTTGGCAAAATTATAAGTAGTTCATTTCTAGTTAATACAACATCTAAACATTTTGTTATTTATAAAAATAAATTATTTTAGGGTCCTTTACAATAATATACAGCATTTAGAAAGTAATTACACTATTAGTGCACTCATAAAATATTTACACAATTAATACACTTTCTATATTTATTTACAATATTAATTCAATTAGAATTCCTTAATTTAGGGAATTAATATGCAATTAGGATTCAATTCATAATAATAAGGAAACCTAAAATCAATGTGAAATAACTACCATAATTAATAATTCAAATTAAAAAATAATAATTAAAATTCAAATATTCAAAGTTTGGCAACGTCATCTTCCTCCTCCCCTTCGCCGCCACTTCAACACCATGGACGCCGATCTCCTCATCCATTACGGCCACAGCTGCCATTATGACGAAGGTTGATTTAGTCCAGAAATTAAAAAGAGAAAAAGATAAATTTTAGTGCAGTTGGTATCCAAATATTTATACAAAGGTAACCATTTTAGTTTTTATGGGTAACCAAGAGAAATTTTAGTGCAGTTGGTAACCAAAACTTTCAAATGTAATAATTTTAGTTTTTGTTGGTTACATTTGTATTAAGGTTTGGCTACCAACTACACTATGAAAAAAAAACTATAATAGATTTTTTATAATTAATTGGTAACCCAATAAAATTGAATTGGTTACCTTTGTATTAAGGTTTGGCTACCAACTGCATTATAAAAAAATTTACAATATTTTTTTTAATTAATTGGTAACCCAATAAAACTGAATTGGTTACATTTGTATAAAGTGTTAGCTACCAACTGCACTATTAAATAAAAAAAATCTATAATAGATTTTTTAAAAATAAATTAGAAACCTAATAACACTGAATTGATTACCTTGGTATGAATGTTTGGCTACCAACTGTACTATTAAAAAATCGCAGCAACTGTACTATGAAAAAATCACAGGCGGAGGATGGCGTTAACAAGTTGGGACTGTCTAGGTTAATGGTGGAGGATGGCGTTAACGGTGGAGGAGGGCGGAGGATGGGGACTGTCTAGGTTAATGGTGGAGGAGGGCGAATGAGAAGTGTGACGCCCCCAAAATAGGTATACATCACCTACTCTGAGTCGCCAAATACATGGTAGAAAATACAAATACAACTTAATTATACAACTGTCGTGTAAAGTACGACAAAACATAAGTTGTGAGTTTTAATACAAATATTATCGTCTAGACAATATACAAACTCAAATTCAATATTATTACATTTATTTTCCATTATTTCACTGAATAGTGAGGACTACTAATGTTATCATCTGGTCCGTCACTCCGTTCCCCGACTAGTCCCTGCTACGTTCTCATTTCCTAAAGAGAACAATAAAAGTAAAATGGTGAGCTCAACTAGCCCAGTAGAAAATATTATGACTAAGATAATATAGAATATATTATCGTTAGCCTTCAACAGTGTTAAACTGATACAATATAACAACCATCAAGTTTAACTACAGCGGAACAAATAATCCATTAAAAGAGTCAAGTAGATAATAAAATCTACTATCTTTTATGATTTAGAAGGTTTTTTTATCACTTTTATCGCTGGGACGCAGCTTAATAAATAATCCACATCATCGAATCACCCCTGCACTACGGCCAAGGATATTCTTTAGTATCACGACCACAATTATCCATGCACTACGGGCCAAAAATATTTGTGTATTCAATAATGGTCATGATTATGCCAACAACTGTCCATCAATGCTCTACGGGCCAATGAGGACTTTTTCCACATTATTTGTAACATTATGGTCATAATTACACCGAATAATCCCTGGTCATAATCATACCAAGTCCATCTATGCACTATAGGCCACAGATGACTTTCAACAAAATATAAACATGAGGATGGTGACAATGATATAAGAATTCAATAAAACAAGTTCAAGAATTAATTTATCTAGGAACTAATAACGTCTAAATTGTCAACATGATACTGCTTTGTAGAGTAAAATTCAAGAATGCTCAGAAGAATATTTTCATGAAAAGATACTGGATGAAGCGCAAATATCAAGGATATTCCACTAATTTTGTGGAGTATAGAAGTCAAAACTTTAACCAACTGAGTATAATAAGTAATGTAATAACAAAATAAATCACCAGGCATGCGATAGACCGCACATGCAGGTTATTCCAACAGAATAATAAATAACGGAATTAGGTTCGGCGTAAAACGCACAGACAGGATATTCCAACAAAATAATAAAGACGGAATCAGGTCCGGCGTAAAATGCACAGACAGGATATTCCAACATAATAAGAAAAACGGAATCAGGTCCGACGTAAAACGCACAGACAGGATATTCCAACAGAATAATAAAGACGGAACCAGGTCCGGCGTAAAACGCACAAACAGGATGTTCCAACAAAATGATAAAGAATATAACAACAGAAGAATTTCACCAAGTATAGGGTAGCCCGCGTATACAGGTTATTCCAACAGAATAATAAAGAATGGAATAACATAAGTTCTCTTCATGGATAAGAAAGAAATAATACTCCCTACCTTAGAAAAACTGGATACTAGAATAGTGAGGTAGCAGACTTCTCTTCTTCTTTCTATAATTTCTCTCTATAATAATCGCTCTAAAGCTTTTGTGAATTGATGAGAAATGATGGAAGAATGAGCTTCTATTTATAGAAAAATATAGTTTCAATAATTGCACGTTTTGGGGCTCAAAAATTACAGTACAATACCTCCAACTTTTTCTTTATTTTTAATTTAGTCATGGAAGTATTATCAAACTTGCACCACCTCCCCTAATAGTAAATAATGTGATTCAATAGTAAATTATGTGAATCAATAGTTCTAGACATGTGAAAATACGAATTACAGTATAGTATCTCTATCTATACCTCCATTTTTAACTTAGTCATGCAAGTATTATCAATCTTGCACCAACTCCCCTAATAGTAACAAGAATGTGAAACAATAGTATACACATGTGAACAAATAGTTATAATAATGTGAAATAATAGCAATCAATTGCTCATTTATCCGGTTAAATACCCGATTAGTCAATATAACCTCCAGACATCAATTATTATCGAAATAATTGTCGATTTTCACTAACACAAATAATTCCAACACAATGAAACCATTTTTATCAAAAATATAAATTTGAAATTTCGAATTTTGACTTTCCCCAAAAAAGTCAACTGTTGACTTTTTGACCAAATAGTGAATTTCGGAAATTTTTGTATTTATAGACTATTTTTACTAATTTCATCGTTCCGGACTCAAATATCATGTCCGCGTATCCAATTTCAACTCCGAACACAACTTTAATTTTAATAACATTCATCATTAATATTATAACTCACAATATGTATCAACCAGGTCGTTCCCAGGAAAGAGGGGGCTTTCCAATAAGGATTTCTCCCTTTTGGCGCGCAATTAGGTGACAAAACCTCTCCTTGACAGAACTTCTAGACATTGTAAATATTGTAATTTAATAATATGAATAACTTTTTTGTCTCAATTATTGATTTAATAAAATAACATATTATGCAGAAGATACTATGACAATAATCGAATCAATAATATGAGAGATATGATGCAACAATTACTATAACAATAATTGAGTATAACCGAGTGACTTCTCACGTTAGCATCAATAATCAATATCGTGTGCTACTATGCAACCACACGTATTACTGTACTTTTACTACCTAGTAGTTCAACAGTTAACGGTAAAACTTCCGCCGTTATTTTTATAAAGTATTTTTGTCGTTTTCTCATTCCGACAATAATTTCGTTGTGGGGGTCCACCAATGATTGTGCCGTTGTACGAATATTCCCTGTTAAAACGAATATTCCCCGACTAATCGAATATTATATAACAACTTGCGTACTTTGCAAAATTTATAAATATTACCCACAACTATAACATTATATCAAATTCACACCATAATATTCAAAAATATATTTCGAGAAAATTTAATCTTTATTCAAAAAGTTGGCGTCTTACAACCTCCCCTTCTTATGAAATTTAGTCCTCGAAATTAGGGTGCGTACCTGGTATGTCGAAGAGGTAAAGATATCTTGATTTCATCTCAGATTCTAACTCCTAGGTCATTTCTTCCACATCGTGGTTTCTCCACAAAACTTTAACTTGAGGTATAACCTTGGAGCGTAGAATATGATCCTTTTTATCCAAGATTTTAACATGTAAATCTTCATACATTAAATATTCCTCTATCTCGTCTGGTTCTAATTCAATAATTTGGTTCGGGTCTTTCACATATTTACGTAACATAGATATGCGAAAAACGTTATGAACACGAGACATATTTGGCGGTAAAGCGAGTCTATATGCCACAGTTCCTAATCGATCGAGGATTAAAAATGGGCCAATAAATCGAGGGTTGAGCTTTCTTCTCTTTCCAAATCTTGTAACTCTTTTCCATGGAGCAACACGTAACAACACATGATCTCCAATATCGAAGTCTACGTCCTTTCGATGAAGATCAACATAACTCTTTTGTCGATCTTGTGAGGTTTTTATACGTTGTCGGATCGTTTGAATCTTTTCCATAGTCATACGTACCAACTCCGGTCCCAACAACGTTGCTTCACCCACCTCATCCCAGCATACTGGAGAACGACACTTTCTTCCATACAACGCCTCAAATGGAGCCATGCCAATACTTGCTTGATAACTGTTGTTGTAGGAAAACTCCACCAATTATAGGAACTTATCCCAACTTCCCTTGAAGTCAAGGACACAGAGTCTTAATAGATCTTCAAGAGTTTGAATGGTCCTCTCCGACTGCCCGTTCGTATGAGGATGATATGTCGAGCTAAATCGTAAATCCGTGCCCATAGCTTTTTGCAAACTAACCCAAAATCTTGAAGTGAATCTTGGGTCTCGATCAGAAACTATGTATACTGGCATAACATGAAGTCTTACAATCTCGTTTATGTACATACGAGCAAGATGTTCAAGTGTATAAATTTCTCGTATATGTAGGAAATGAGCAAACTTGGTCAATCTATCAATAATGACCCAAATTGCATCTATGCCTTGAGAAACCTTGGGAAGACCAGTAACGAAATTCATAGTAATGTTGTGACGACCCCAAAAAGGTCCATTCTATCCAACCCATTATGAGTCGCCAAATACATGGTACAAAAGCAAATACAATCGTCGTGCAAAATACGACAACACATATACTGTGAGTTTGAATACAACTATTATTTAATAGACAGTATAAAAACTCAAAGGGGTCCTCATTACAATTATTGATATGCTATTTCACAGAATAATGAGGACTACTAATGCAACTATCTGGACCGTCAATCCATTCCCCGACTAATCCCAGCTATATTCTCATTTCCTGAAGAGAACAGTAAAAGAAAGGGTGAGCTCAACTAGCCCAGTAAGAAATATTATGACTGAGATAATATACAACAAATTATCATTAGTCTCCAACGGGGGAAAATCTTATAAAATATAACAGACAACAAGTTTTAGATCAACAACTGCAGCGGAATAAGCAATCCATTAGAAGAGTCAAGTAGAGAAAGAATTCTACTATCTTCTAAAATTTAAAAGTTCATCATCAATATTTTATCCCTGTAACATCAATCAATATACATCTTGAATTAAATATTCATCTTTGCACTACAGGCCAAAGATATTCATTTGTATCACAAGTTGGTCATATTCATCTCAACACTTGTTCATCTTTGCACTACGGGCCAAAGATATTCATCAGGTAATCATTCATCTTTGCACTACAGACCAAAGATATTAATCAGTAAATCATTCATCTTTGTACTACAGGCCAAAGATATTCAGTAATATCATCATTTAAGACTGAGGATGATGAAAAATATCTTAAAGAAAATGAATCCAGTGAGATAAAAGATCAAATATTAGGGATTCGTATTACAGTTTATACAAGTTAAAAAATACTTCATAATAACCAATTGTGAAACAGAATTCAAAATAAAGATCAAAACATGGATACAATCAAAGATAGTAACCATAATGGATAACTTGGACAAAAAGAAGAAAAATTTATTTTTCGGTGAATAGTGTCATATTCGTGAATACTGTCGTATACGTGAATAGTAACTCCGACACCAAAAGATAGAAATTTCACAAGAAAAATTATTATGCTTCGTGAATAGTACTCGTGAATAGTAACTCGTAAATAGTAACCCCGACATGAAAAGTTCTAAATTTTATAAAAAGTTCCAACCAATATTTTGGCATAATAATATTGAAGAAATAATATCACTTACGAAGAAAATAACATCCCTTACCTCAAAAAGATAATACTTCTGGCTGAATATTGGATATAGTGTTGAAGGAACTTGCATCGTATAGCAACACTCAAAGTATCAAAATACTCACAAGAATATACTCGATAATATAGAGAGAGAAAGAGAGAAAACTTATGAATTCTGGTGTGATTTTTAATTCTAACTAAGCACCCTATTTATAGGAAAATGCTTAGAACGCCATAGAAGACTAACCGGCTACCTGATGGCTTTACCTGTTACTATTTCCACCCACCACATTTGAAATTCAATTGAGCACATTTCTCACCAACTAATTCTAGAATTTTCTAAAATGTTTTATCATTTAAACAATAATCAGAAACTTTAATAATTCATAGAAAATAGCCCGTTTATCAGAAAAATACGAATTTTATGTCCATTCCACACGAAATCGAATTCTCTACAACTTTGTAGCTTTGAGTTTTTCCAAATTCCAAACAGAAAAATACCCAAAATCCACAAACGGATGATTTTTAAATACTTCCAATCCGACAAAATACTGATAAAACATCTCAGCATTAACTCCTTCATTTTTAACCACAATAAATATATCTAACATTTATATCCACATAAAATAAATATTTCCTTATCATATGAATCAATAATTAATTATTCACAAATAATATTACAGAATCACATTTATGACAACCAGACTGTTCCCAGGAAAGAGGGGGCTTTCCAATAAGGATTTCTCCTTACTGGCGCGCAATTAGGTGACCAAACCTCTCATTGACAGAACTTTCTAGACATTGCCAATAATGTTATCTAATAAAATTATTCAAATAATATGAATTACTGATATGATAATGGAGATACTGTGCAGTGACAATTATTGAACAACAATAATATAAAATATCAACTTAGTAATTATTGAATCAATAAAATAAAATATTGAACAGTAACTACTGTGACAATTATTGAGTAGTGCCTTCTTACGTAAGGATCAATAATTCAACAATACTATGCAATACCGTGTGCTACTGTGCAACAACGCGTATTACTGTATTTTAACCACCGGTTATTCCAATAGTGTTAACGGTAACAACTACGTCGTTATTCAATTTTGTCATTTTCTTCATCCGACAGTTATCCGTTATGGGGCCCACAAATAGCTGCTACCGTCGTACTAATATTCCCTAACAGAAAGAATATTTCACGACCAAACGAATATTCCCCGTCAACAATGAATATTATATAAACACTTGCTTATTTTGAAAGTTTGCACATTTCACCCATAACCAAAGTATTATATCAAATTAATACGTTATTATTCACAATAATAAATAAAGAAAAATTGATTTTATTCATTAAAAAGTTGGGGTATTACAACATCCCCTCCTTATGAAATTTCGTCCTCGAAATTGACGTACGTACCTGGTGTTTCAAAAAGATGATGATACTTCGCTTTCATTTCTGATTCCAACTCCCAGGTCATTTCTTCAATAGTATGGTTTCTCCACAAAATCCTTAACTTGAGGTATAACCTTTGTGCATAGGACATGTTTTTTCCTATCCAATATCTTGACAAGTACCTCATCGTACAGTTAAATCTTCGGCTATCTCGTCTGGTTCTAACGCAATAATATTATTCGGGTCATCCACATATTTACATAACATCGATACGTGAAAATGTTATGAACACGTGACATACTTAGCGTTAAGGCGAGTCTATAGGTCACAGTTCCTACTTAATTGAGGATTTCAAATAAATCGAAGGCTTGAGCTCTGCCTTGACTCGTTGACAAGTTATAAATCGAAGGCCACAGTTCCTACTCACAACTTCAATTTTAATAACATTCATCATTCATCTATGTGACGTAATATTGTGAGTTATAATATTAATGATGAATGTTATTGAAATTGAAGTTGTGTTCCGAGTTCAATTTGGAGACGCGGACGTGATATTTGAGTCCGGAACGATGAAATTAGTAAAAATAGTCTATAAACACAAAATTTTTCGGAATTCAGTATTTGATCAAAAAGTCAACAGTTAACTTTTTTGGGAAAATCAAACTTCGAAATTTCAAATTTTATATTTTTGATAAAAATGGTTTCATAGTGTTGGAATTATTTGTGTTAGTGAAAATCGATAATTATTTCGATAATAATTGATGTCTGGAGGTTCTATTGACTAATCGGGTATTTAACCGGATAAATAAGCAATTGATTGCTATTATTTCACATGGGTATAATTATTTGTTCACATGTGTATACTATTGTTTCACATTGTTGTTACTATTAGGGGAGTTGGTGCAAGATTGATGATACTTGCATGACTAAGTTAAAAATGGAGGTATAGATGGAGGTATTATACTGTAATTCGTATTTTCACATGTCTAGGACTATTGATTCACATAATTTACTATTGAATCACATTATTTACTATTAGGGGAGGTGGTGCAAGTTTGATAATACTTCCATGACTAAATTAAAAATAAAGGAAAAGTTGGAGGTATTGTACTGTAATTTTTCGAGCCCCAAAATGTGCAATTATCAAAACTATATTTTTCTATAAATAGAAGCTCATTCTTCCTTCATTTCTCACCAATTCACAAAAGCTTTAGAGCGATTATTATAGAGAGAAACTGTAGACAGAAGAAGAGAAGTCTGCTACCTCACTATTCTAGTATCCAGTTTTTCTAATGTAGGGAGTATTATTTCTTTCTTATTCATGAAGAGAACTTCTGTTATTCTATTCTTTATTATTATGTTGGAATAACATGTATACGCGGGCTACCCTATACTTAGTGAAATTCTTCTGTTGTTCCATTCTTTATCATTCTGTTGGAACATCTTGTCTGTGCGTTTTACGCCGGACTTGGTTCCGTCTTTATTATTCTGTTAGAATATCATGTCTGTGCGTTTTACGCCGGATCTGATTCCGTCTTTATTATTCCGTTGGAATATCCTGTCTGTACATTTTACGTCGGACCTGATTCCGTCTTTATTATTTTGTTGGAATATCCTGTCTGTGCGTTTTACGACAGACCTGATTCCGTTATTTATTATTCTGTTAGAATAACCTGCCTGTGTGGTCTATCGCATGCCTGGTGATTTCTTTTGTTATTCCATTCCTTATTATACTTAGTTGGTTAAAGTTTTGATTTCTATACTCCATGAAATTAGTGGAATATCCTTGATATTTGTGCTTCATCCAGTATCTTTTCATGAAAATATTCTTCTGAGCATTCTTGAATTTTACTCTACAAAGCAGTATCATGTTGACAATTTGGACGTTATTAGTTCCTAGATAAATTAATTATTGAACTTATTTTATTGAATTCTTATATCATTGTCATCATCCTCATGTTTATATTTTGTTGAAAGTCATCTGTAGCCTATAGTGCATAGATGGACTTGGCATGATTATGAACAGGGATTATTCGGTGTAATCATGACCGTAATGTTACAAATGATGTGGAAAAAGTTCTCATTGGCCCGTAGAGCATTGATGGACAGTTGTTGGCATGATCATGACCATTATTGAATGCATAAATATTCTTGGCCCGTAGTGCATGTATAATTGTGGTCGTGATACTAAAGAATATCTTTGGCCGTAGTACAGAGGTGATTCGATGATGTGAATTATTTATTAAGCTGAGTCCCAGCGATAAAAGTGATGAAAAACCTTCTAAATCATAAAAGATAGTAGATTTTATTCTCTACTTGACTCTTTTAATAGATTACTTGTTCCGCTGTAGTTAAACTTGATGATTGTTATATTGTATCTGTTTAACACTGTTGAAGGCCAACGATAATATATTCTTCATTATCTTAGTCATAATATTTCCTACTAGGCTAGTTGAGCTCACCCTTTTACTTTTATTGTTCTCTTCAGGAAATGAGAACGTAGGAGGGACTAGTCGGGGAACGGAGTGATGGACCAGATGATAGCATTAGTAGTCATCACTATTCAGTGAAATAGTGGAAAATAAATGTAATAATATTGAATTTGAGTTTGTATATTGTCTAGACGATAATATTTGTATTAAAACTCACAGCTTATGTTTAGTCGCACTTTACACGACAGTTGTATCATTAAGTTGTATTTATATTATGTATCATGTATTTAATTTGGCGACTCTTAATAGGTTATGTATACCTATTTTGGGGGACGTCACATATACCATTCATAATTATACCATACATTATATCATACATGTATGATATAATATTATAATACACATATATAACAAAATCACTACCTATCTAAACCGTGTGAATATTATCATTACTAATTTAATTATATTACAACATAATATTATACAGTTTAAATATTTAAAATAAAATTATAATAACAAATAATATCAATCATAACTTACTATGTTGATTTTATAATCTCCTAAATCACTACTTTTTTTATCTAAACAGTTTTTATATTATCGTTACTTAATTATTATCTCCTAAAATAAATACTTTTTAATCCCGCATTAATATTTTAATTTTATAATCCCCCAAATCACTACAAATCTATAATGTTCCGATAATGTTAATTGTTATAATATTATCATTACTAATTTAATTATTATTTCCTAAAATCACTACTTTTTTAATCTCACATTAATATTTTGAATTTATAATCCCTTAAATCACTACAAATCTAAACTGTTTTCGTAATGTCAACTATTCTCATATTATCATTTATAATTTAACTTATTGTCTCATAAAATCACAACTCTTTGTTTTAACCTAATTTTCTCCTTGTAAATACATATCAACTATTACGCAACAACTCATCTCATGCTATAAATGTAAGACCCCAACTTTTTGAATAAAGGTGAATTTTCTATAAATATTATTTTTGAATATTATGAAGTGAAATTGATATAATTTTATAGTTGTGGGTAATATTTATAAATTTTGCAAAGTACGCAAGTTGTTATATAATATTCGATTGGTCAGGGAATATTCGTTTTAACAGAAAATATTCGTACGACGGCACAATCATTGGTGGATCCCACAACAGAATTATTGTTAGATTGAGAAAACGACAAAAATATTTTATTGAAAATAACGGCAAAAAGTTTTACCATTAATATTGTTGAACTACTCGGTAGTAAAAGTACAGTAATACGCGTGGTTGCATAGTAGCACACGGTATTGATTATTGATGCTTATGTGATAAGTCACTCAGTATTATTTTATTGGTATTATTAATGTAATAAAATAGAAAAGCTTTTTATATAAAACAGAATACTTTTATAAAGTTATTCATTTTATTAGGCTAATAGTAAAATCTTTTTATATAAAACAGAATACTTTTATAAAGTTATCTGTTTTATTAGACAATAATTAGAATATATTATATTTTATTATTCATAGTGTTTGTATAGTGCTTGCATAGTATTTGCATAGTAAAATCTTTTATAAAGTAATTCGTTTTATTAGATTATAAATAGAATATATTATATTTTATTTAAAATGTTTTGCTTTAAATATGGACCGTCAGATTAAAGTAAGTCAATATGGACTGTTCATGAGTTAGTTACTATGCAGTCCATTTTTCTATAAATAGAAGCTCATTCCTTCATTATTTCTTACGAATTCACTGAAACTCTAGAGAGATAAACTATAGAGAGAAAGAAGAAAAGTATTCTGCTACTTCACTACTCATATATCCAGTACTCTTCTTCTTAAGGTAGAGAATATTATTTGTTGTACTCGTAAGGGGTATTCTTTCTTTCTTAATCATGAAGAGAACTTCTGTTATTTCATTCTTTATTATTCTGTTGTAATAACCTGTATATGCGGGATACCCTATACTTGGTGAAATTCTTCTGTTATTCCATTCTTATTATTCTGTTGGAATAACCTGTTTATGTGAAGTACCGCATACATGGGAAAATTCTTCTAATATTCCGTTCTTTATTATTCTGTCGGAATATCCTGCTGTGCGTTTACGCCAAACCTGGTTCCATTATTTATTATTTTGTCGGAATTTCTCGTCTGTGCCTTTACGCCGGACCTGGTTCCGTTATTTATTATTTTGTCGGAATATTCCGTCTGTGCGTTTACGCCGGACCTGGTTTCATTATTTATTATTCTGTCGGAATATTCTGGCTGTGCGTTTACGCCGGACCTGGTTCCATTATTTATTTTTCTGTTGGGAATAACTTGTCTGTGCAGTCTATCGCACGCATGGTGAATCCTTCTGTTATTCTATTCTTTATTATTCTGTTGGAATAACCTGTCTATGTGGATTACCACATGCATGGTGAATGATCCTTCGTATTCATTCCTTATTAAATTGTGGAAATAGGTCTGTCTACGTGGATTACCGCATGGCGGGCGCGAAAATCCATTTGTAGTTTCATATATTCTATTATACTCAGTTGGTTAAAGCTTTGGCTTCTATACTCATGAAATTAGTGGAATATCCTTGATATTTATGCTTCATCCAGTATCTTTTCATGAAAATATTCTTCTGAGCATTCTTGAATTTTACTCTACCAAGAAGTATCATGTTGACAATTTGGACGTTATTAGTTCCTGAATAAATTAATTCTTGAACTTGTTTTATTGAATTATTATATCATTGTCATCATCCTTATGATTATATTTTTTTGAAAGTCATATGTGGCCTGTAGTGCATAGATGGACTTGGTATGATTATGACAAGGGATTATTCAGTGTAATCATGACCATAATGTTACAAATGATGTGGTAAAAGTTTTCATCGGCCCATAGTGCATTGATGGACAGTTGTTGGCATGATCATGACCATTAATGAATACATAAATATTCTTGGCCCGTATTGCATGGATAATTATGGACGTGATACTAAAGAATATCCTTGGCCGTAGTGCAGGGGTGATTCGATGATGTGGAGTATTTATTAAGCTGAGTCCCAGCGATAAATCATAAAAGATAGTAGATTTTATTCTCTACTTGACTCTTTTAATGGATTGCTTATTCCGCTACAGTTAAATTTGATGTTTGTTATATTTTATCAGTTTAACACTGTTTAAGGCTAATGATAATTTATTCTGCATTGTCTTAGTCATAATATTTTTTACTGGGCTAGTTGAGCTCACCCTTTCTTTCACTGTTCTCTTCAAGAAATGAGAATATAGCTGGGACGAGTCGGGGAACGGAGTGATGGACCAGATGATAGTATTAGTAGTCCTCAATATTCTGTTAAATAGTGTGACAATAAATATAATGAGGACTTATTCTGAGATTGGATATTGTCTAGAAGACAGTATTTGTATTAAAACTCACAACTTTCTTGTTATATATTAAAGATTTTATTTGTATTCTGTACCATGTATTTGACCGACTCAGAATAGGTGATGTATACCTATTTTGGGGGCTTCACAACAAACAATTATCTTTTTCTTATTATTTTTTGCTAAACATTTATCTTATACTTTACCTATCCCATTATTTAGATGAGGACTAATACAATTTTATTGATGACATCAGCCATGTCAAAGAGACGTAGAAGATTAAAGTCATGATAACTCGACTCTGAAATATGTCAAATGTTAACAAAGCAGACTACATAAATAACATCGAGATGGTATTGTTGGATGAAAAGGTATGTATATATATAGGAAAAAATGTATGTACACAGCTGTGTAGTATACACTCGGCTATGACGACATTTTTTTTGGATTATAGCGACGGTTTCACCCATCGCCATAACTATTCTGGGCTATGGCGACGACACTCAGTCGCCATATCCCAAAAAATTCGTCGCCATTGTCCGACTATATAATACACACCTGTGTATATACATATAGCCCATATATATATATATATATATATATATATATATATATATATATATATATATATAGATACATACGCAAGTCCAAATTACATCATCTTAAAATTACATCGTCTTAAATTACAACATCTTACCATATGCATATTATACTTTTATAGGATGACAAAATACAAGTGAGTATCAAAAGGTCACTTTTTACTAAATTTCAAACAACAGTTAAGGAGCATAAAGTTTTTATAATCACTAATTTCATTGTCAAACAGAACGGTGGTTCTTTCAGAGCTGCTCAACATCCATAGAAGATTAAATTTCTGTATTCCACCTCACTGCGAGAGTTAGATGAGGCTCCCATTCATACATATAGATTTCAATTCACTTCATACGATCAAATATTATCAACACCAGTTAATGGTTCATACTTAGTTAGTATGTTTAACAATAATTACCCCTTCAAATTTTTACATACTGAGTTTTTTATTTACCTACATAATTCTGTTGCGTATAACCATATGTTATTAGACAACTAACTGCGATAGGCAGTGTAGAAGTCAACATAAGCAATGGTAAACAGAGTAAGAGAGTTAATATTGAATTAACTGATAACAGGTAACATTTTAAACTGTATTAACACTACTTTTCTTAATAACTATGACCATTTAAATTAATTTTACATTGCATTTTTCTTACAGTCATAATGTATTGAGCTGCACCTTGTGGGATGACTTTGCAAACCAGATTTGTTCCTTTACTGAAACAGAAAACCAAAATAACATTGTAATTGTTTTACGGTTTGTAAAAATCAAGTTATAGAACGGTATTATCACTTTTATTTCAATGAAATATATATATATATATATATATATATATATATATATCCAAACATGTGATTATTAACTATACAACATATGTCATTATAAGCATTTTTATCAAGAAATTAATATATATATATATACACACACACAACTGTTAAATAATATCCTGGGGTTTAGTGATCATATTAATTCTATATTTTGATATGTATTTGTGTACAAATTTTTTATCTAATTATATGTAATATATACTACTAAAATTTGAAATTTTATAACAATCTACCATCTTCTTATTATATTTTAATTTATTAATTACACGTATAAATTTATTATTAACAAAATAAATAATCTCACTACAAGTCGCGGGTTTATTTATTCTTAGTACTATTTAAGAAAGCTAGCCTTTACTGTAAATAGTAAACACTAAATACAGCTCTGGGTTTAATCCGCAATAACATTTCATACCAGGGGCAATTACGTAACTCAAAATTAATGCCCCCTCACGCATCCAGCTCTGTTTTTCGAGGGGTAGAACTCGAAGAGGCTTTAGAGAGAGAGAGTTTTCATAGGAAAAAAAGTTGTCGAGAGAGAAAATAGAGATTGAAAACGAAGGAAATAGACAATTTTTTTTGAAGAGGAAGACAAGTTGCAGAGGGTTTTGGTCTGGTTTGATCTTAACGATTAAGGTCCCGTCCACCATTGCAGCCTCTGCAACGCTTCCAAATTTCACCCAAAATCTTCATTTTAGGGAGAGAAGATACAGAGGAAGAGTGATCAACATAATTTTGCAACAATTAGGCCTAAAATTTTGTCATTTGGAAATATACATTGTGGATATATTGGTAGAATTTATGGTTTTGATGACTCCTCGCATTTTCTGAAGATAATTAGGGTTTAATTGCTGGTTATTTGGTCAAATTTTGAGAAATGGTATGATTTCATTTTTTCTGGGTGTGTCATGTGTGTGTGGTTTAGCTACATTGTTTAATTGTTCAGGTTGGTGTATTGGTTTATGTCAAGTTTTTGCAGTGTTTGTGTAAATCTTTAATTATGTTTTTATGCTCAAACTATTTTATGTTCTTATTCCTTTTGTCAGAAACAACCGAGTATATCTCCTTCGTAGTGTTGCATTTGTCTAAACTTGAAAACTGAATCATTTTTAAGGTGTAGTTTATTTATGGTTTAATAGGTTCATGTATTTAATACAGTTGTTTAGTTTTAACAAAAGTGAGAATCTTGTTCTTTTCTGAGGATTTTCTAAAGCCGTTGAGCATGTGGAAACATCTATTCCATTTTTTTTCAATGATGAAAATCTCCTTGTTATAACCAAATAAAAAAGGAATTTGAATTTGAATGGCATTTTTGTTTTAACAATTGTACGGGATATTTAATTTATGACACCTCTCTTCTTCTTCTTCTTCTTCTTCTTCTTCTTGTTTTCCTTTTCTCAAACTAGGCCATTTAGAGTTTCTAGACTTTAGAGTAGTAATCATTTAGGACCGATGCTTCTCAAGTGACTGGTGCAATTTCACGCACCAGCGAACGACGCGATGTAGGACAATGTCAATTGCATGATGAACCTTGATGACACCAGAAACTTTGTTAATGAACAACGTAATTGACTATCGAAATGTTGAAAATTTTATAATACGGTATGTTATTTTCTTACCATCATGATGATACCACTATTTGAACAAACCTATGCAGATGATGCCTGTGGACTGCTTATGGATGAATCTTTTCACACTATATTATGCTCAGTTATGCCCAATTATGCACTTAAGTGTAATAACTTAATACATCTTAAATTTTGGTGCAGACTGCTTCAGCAAGTATAATAGTTGGATCTCATGTTTGGGTGGAGGATTCTGAGGAGGCTTGGAAAGATGGGGAAGTTGTGGAAGTCCATGGCGAAGAGATTACAATAAACTGTACATCAAGAGAAAAGGTTGGTGCTTTCTATGGGCAAAAAAATATGTGTTCTTTTACCGTTCGAGAAGTTGTTCTGATGAACAGGATTTGTCTTTTGCCTATGGTATCTTAACTTCGTCTACATTTATAAGGTGACATCTGATGACTTATTTAGTTTATTTATGCTATACTTGATTGTTATAGTTTGAATGGTTTGCTTCTCTTCTTTTAAGGTATTTTTTAGAGTTGTTGTACATAGTTAAACCATTTAAAAAAAATATATGTACTTACCTTTTTTCCCTTTTCTTTTCATGGAGATCCAGTTAGAACTTTAAAATGGGTGCAACTAAGTCTTTGAATATTACTTTTCAAGGGTATTGTTCTTGAGGCCTCTTTTATCGGTGTTGTTGCTTACTGATGGGAGAGGATAGGAACCACATTCTAGTTGCCCGTTTATTGATATTGAACCCAAAAATTTGGTGGCATAATAGATGATTGGGGCTTATGTAAGTAAGGTGCATATAATACCTGATACCTCAATCCTAAATTGGAACTTTGGGATGAATTGAACTTCATATCTGGTCTCAACCCTACTACCAAGATATCAATAATTTGTCATTACTTTTGGGTGGGACAAGAGGATCCAATATTACTCTCTTGACAGTGGATTGAGACTTGATCTGAGATCGGGTCATTGCAAATGGTGTCAAGGCCTGTCTTGGTAGGTAACTAAGTGTTATCTGTATGGGTTGTGGGAGCCAAGAATCCTGCATTGCTTGATGTTTCTACTGAGGATTATATTGATCGGGCCCAGGCCTGGGTAAGTATGTCCAGAATATAAGTGGGAGAGATTGTAATACCCTAATTTACATCGGAACATGTGGAATGGAGTGGACCGAGTATAAGGACTCAACTCTACTACCTAGAGTACTAATTTGTCATGACTTTTTTGGTTGGCCTGCAGTGTCAAGTTGATCCATGGTGCTTCTGGGGCAGTAGATTGAGCTTGGACTCGAGGCTGGGATCTGGGTTGGGTAGTTCATTACCTACCCAATAGTTGTCGTAACTCATAAGTGAGTTGTTAGAATAACCTCTTTGGCTGCCTGATATGTACAAGTGACATGTACATGCCATATTTTGCTTATTAACTGCGGTAAGAGACACTTGTAATGCATTTGGACTACAGTGAAAAGGAAATTCTAAGAGGTCCATGTAGTAAAAGTTAAGTGATAAACTGTGCCTAAAAGATTGGTAATAGAGAAATTACCTAGCTACTCTTGCATGGAAGGTAGCATAGGTTCAGATGGATGTAGTAGGAACTGTTATGAAGATCAATCTACAGTGGCCATCAAATATATGATGTAGATTGAGATTTGTTATCATACTAAGACGCTAATGCATCCACCCATTCAGATTTTAGTTCATGGATTTTGTCATGTAAAATGAAACTAACTGTAAGAGATTGGAAGCCTTTTGATCTCGTTGATATATTATCATTGCTGTCCTCTTCCTTATCCATACAACGAGTTTGGTGTTACCCTTTGTGTGCGTGCAATCTGTTGTTTTTGTGATCATGTTCATTTTAAAGACATGGAAATTTAGATTTGTTTTAATGAAATTCTTCGCTTTTTACGTCTTAGGTTGTATCTAAAGCATCCAATGTATATCCAAAAGATACTGAGTCTCCTTCGTGTGGTGTGGATGATATGACAAGGCTGGCTTATCTGCACGAGCCGGGTGTTCTGCAGAATATAAGATGTCGATATGATGTAAATGAAATTTATGTGAGTATTTATCTGATTATAGGTACAAATTTCCTCCCCGCGCATTTTATTATGTATGTTTATATGTTATGGAGATTGTACTTGTGTCGTGGTCTACTGATGACATGTACATGTGTGTTTGTGGCAAATTATTTTTGCTTTATTCTTAATAATACTTCTATATGAGCCTAAATTCCTACTGGTTTCCAGAAGTGCATGGGTGTTTGTCTGTAGCATGTATTGCATAATTATTTTTCTTTTTACATCTTTCTTTGTCAACAGTACTTTTCTATGACAGAAAGTTCGTATTGGTTTGCAGACTTATACAGGTAGTATATTGATTGCTGTGAACCCTTTCCAAAGACTACCTCATTTATACGACAAACATATGATGGAACAATATAAAGGGGCTACTTTGGGCGAGCTAAGCCCGCACCCTTTTGCTATTGCAGACTCTGCATACAGGCAAATTTGCCACACTCCACTTTCTATGAAGTCATTTAATGTTATATTACATTTATGCCATACAAATAATTTCATATTTGAGTGTAGGCAGATGATTAACGAGGGTATAAGCCAGTCAATTTTGGTTAGCGGAGAAAGTGGAGCTGGTAAAACTGAAAGCACGAAAATGCTTATGCAGTATCTTGCCTATATGGGAGGGAGAGCCGCAGCTGAGGGACGGACTGTGGAGCAGCAAGTCCTAGAAGTATGCAACCTATAAAACTTTCATTTTTAATATTTTATCTAACTTGTTGTATGAAGATTAGTATGAATTCTGAGTTGCTACTGCTATGGCTTCCTCTTGGAAATGAAGCTTAAATGTTTTCCTTACAACTTTTAACTTTTGGCAGTCCAATCCTGTTCTAGAAGCTTTTGGAAATGCAAAGACATTGAGAAACAATAATTCAAGGTGGCCTAACTTGTTATTCAAAATCCTCTTCTTCCCTGCTGATTTTTTTAAAACTTATTTTTATATATTCTTTTCAACTAATTAAAATTCCCTGCACCTAAATGTAATGTGATGGCAGTCGGTTTGGTAAGTTTGTAGAGATTCAATTTGACGATCGCGGAAGGATCTCTGGAGCTGCTATTAGAACTTATTTGTTGGAAAGGTCACGTGTTTGTCAAGTGTCAGATCCCGAAAGAAATTACCACTGTTTCTATATGCTTTGTGCTGCACCCCCAGAGGTACTTTTTTTTACCTTCATACTTGCATGATTTTATTCATGGATGTATTGGTGTCAGTGCAATGGCTTTCATTAATAGTTAATGCATTACTATTTGCAAGTACAAAATTTCAGCACCAGATTTATGTTTACTTATTATTTAAGAACTATTCAGGCGATACTCTGCTATAGCAAGTCAAAACAATTTAAATCTTCGATTACTAATGTTGTGTTAGTGAGTTTTGTTTCGGAGGGAAGGGAAAGTTCTTCCTTCCAATTTCTTTGGAAAACCACCCCTTCCCACCCCCCTAAAAAAACTCTCAAATGGGGGTAAAGGAAAGAAAGACGAGCAATTGACAAGGTGCAGTTTCCATTTACGCTCTATTGAAAAGAGAAATAACTGGGATCATGCCTATAAAGTTTTTCATTTTTCAACGATGCTACAAGGGCTTGTCTGCAGCATCATACACTGCAACTCACTGAAGGCAGTATGAATGAACCTGCCTTTTCTCTTTCTTGAACTAAGTACTTGTTATTCAGCAGTTTAAAGACATTATCTATTATGAGATATTTCACTCTAGTGCTAGTGCTATATTCACGTAGAGGCTGGGCTCTGATGGAAAGTAGTGCAAATGTAGCTGTGAAATAAGTTTGTTGTGCATGCATGCTTTTCATGTGAGCTTGGAATTTTATTACTCCCTCCTAAGGGTGTAAATGAGTCGAACCGAAGCGAATAGAGAGTTGCTTGAATTCGACTTGAAACGTTAAATTCATATTCGAATTCGACTTGAATTCGAATTGTATTTGAAAATTTTTACTCAGATTCGATTCGACTCGAATTTGATCCGACTCAGATCGAATTATATTCAAACTACTCGCAATCTTCAAATTCAAACTCGAATTTGAGTCTCCACATAATAACTAGCTTTATTATAAATAAAATTATAAATAAAATTTGTTATTTTACTTAGAAATGTGAAAATATATTTATTATTACACTTTACAAATATAAAATCATAATTAAAATTAAAATTAAAAGTAAAATTAAAATTAAAAACAAAACAAAATTATAATAATTAATTATCCTAATTTGATTTAATTTTGTATATATTATAAGAAAATGTATCGAGTATCTAATCGAATCAATTGAGTATGTATTGAATCACAATCGAGAATTTGAGTAGTTTGAATCTTAAACTAGTCGAGTATAAAACCTTGCTCAGATTCTACTCATATTTTTATTCGAACTATTTTTTATGCTCAGATTTGGATTATATTATTAACGAATCTGAGTCTCGCTTGTATTTTTTCGAGTTGAACCCGAATCGAGCCTGAATTATTTGACTCGTTTACAACCTTACTCCCTCCGTCCACAAAAGGATGAACAAAGTATATTTTTCACACATTAAGAAATGAACAGTGAAAAAAGTAAAAAAGTTCCAAATTTATCCTTAGAGGCCTCACAAGATTATAGAAAGTGGAGTACTTTTATTTTTTTTGTATTAATGGACCCACTAAATGACATTTTTACCCTTCACTTTATGTACCTTAACTCATCCTTTTGTGGACAAAAAAAAATTGTACCTTTAGTCATCCATTTGAGGACAGAGGGAGTACTTTAAATTCCCCATCACACCCTCATGCCTTACTGGAATGAGGTTGCATTAATCTAGCATGTTACCAGTCAATGGCATAGCTGGTTTAGACATCGTGTCTAGTTCTTCTAGTCTTGTGCCATGATAATCATTTGCATGTCAGATTGGTTTTGATTTGTTTTGAAAATTGTGATGCCTCTCTGTTCATGCTTGAGTGGAATGATGTCATAAATATCAAGCATCATGGAATATCAAGAGACGTAGAGCGTGAATTAATTTCCATAAGAGCTAAGATGAATGCGTGTTTCTCAGTGGGAGATTGACCACGGGTTTAATGGCACTCGGCCTTAGTTCATAACACCACATAAAAAATCAGTTGTTAACTAAAATTTAAAAAGATAGTAAATAAAACAATTTTGCTGTTACTTTCCTGTTGAGAGACCTAAGCAACATTTTAGCTCTGATCCTAGCTTATAAATGTGATAAAATCTGTGTTGACGGTTTGATGTCAAAACTCTGATCCTGTGGTCCTCTGTAGTTTCCAAGTGCCATTAAATTTACTGAAATAATTATTCTACTTCCATGAATAGCTTGATCATGTTATGTCAAGATTCAGGTCCTAATCTGCTGTTAATTTTTTCAATGATTTGGTTCTTCTAATACAATGTCATCAATTTTCTGTGATGTGTTTATCTGCATTTTGATGTTTTCTTGAAGATTTATTTCCTTAACAAGCATTTTATATAAGTTTTCTACTTATCAGATGCACACATATATTAAATCATTCTCGTGCTTGCTGTCAGGATACTGAAAGGTACAAAGTAGGCGATCCACGGAAGTTCCATTATCTGAATCAATCAAATTGTCACGAATTGAATGGAGTGGATGATTCTAAAGAATATCTTGGAACAAAAAGGGCGATGGAAGTCGTGGGGATTAATTCTGATGAACAGGTATTAATATCTGATTGTTATGCATTTATTTTTACCTTCATGACAATCTCTTGCTAATACTTTTGGGTGGCAGGATGCAATTTTCCGAGTGGTGGCAGCAGTTCTCCACTTGGGAAATATTGAGTTCACAAAGGGGAGTGACACAGATTCTTCTGAACCTAAAGATGATCAATCTCGGTTTCATTTAAGAACTGCAGCAGAGCTTTTCATGTAAGTGATATTTTCATTTCTTTATGTTTTCTTTGAGGCCCACTTTATATCTTGACCTGTAAAGGGAAACTCTATCATGTGCAATTTTTGTTTAGGTGTGATGAGCAGTCCCTTGAAGACTCCTTGTGCAAACGTGTGATGGTAACTCGGGATGAGACCATAACAAAGTGCCTTGACCCAAATGCTGCATCTGTCAGTAGAGATGCTTTGGCTAAAACCGTTTATTCAAAGTTATTTGATTGGTAATCATTATTATGGTGGATCTAGTATTGAGACGTGATTGATGCCTCTGATTCTTTATGTTACTAAACAGCTTAATGTATCGGTGACACAGGATTGTGAACAAGATTAATAATTCTATTGGTCAAGATCCTGACTCAAAATATTTAATTGGGGTTTTGGATATTTATGGATTCGAGAGTTTCAAGACAAACAGGTGCTTAACTGGTACGCTTTTGTTTTCGACATTTACAGAGTCAACTTCTTGCTGAGTACTGCATGAAAACCCTGTGTTTTAAGTGATCTAAATAGACCATTAGGAGACTTTGAACAATTTGTGTCCTTGGTGTCTAGGTTAATACTGTCAGCTACGATTTTCCTTACTTTATTAAATGTCTCTTTAAAAATACCGAGTTCTAACTGTGTTATTCGATAGTCCTATATCTGCACAAACTTTCTAATGGCAGCTCCGCAACGAATGCTTGTTGTGTTAGTGTAGGCAATGTCTGTCTTGGGGAGATAATTATATAGTTAGACACAATACTTTTACCTATCCAAAAAAAAGAAGAAAAGAAAATGTTAGCAGCAGTACCTTATGGTGTATGAGCATTACTGAACAGCTTTACTGATGTGAATATCTGCTTGCTGGATTTAGTTTGACACTTTCTGAAGCTTATTTTGTTAAGTAATTGTCAGTTGGTTCCATGCAGCTTTGAACAGTTCTGCATTAATCTTACAAATGAAAAACTTCAACAGCATTTCAATCAGGTTCGTGCATAAACAAATGTTTCTTTTTTACTAAGGTTCTTTTTCAATTTTTGAAGCAAATCTATTAAGCCAATGTGGCATATGATGTTTTGTTTGGCAGCATGTTTTCAAGATGGAACAAGAAGAATATACGAAAGAAGAAATTGACTGGAGTTACATAGAGTTCATTGACAATCAAGATATTCTTGATCTTATTGAAAAGGTTTGTGAATGCATTTGGATTACGTTTTTTTTGTTTCTTCTTTTCTTATTATTTTATATTTATTATCTTTCCATTTATGGCTTATATTGACATTCAAAGTTCAGTAAGTTTTAATTAATGTTTTATTAAATGAAAGCAATCTTAAAGTAATATACATATTCCCATTATAAAAAGGTCGTAATCCTGCAAATGGAGGAAGAAAATAACCACGGGTTTAGAGTTACCAAACTATGAAGTGGACAAGCAATTCTGAAAGCACAACATGAATCAGCCCTGAAATAAATGATTTGAATCGTCAAGATGCATATATCTATCAACACGCAGCCCATATTTGGAGTTACCAACTTACAATTTGGATATAAATATGGAAGAAGAAGAGAGGGAAGAATCAAGAGAAGTATTGCTGATGCAAATCTGTCTATTCTGGAAGTTGAGAAATCATTACATAGGCCAATGTTCAAGCGTGAACAAATGTGAATATGATCTGTAGTCACTTAGTGTGAATCCAGATTGGGCTACAAGAATTAAGGAAATGAAAGATAAAAAAGAAATGAAGAATAATAAAGTAGAAAAGGAATGAGAGTGTTCTGCAAATCTCTTTCCTACACCTACAGTGTGAATTAACTGTACTAGACTGAATAATTTGTGGTACAATTAATAGAAGCATTTTTGTTTGTCTACGAAACCCTTGCAACGCCCCTCGTATTATACACTTTTCCTTAAGTCCCTTGAAGATCCTAGTATTAAATTCTTACTCTCAATCCCTGTGATTTACTGTATTTGTTCTGCATAAGACCCTAAGGATGTTACTTATAAAACCTTAAAATCTTAGATAGTAGATCCCAAACTCATTATGAAATAGGAAACCCAACTCGAATTATGGAGTAGGAATTCATGGAAAAGTATTCAAGTCAAAAGACGAGACATTCCTTGAGGAAGAAAGATGGTGTCTGCTGAAAGATTGATTTTGTGTTGTTAATGCTATCTTTCAAGCTCATACTTTTGATACTTTTCTTTAAATACTATATTTATTTATTTCGGCCAAACTTGTTTTGTAACAAATTCTTTCATTATCTCAGAAACCTGGAGGCGTCATTGCTCTTTTGGATGAAGCTTGGTATGCATGCATTTGAATATGAAACTTCAATTTTGTTAGCATTATTCATTCAAGATTATGATTAAATAAATATCTATTTTGGACCAAAAGTTATACATTGATTTATGCTAACTTGATTATTCATTGTAGCATGTTTCCCAGATCAACCCATGAAACATTTGCACAAAAGCTGTACCAAACATTCACCAATCATAAACGTTTCAGCAAGCCAAAATTATCGCCAACTGATTTCACGATTTGCCATTATGCTGGTGATGTATGTACTTCTGTTCATAACAGTACATATATTAATGTACTAGATTCATTGGATTGAGTTGTAACTCAATATAGATTAAGAACTGCTTAAATAGTTAATAAGTTAAATTCTGATTTCAGGTCACTTATCAAACTGAGTTTTTTCTGGACAAGAACAAAGATTATGTTGTTGCAGAGCATCAAGAGCTTTTGAATGCTTCTAGGTGCTCCTTTGTATCGGGATTGTTTCCACCCTCACCTGAAGAATCTTCCAAAACATCAAAGTTTTCGTCAATAGGTTCTCGATTCAAGGTATGGATATTCTTATGTATTAATCTGTTTTGAATTTTTGATTTAGCTTAGTTTTGTTTTACGCACTACAATTTCTTTCCTGTAATATATTATATCAGCAACAACTTCAGTCTTTGCTTGAGACACTCAATGCCACGGAGCCACATTACGTCCGTTGTGTAAAGCCAAACAATCTTCTGAAGCCTGGTATTTTTGAGAATCAAAATGTACTACAACAACTTCGATGTGGGGTACGTTTAACACTTTCCTCAACTCATTTGAAAAGTGTTATTAAAAGTTTGTTACTTCATCAGCAGCGTGAGTTTCATATTTCTCTATTTTCAGGGAGTTATGGAAGCAATTAGGATCAGCTGTGCTGGATTTCCAACTAGGAAAACATTTGATGAATTCATCACCCGTTTTAATATACTTGCACCTGATGTTTTGAGCGGAAGGTTAATATGTCGATTTTGCTTACATGCTATTATCGGTTTATATAATTCTGTTTGTGTGGTTCTGGTGTTTACTGGTTTACAATGTAATAATTTTTTGCTTGTTGGGTATTCTGTCATAGCTATAACGAGGTCAGTGCTTCCAAGAGGCTTTTGGAGAAGGTTGATCTCAAAGGTTATCAGGTATTTTTTATTAGTAATTTTGTAGATTCGTACGTGACAACATTGCAACCGGTACTTATTTTCATAAGATGCTTAATACAGCAAAGATTTCTCATATTCATATTGTGTTTTCATGCTAACAAAATTTATGCAATCTCTCATCTGAATATCTGTCAATTTAGAGGAACTAGTAATGTCACTTTACGAGTGTCTGGTAGTCAAAACTGTCAGGTTTTTGCTGCATTGATTGTTGGCTATATTCAGAGCCGGTCCTGGGTTTTCCAAGGTCCAGGGCAAAAATTTTCAAGTGTGCCCTTTTATAAAAATTAAATAAATAGATAAATTATCAACTAATTATTTTTATTAAAATTATAAGAATTTACAAAAGATAAGGAAGAACACTTTAAAATGTTATCGAAGCAAAGAATCATCACATTTACCTACAAAATAAAAATATCAATGAAATCGGTAAAACTAATGAAATACCCACAGTAGTTGGCAAGTTTTAATGATTACACCATTGAATTTTTAATTTTTCAAATTACCCCATTAAACTAATTAAAAATGATTGTTTTAAATATTTTTAAAAATAATTATTATTTTCAGTAAAACAATATTAGAAACTTTAATTTTTTTCATAAAATGACTAAAGTTTCATAAAATATAAATTTTAAAAAATTAAAGTTTTATGAAATCTTACTGATTTTTAAAAAAAATCTCTTTTTTTCCTTTTGAAAATAAAGTTTATTTTTTTGAATCTATGCTTTATAAAATTTTACTCATTTTTTAAAAATATGAAGAATTTTCCAATTTTTTTCTTGAAAATAATATTTATTTATAAAAATTATTAATTTCTTTTTTGAATAAATTGAATCAGCTTTTTTATTTATCTTTTACTGTTTTTTTATTTTTATTTAAATTTCTATTTT
Organism: Panax japonicus; assembly: GCA_020205505.1. NCBI lineage: Eukaryota > Viridiplantae > Streptophyta > Magnoliopsida > Apiales > Araliaceae > Panax > Panax japonicus. The sequence continues at coordinate 50,143,325 of CM035104.1, read as the reverse complement.
TAGTTTTTAAAAAAAATAATCTAATATTAAGAATTGGTCATTGTGTTAAAAAATTAAGTAAACATTAATTTAATTTAAAATCACTTTAATTTTTTGAATCTATATTTTATGAAACTCTACTCATTTTATGAAGAAAAAAAGTTTCTAATATTTTTTACTTAAAATAATAATAATTTTAAAAAATATTTAAAATAATTATTTTTAATTAGTTTGATGGGGTAATTTGAAAAATTAAAAGTTCAATGGTGCAATCAGTAAAATGTGCCAACTAGAGTGGATAATTCATTAGTTTTGTAAATAAAAAATTAACGTTCGTTTATTTTTTTAACGGAATGACCCAATTTCAAAATAATAATTAGTTTAGTGGTGTAATTTGAAAAACTAAAAGTTCAATGGTGTAATCAGTAAAACCTACCAACTACAGTGGGTATTTCTTTAGTTTTGCCCAATGAAATCTAAACCACAAAACATCATTTAAAATGTCTTCTTGTTGCACTTTTAGATGCAAAATCATCAATTATACTATCATATTTAATGTTTTCTAACATATCATTTTTAATGCATAATATCGCTAATCTTTTTATTATTTTATTTTTTTTATACACATAAATACATAAACTTATAAAAAAAATTGGGCCCCTCTTAACTATGGGCCCTGGGCGGTTGCCCTGGTTGCCCTTGCCCAGGGCCGGCTCGGCTATATTACATGGGTGCTACTAGCCTACTAGTGTTAATAAAGGACTGCTCTATTAGGTGAAACCTTAATATGCACATCAGATATTTGTAATGTCCACTTTTATTTGTGGTAGTGCCCTATGTGCTCTTTTTGATCTGCAACATATGAGGTTACAAGTATATGGTCTTTTCCATGAACATTCACTTGTTTTTGGGGTTCTGATTTAAATGTTCTAGTATTTCATTGCAAGTATGCCCCTCTACTGTTTTCTTGACAACTCTTGTTGTGCTGTGCATAAGTTTGCCCTTGATAAATACCTTTTTCATTGATCCTTGGCAATGTTGGTCGAATTGAAAGAGCATGTTTTGAAGGGTTTTTGGGATCTACGCTGAGACTGCTGTTATAGACCGTTGTGGCTCACTAAATTATATATAGCAAGAATCATTTAGATATAATCTAACTAATCAACATTGCAGATTGGTAAAACGAAAGTGTTTCTACGAGCCGGTCAGATGGCAGAACTAGATGCTCGTCGGACTGAGGTGTTAGGAAAATCTGCAAGCATTATTCAGAGAAAGTTTCTTTCACATCGAGCTCACAAAAACTTTATTTCTTTGCGGAATTCTGCCATACAAATCCAAGCAATGTGTAGAGGTGTTTACTAGTTTTAGATATAATTCATATATATAATTATGCAGAATTGCAGATGAAGAATTGTTGCCAAATACTTGAGTTTTTCTAATCAATTGTATTTGTTCACTGAGATGATTGCAGGGCAAGTTGCACGCCAGCTTTATGAGAGCATGAGGAAAGAGGCTGCTTGTCTGAGGATCCAGAAAGAGGCACGCATGTACCTCTCTAGGAAATCTTACAAAATGTTGTGGTCTTCAGCTATTCTTATTCAAACAGGAATGCGTGGGATGTCTGCTCGCAATGATTTTTGGTTCAGGAAGCAAACTAAAGCAGCAATCCATATACAGGTGAATCAAATGTTATTATATTGATCAATAGTTGATTCCTAGGTCTTATCTGGCACTTTTTTTTATGTTACTTGTTCCTCTTCATTTTGATTTACTTCGAATTGATCTGGAAGCATATTGTCAACCTAATTAGTGAGTTTTCTAATAACTCAACTTGTTTCTTCTTTTGGGACCTAGTTAGAGATTATGGATGATGGTGGTGATTTATGGCACAGTTAAAACCTATAGATTTTATTTATTCTGTATTTTTAAAATAAAGATCTTATCACAATCCTAATAACGTAATCCACAACCTTAAAAATGCTATTTATTTTACCATGAATTAATATATTTTTCTTTATTATTAGGGGAAGTGTTATCAAATTGATCAAGAGTAGATATCTAGGGCTCATCTATTTTTCATGTTATTTGATCCTCTCTCATTTTAATAATTTTATTTACTTCAAAATGATCTGGAATTAGCAAGTTTTCTAATAGCTTCTTTTGTTTCTTCAGTAGGGCCCTAGATAGATTGTGGATTATTATGGTGATTTTTTACTGCAACTAAACCCCATAGATTTGATGTATTCTGATTTTATTAGTAAAAACATCTTATGACAATTGTAATCACATAGTTATTGACCCTTAAAATTCCAGTTTTCTTTAATATGTTGTAAATTATAATTCCTTATTATCAGGGGAAGTAATCATTGGTATTATGTCTGAGAATTTTTAATGTGAAGAAAGGGAGGGAAGGGGAGAGAAGAGATAGTGGGACAACTTTCTCTTTCTTTCTTGGAGTTCAAGAAAGAAAAGAAGAGCAATGGAGTTTTTTTTTAATTTTTTTTGTAGACACAACACTCTTGCTTTTCAAATCTTCTCATTTTGAGAAGAAAATTTTGCAGAGAAAGTGGGGCTTTCCCCCCCTCCCTTTTTCTCCTTTACTTTCTTAAAAAACTTAAACCCATTTGTTTTTTTTTTCTTCCTTCCTATCCCTTTCTTACCTAATTTAAACTCCAAAACAGCGTAATCTGGTAACCATGGGATTGCTCAAGTGGTAGGGGGCTTTATGATATAGGTATATGCCATGGGTTCAAAATTCCAGAGAGGCCTTTTTGGACCAGGGGATTGTGGGTGCCTCCATAAAAGGAATAAAAAGACAAAAAATGAATCTGTTAGAAAGCTTAATATTAGACTAAATAATCCGTAGTTATATTTAAAGAGAATAGTGGCAATGATTTCTATTCCCTACCCCAAGTCTCTATTCTCTTCTGGAGGCAACACTACTTTTATTATTTATGTTATACATGTCTTTTGAACAATTCAAATGTATTATAGAGTCAATGCCGAAAATACATGGCTCGCCTTCATTTTGTGAGGATAAAGAAAGCAGCAATAACTACTCAGTGTGCCTGGAGAGTAAGAATGGCACGCAGTGAACTAAGGAAGCTTAAAATGGTATGATCTTTTTCTTTCTTATCTGGCTTTGTTATTTCATATTAACATTTAAACTTGTTGTTTAGTTTATAATTATTACTTAAGAAAATTTTCTTCAGAATCTTTGTATGTGACGATATCCTCATTAAAATTAAAATTCATACTAAACATTAACTTTGATTGGCTCATTGTGTTGGTTAAGTAGAAAATAAAATAGTCAATTTCTCGGTGTTGGTGTTTGGGGACACCAGAGGGTTGGGCTCTATATGGCACTACTTATAGAAGGTGGTTGCTTTTCCAAGGGTTTGGAAATTAATTGATTTACAGGTGATAACATATTATGCCCCTAGTTTTTGTTCTTCAGTATGTTAGCAGTGTTTAGGAGAGCTTGTAGCAGGGTTTAGGAGAGCTTGTAGAGAAGGTGGGCAGTTGCCCATCTATTTTTGGAGGAGAGCTTTTTTTGTACTAAAATTACAAATATTAATTTCTTAAAAATCTGATAAAAATGTAAAATATATAATTTTTCCCACCATAATTTTTAGAAATTTGTTTAGCATTGTTTGCACACCTTGATAAAAATTTCTGGCTTTGCCACCCTTCAAAATATTGGACTTCATCCTTCCTTTGTCACACAAGCAAGCATATAAGAACAACTAGTGGTTGCTTTAAAAATATTTATTTTGCTTAAGTTCTATATTTCGTCCCAGTGAATTGTGAACCTCGAGTTCCAATTTTCTTAAAATTAATACATGGTTAAGTGTTTCTTTTTTTGCTTGTAGGCTGCAAAGGAAACTGGTGCTTTACAAGCTGCCAAAAGTAAACTGGAAAAGGAAGTTGAAGAATTGACATGGCGATTGCAGCTGGAGAAACGCATGAGGGTATTTGTTTTCTTTTTATGATTGTGTCGCAGTTTCTCCACTTCCTTTGTGTATGCTATCATTTATTTCTATGTTAATAACTTTACTATACTTGTACCTAGGGTGGGGTTCTAAGTGCTTTAAATTGGTGAGGGTATGCATAACCTATTGCTTAAGTGACATTTTACTAATATCGGAAACTGGATGAAGATGTGACAGGAAGATTATTTTTATGCTTTCACTTTTTTCCCCTTTTTCCCCCCTGATAAACACAATTTTATTAAACAGAGCCGCCATCTATGGTCGCCAAACTCATTAGAAATTGGACCTCACTTTAACACTATGTACAGGTATAAAAACTATTCACTCCACATAAGTTCATAACCCCAAAATCCCATGGGCACAAGAGAACTAAAAACATCTAGATAACAACATGTCCATAACAATGTTAGGGGCAAACTTCCTTGGGTTTCAGTGTTCACCCCTTACATTTTTACAACCTCCTTGGCATGTTAAAGGATAGTTGGAGCTTGTAGTCAAAGACTTCTGCTTTATATATTATTTGAATTTTGGTAAGACTTCGATTTTTGAGGAGTTGCGCCTTCGTTTGACATTATTTAGTATTTGGGATTGTTTGATAAGAATTTTAATTGAGATTTTATATAAGTTTGGGATTAGTTTTGTTTTATTATTGAGTTTGATATTTGTTTCGACCTGCGATTTGGATACTATTGCCTTGCGGGTCTTTGGGTTTACCGTTTACGACATGTAGCAATTTGGGTCTATAGCGGAATTGGATGTGTTATTTTGCAACACCCCAGTTCCACATCGAAACGTGTGGAATAGTTTGATATGTATATAAAACCCTAAATAACTATTAGTAGTACTTTTGATCATAACATTTTGGGTGAGTCAGGTGGGCTAAGATGATCCATGAAGATACTAATGATCTAGTGGATTGGGCCTTGGTATGCTGTGATTTAATTCAGATTCGGGCATACTAAGGCCCAATCCACTAGATCAATAGTATTTTCCTTAGCTCACCACATTCACTCAAAAGGTATTGACTAAAGGTACTACTAATAATTTCTTCGGGCCTTATATACATATCAGCATCAAGCCGAACACATAGCCACACATAACCTATAAACTTTGCCTCTCTAGACATTGTAGGATAATACCAATAGTCTTGGTGTTCTCACCTCCGGTCCTTTACCCATTATGGGATAATATCAATTATCTTTGTGTCCCCACCTCCGATAACCCGATCGCAAGACCCGACAATGAAAAACGTTGATTAAAGCATCTAGTAGCCTTAGAATAAGGTACAATAACTGATGTATAGACTGATGAATGGTATCAACTTGAGTATTCATGTACATATCAAACTATCGAACATGTTTCAATATGGGATTAGAGTGTTATAAATTCTCCTACTTAAATACTTAACATTCCATTCAAGCTGAACACACATAGCCACACATAACCCATAAACTTTGTCTCTCTAGCCGTTGTGAGATAATACCAGCGACCTTTGTATCCCCACCTGGTGGTCATTGTGGATAATATTATTCGGCTTCGTGTGTGTCCCCAGTCCCCACCTCCGTGAATGCGATTAGATGACTCGACCCGATCATTTGAGAATCCGCTTTAATATCATATGTAACAACCCGAGTCGAATTAAATCATAATGTATCCAAAACACAGACCAATAGTATCTTCTTGGTTATCTTAGCCCAAAAGGTCATGACTGAAGGTACTATTGATAGTAGCTTGGGGTCTTATATACATTCCAAACTATCTCTCACATGTTCCAATGTGGGACTGGGTGTTACAATATAAAATATGTAACTGTGGTTATTATTGTTGAATTTTAAAAAGTTGTAATTAGAAAACATTGTGGATATAAGTGAAAATAAGTACAACATATGAGGGGGTAAAGTGTCATTTGCCCAAACTCTATCGCACAAATAAATATGTGGCAAGTTGCCTGGGTGATCTACTTATTTTAGACCGCATACCATCAATTTGATAGTTATGTTAAATTTTAGCGGGCCTAGCTTTAGTGGCTTGCTAAAATGAGTGTGCTTATTTAATTTGTTAGGTTTGGATATGAATATTTCTCAAATTGAAGCTTCATAGAGAATTTAAACTGAGACCAATCACTTCTCTTTCCCATATTTAAATGTATTGTTCTTCCTGATATACTTGTATAAATTGAATAGCTGCCCTGATGTCACGCAACGTGATTTGGAGCTGTTTGGTTGAGTTATGACTTATTGTCGTATGTATTTTTTTTAATCTTAAAATATAATTTAGAAACCAGAAAGCTCAAGTATAAGTTGTATATGCCGTTCATAATGTGATAAATTACTGATGCATTTTACAATTTATGTAATATGTTATTTGATTTGACCCTTTGAAAATTGAACAAAAACAGAACTAAGAAGTGAAAATAATTCACAAGGGAAAATGAACTGCCTTTATCTCATTTTAGTGTCCTCTTTATCTTTGTAGGCAGATCTCGAGGAATCTAAAACGCAGGAAAATGCAAAGCTAAAGTCCGCTTTGCAAGAGATGCAAATTCAGTTTCAAGAAACTAAAGATATGCTTATGAAGGAACGAGAGGCTGCAAAAGAAGTGGTTGAGAAAGATCCTATTATACAAGAGGTCTCAGTTGTTGATCATGAAATGATCAATAAACTGACTGCTGAAAATGAGGAACTCAAGGTAAGGTTCCTGCCTGTAAACTATGTTTATTTTGTTTCTTGATGAGACTTTGAGTTTTCAACTAGCTGTATATGGCAATGAGCCAATGACATAAAATTTATAATCTACTGGATTATTCACATCCAAGTGTATTAAAGTCTTTACCACTGCAACATCTTGCAGTCTTTGGTTAATTCACTAGAAAAGAGAATTGATGAAACAGAAAAGAGATTCGAAGAAACAAACAAGCTGAGTGAAGAGAGGTTGAAGCAGACTTTGGAGGCAGAGTCGAAGATTATTCAGCTAAAGACTGACATGCAAAGGTTGTTACATTGACAAACCATCTTTTTTCTCTCAAGTACTTACTGGATTCAACTTCTATCTTTTTTCTCCATTTGAAGTTGATGGAAGATTCTGGATAGTTTATATTTGACATATTTTTCATTATTTGATTCTGGACTTTTGTCTATATGAATCAGACTTGAAGAAAAACTCTCCGACATGGAGACAGCGGACCAAGTTCTGCGACGGCAGGCACTTCTGAATTCACCTGCTACAAAATTGTCAGGTCGTTTTGCATCCACAACATTCGAGGTTAATATTCCAGTTAAGTATTAGTTTCTTAGTTTGGACTGTCAATGGATTTTGTCTTACCCTTCCTCTTTTACTTGCAGCCTTCAGAGAATGATCAGAATGTAAGTCCCAAAAGTATAGCCTGCATAGTAGTTTAAATATCTTTTCCAACATTATTGTTTGGATTTCTTTTCCTTGTCTTTTTGTAGCTATACTTTTTCCTTAAAAGTACATAATCACCAGAATCACTTAACTACAGGAATCGCAAAGTGCAACACCTGCAAAGAAGTTTGGCACAGAATCTGATGAGCAGTTGAGGAGATCTAATATCGAAAAGCAGCGTGTATATTTTTCATGCTAGAACAGACGTTTTTTTTCTATTTGCTGTGCTCATTCTTTATCTTAACTACTGGCTACTGTAGTAGAAAAAAGAATTTAAATTACACGGCATGTGCTTCATAATCAGTTATAACATGTTATGTTATTCTGAAACTGTGTGGCTACACATGCTTTACTTTTCATGATATGGTTATAATAGAATATGGTTTACTGCTTCTTTGGTCGGACCATTTCCAAAATAAGTTGTTCAACAAATGAATGAAGAATTTTCAGTTCATTAAAACTTCTGTAGGATACCTCCTACAACTGTTGCACTGTGACATAAAATTTGTGTAGTGTTGTAAACATGTGCAACAAGCACTAAGCTTAGAAATTCTATCCGAAAATGCCCCAACTGTAATGTCAAACAGAGTTATTAAGAGCCTGTGTAACTCAAACTTTTATAACATGCTTGGACAGTTGCTCCATTGTGGCTTGGGTTTTCTAACAAGAGTCTGTTAAACGTGTACAAGCAGCTTCCCAAACTTGCACTCTTTGAGCCAAAAAAAAAAGTTGTCTCAGTGGCAGTGCCGCAGTGGCACTCAGCTCTGTTTTTGTGCTCAAGTCTAGGACTAGATACACTTGATTCCTATTTGCAAATCTCTGATAAAAACACCTGGGTCCTTGTAAAATGGAGATAGATGACAATCGTAAACATCTTCCTGGCTTGGCAGAGTTGACTCATGCATTTTCTGGTTCACAAATAACATGATACATCTTCCTGGCTTAGCAGAATTGACTCATGCAGATTTCTGGTCAATTTCTGCTAAATATTTCCATTTATCTTCATGTGCTACAGGAGAATGTAGATGCTCTTATCCAATGTGTTGCACAAGATATTGGGTTTAGTCAGGAAAAACCAGTTGCAGCTGTTATTATTTACAAAAGCCTTTTCCAGTGGAAATCTTTTGAAGCAGAAAGAACTAGCATATTTGATCGTCTTATTCAGATGATTGGTTCTGCTCTAGAGGTGATTCTTCTTTTTGACACTTGCCAAGTTTTTTCTAGTGAACACAAAAACTTTTCAATTACAGGTAACAGTAAATTGTGAGAACAACTTTGTTTCAGTATGTTAATTTTAGAATGCAAGACATTCTCTTAATCCCTACTGTCCTTTGCATTGAGGTTTTTAACATAGCTTCTATATACTGATTACTGAAGTGAAGTTCAAAAGAGTTGAGAATTTTTCAAAATAGATGAAGGGCTAGCTTACTTTCTCATTCATTATTGTTTCCTTTATTTATGCAATTAGTATGAAGGATAAGAGATTTTTGTTCACTCCTATAGTATTGTTATTCTTTGATTTTGAAGGAGAAGTATTTATGGACAAGACTTGAGCTCTTTTAGCATATGCTAGAGCTTATTTCTGCAGTTTATTGTCATGGACATAATAACTTTATGAGCATAATGTCCAGCTAGCTGTAAATCCAAACATTTTGGTATTTTCCATTTCCTTGCTGGATATGATGACTAGTTATTATGTGTAAGGTGGTTAGAAACTTCAGACTTTTTTGTTTTTTCACTTAATTTCCATGCCCAGTTATATTTATTCTGTTCCTGTACAAATTTTATTTTGACTTTTTATTTTGATTCCTAAAAGTAAAAATTAATGTCAACATACTTTATTTTCAAATTTTCTTTTCTGTATTTATTTGCAGAATGAGGCTGATAATGAACATATGGCTTATTGGCTTTCTAATACATCGACATTATTGTTTTTACTTCAACGGAGTTTGAAGGCTACCGGAACATCAAAGCCTCCCCAACCGACATCTTTTTTTGGGAGGATGACACAGGCACTGAGTTTCTCATTGACTCGTACTTTTATTAATCTTTTTTCTTGGGATTAAATCTCTGGATTTCTCTTTGTGTACTTGTAATTTTTGTTACTGAATTACTGACTTCTGACCAACTGATTAGAATATTGTGCATTGTAAGTTGGTGCTTTCATTTAGATTTGGTCAAATGGGTATTTTTTTTGTTAACACTGCATCAATATTTTCAGGGATTCCGATCTTCTTCTGCCAACCTTGAAGTAGTGCAACAGGTTGAAGCCAAGTATCCTGCTTTGCTTTTCAAGCAGCAACTAACAGCTTATGTTGAGAAGATTTACGGAATTGTTCGGGACAATTTGAAGAAGGATTTGTCGTCACTTCTTAATTCTTGTATCCAGGTATTACTACTACTACTACTACTACTACTACTACTACTTATTTCTCTTTGTTCATTTAATGTTTTGTGGACCATGTAGTTATATTTCAAATTGGATAACCCAGAGACATCAGGAAACATGTACATGGCAGTGAATTGTGTTTGGGTACATACAAGTTAAAACATGTTACAATTTCTTTGCCAAACACTAAATTTGACAATCTAAACATTTCCCCCCTTATTCGTTGAGTTTTATCTTCACTCGATGAATTATAGGTAGTGATGAAGAAGAATACAGAAAGGACAAAGCTTTAAGTGAAGACTGAGTTACAATACTCTGGAATTAATTAACTTATTACAGGATGCTCTAATTGCACAAAATTCTTCCCCCCCTCCCCCTCCCCCTCCCCCTCCCCCTCACCCTCAATTTGCGAAACATAAAAACTAAATAAGAATTGGGACAATAGGCTATTTTGTTTTTAATTATCCTTTTTTCTAAAATCATGTGTGCAGTGAAAAACATCTCATAACATTGCTAACCATGTATATTGAGAAACCTTACTCCTGTGCAATGTTCTAAAAAGCGCTAGGTGGGAGGTGGGCGGCCAGGGGGGCCTAGGCGAGATTTTTTATTTTAAGCCAATTTTAATATTTTATCTTACATTTATCCAAACAAAACAATAATATAAAGCAAAACAATCTATAATAAAGATAATAAATGCTTTTGCTTAAAGTTCAAACACATATCTTTAACGTATTAGTTATTAAATAATAAAATTTAAAATTTTAAGAATTCAATTCAATATTAAAACTTAAGAAACTAAACATAAATTTAAGAATTATATTGAATTGAACTAAATATTACAAATGTATCAATATATCATCATTTATATAATTTGAAGTTAGTACAAGTTCAAAAAATTACAACTATAATAAAATTATTCATTTTGACTAGATCTTATTCACTTTTTGTTGTGATTTGATATGCTACAACATACATTATGAATATGGTAAATCATTAGAAAAATAAATATATTAAGATCAGGTTTGGGTAGTTATTAAAATTAAAAAAAATCTCCGCCTAGGGCCCGCCTAATTTCCTATAGGGATTTTTTGGCCTAGGCGAGGCAGCAAGAGGGGCCTAGTGCCTAGGCGATTGCCTTTTAGAACACTGCTCCAGTGTCTCATGTTTCAGATTTTGTGGCATACTGCATTTTGGTTCCCATTTTGTGCACCAAAATCTGCACTTGAGGTAAATCAAGATAAAGTTTTCTGAAATAAGTTAAAACTTCTATTGAAAAGTAAAGAATTTACAATATATTCCCATGACAAGGAGAAATAACTTCAAGACATAGTAAAAGCAAAAAACTGTTCACAGTTGTGCGAAAGCAACACTACATCAGATCTCTCCGATTCCTAACGATTTATTTATCTTCATCTGTAACTGGTTTTTTCTGCTCAGCAGTTTTAATTCTCCGGTCAAGCTCCATGTCTTCTGATAATCATTGGGGTTTCCTTTTCTGAATTTTTTTTGTTTTGTTTTTCCTATTCACAAAATGTACACTGCTGCTGCAAAGCATAATATACTGATTGAAGCTGTTATACTCTTCATTCACACCTCTTTGAACCATCATCTTTAGCTCCTTCACCCATCTTCAATATTCTTTGTTGCCTTGAACAACATACAGATATATGGTCTTACATAAGGTATATAAGTACCTGCACTTTTTAAAGAACTAGTGTTCTTGATACTCAGCATAATTTCTGAAGAACGAATATTGATTCTCATTCACTGTGTCCCATCTTCTGAATCTCCTTATAGTTGTAAGACTCTCCTCCATGGGAAGACATAAGAACAAATTGATTATAAATGTTGTACTTCTTGCTCAAGAGATACTAGGAATGGAAACGGATTTTATGCATTTCTAATTGAAATCTAAACCAAAGTAAAGGATATAACTTGAATGAAAGTAATCGAAGCTGAGTAGTGTTCCTATAAACTTATTTTTCTTTTTCCGTGATTGAGGATTCTTTCTTATATATAATGTATTTGTAGGCCTTTTTAACTTCTGAGGGTCCCATCTACACCTGGTGATATCACAAATATTCCCGGCAAATCTTCCATCGAGAAATTAGACCCTCTGTAATAAAAGACTTGCAGGGAAAAAGCCTGTGTTCTGAAAGCTAGTAAAGTCCCATTCACCAGAAATTTTTTTCATGATTTTTTTTCCCTGAAATTTTGTGACGAGATAGAGTCAATATTCTATGCTTTAGGTAAATTGTTGTGTGGCTTATGTGTGTGCTCTGAACCCAAATTAAGTAAAGTGCAAGTCTTATTTCTTTCAATCATAACCATTCAGGCACCAAGAACATCAAAAGGAAATATTTTGCGGCCAACTTCACGGCCTCCTGGTGGTAGTCCTCCAGCTAGTCATTGGCACAACATAATTGAGTGTCTAAATGGGTTTTTCAGTACACTTGAAAAACAATTATGTAAGTAATTCTAATTGATGTGCATTTGTGACATACTTTTTGTTTGGGATGCATGTTTAGCCATTTGGATATTTTTGTTTCAGGTTCCTCCGGTTCTTGTAAAGAAAATATTTGCTCAGACGTTTTCTTTTGTTTCAGGTTCCTCCGCTTCTTGTACAGGAAATATTTGCTCAGACATTTTCTTATATCAACATTCAACTTTTTAATAGGTACTCATCAAACCCTTCACAGTTCTAATGTTTGACTATACAAGCACTTCATTGATTACTGAAACTTCTTGACAATATATGCATTTTTAGCCTTCTTCTTCGTCGAGAATGCTGTACATTCAGTAATGGGGAATTTGTCAAGGCTGGATTAGCCGAGTTAGAGCTTTGGTGTGGCCAGGCAAAAGAAGAGGTATTCTTTATATTTATGGGTGTGTGGGTGTGTGTGGGTGTATATACTTGTATGATATTTTCTAGTATGCTTGTCTATATTATTATTATTATTATTACAAATTTGCGTTCTCAATTTACAGTATGCAGGCTCGTCATGGGATGAACTAAAGCACGTAAGGCAGGCTGTTGGATTTTTGGTATGCTTCTGTAGCTTTGAGAGTAGATAATTTTGTGTTTAGTTTCAAATTTTATTTTCTTTGAATGTCTCACTAGTTTATGCTCAATAATGGACTTTTGCTGGTCATGGAACTTGTTCTAGCGATCTAGTCTAGTTAGCAGAATTACTATCAACTTTTTGTCAGGATGAATTGAGCTGCAAGGGTATATTCTATATTAGGTGTAGGTTGGATATCATTTGGAACTTTTTTTTATCCATATATTGTTTAGATATAATGGTTGTACTATGAGTTTGAGAAATGAATCACATATAATGTATATTGATCCTTGAACAACTCACTCGCACTTGTTGAAAGTGATGCATGTCATTTGACAGTTCAGTCACATGCATGCTTCCGTGTAGTAGTATGGGCGTTGAGTCTTCCTCTCAAATTTTGTGTTGGTGTACCTATGGGTGATATCCAAGAACGCTACCTAGTGTAAAAAATGTATGGGGATTGGAACCAATGACATTGAGGTTGTTTCTTAAGACCTCTTCCAATTTTCCCACCCATTGGGGTTTTATTTTTTTAATATAGTAGCAAAAAAATATTTAGCAAGTACAAAATTATATTGTAAATATAATTATAAATATGTTAGCATTTTTAAAATCTGTCACAAAAACCCCCTTTTTGGAAGGATGACATGAATATTTGGGGGCAAAAAATTATGGAATTGAAGTGCGTTTGGTAGTTGTTTTAGTTTGGGAAAGTTGGTTACGTCGCAATTCTCAGCTTGCTTGACTTGGTCGAGATACTACCAATTTACCCTCTTCTTTTCAGCTGTTCAGAATTAAGTTCCCAAGACGGTGGACATCTCATGAAAATACTGATGATAGTGCAATACAAAGTAGTTATCTGCTTTCCCATAATAAGCATGTACAATATTTTGGTATCGATTTGGCAAGGGCCTGCATGTGGCAAGCAAGTTAGCTTACTTCGTAACATGGTTACTTAAATGTTCCTGCATCTGCATACTGTAGCTCACTTGTAAGCATGCTGTTTGGGCACAGTTTGATTATAGGAAACCACAGTATGTTGAATCCTCAGCTTGTACCAGATATACATAGAGCTCAATGAGTCATTTCGAGTAAAATACTTGCTATTCGAGCATTGTTTTGGTGCTCGAATTGAGTTTTAACATCGGCTTTCTCAAGCTTAGGTGTACTACGCCCGATGAGTTTTGAATTTCCAAGCTTGGGTGAAGTGCATTTGTAAAAGCCAAGTGATGAATTTGTAAAAGTAAAGATGGAGGCTTTATATACAAGGTTGGCCATATGTTCTATAAACAAACATATGGCCAACCTTGTATATGATGTAATAGAGTTTTATATATATGATGTAATAGATTTTTTGTGGGTGTAATTTAGTAATTTGACCCCATTGATTTTTTAATTTTTATATATATATATATGATGTAATAGATTTTTTGTGGGTGTAATTTGGTAATTTGACCCCACTGAAAATCTTTTCTGGCTTCACCACTGGTGATGTGGAATTAGTGCTATCTATTCATGAGCTCCTGATGTTGTTTGTGAGGCAGTATGCGGATAATTATAATTGTTGTACTTATTTTTGATAATATCACCTGAAAATAAGTCTGGATTTGTTATATCCATACACATGTGATAACACCCGATATGCTTGGATAATGTGAATAGAACTCTATACCTTCTGTGGTATTTTGTCCTTATTTTTGAAAGTTTTGCAGTATGTCTATCAGCAATATGCTAATTTAGTTATATACAAATTAAGACTATTTTATCGCATAGTCAAATTTTTGGATATTCAATGGATATATCACAATATCAACAGATATTAAAACCTTGGTAGTCATTCATCAGGATTGCTGGGTAATATTCATTAATTTTGTCCCGGTCTTCAAATTCATGAAAACATTTTTATCACAATGCATATAATCAGAAAAAAATATTTGCTATTACAGTTCAATACTAGGCTGGCTTTCTTCCATCAGGTGCCTCTTTTACTCACCCCATGCATTTTTAATGCAGGTTATACATCAGAAATCTAGGATTTCCTACGACGATCTTACAAATGATCTTTGCCCTGTAAAACTCTTCTCTCACTCTCTCTCTGTGTTTATATATATGTGCTTGTTGTTGGGGTGAGCGTTTTTTTTATTTGGGGGGGGGGGGGGGTAGGAATTCGCTTGCATATAGAACCGTAGACTAGTTCAAAGTTTGAGTGATTATAAATCATATAGTTGGTCAAGCTATGTATCTCTCTAAATTTATTCATGAATAAAACCAGTACACGCCATGTTGCTTTCATGTGATAGGGCTAGGAAGATGCATAGAGCAATCTCTCTCATTCTCAGGTGATGGTTTCTGTTTCCAGGTTCTGAGTGTTCAACAACTGTATAGAATATGTACTCTCTACTGTGATGACAACTACCATACTCCAAGTGTATCCCCAGATGTGAGTTAAATGATCTATATGATGCTTACAGACTTGTATCTTCTTCTCCACTAGTTCATAATCTAGCTTTTGCTGTTACATATTTTTTGGCTATATGACCATTCTCTATTCTGGACAGGTTATTTCCACTATGAAAGTACTAATGGCAGAAGAGTCAAATGATTCCAATAGCAATTCCTTTTTGCTGGATGATAGTTCTAGGTATAATTAATGATAATACAAGGCTTGATTTTAATTTTGAAAACATTATCTTGCTCCTACGGTTACTAATTGTGTCTTTTGACTCCAGCATTCCCTTCTCGGTTGATGATATCAGCAGTTCCATAAAAGCAAAGGATTTCTCCACTGTGAAACCTCCTGCTGAACTACTAGAAAAGGCGGCCTTCCAATTTTTACATGAGTAAGTCTTTGGTACTTGACCATTCTTTTCTTTCTATTATACCCTGTAGAATTAATGCCGAAGGTAAAGATGAAGATTTCTACCACGTATAAATCCACCTCCAAATTTCACCATCTAGATATGCATCTCCTCTTTCAATCCGCTGCCCTGGGTGTAAGTTTTATCATTTAAAGGTAGATTTGTGAAAGAAGAGAGAAATTTATGGTTAGCAGATAGATTGCAGGTTAGCCTCTAGTAGTAACTTTGTTTTGTTTTGCTTAGCTCAGTAATCTTTGTAGCTATGACAAAAGGGATGAACCATTTATGAGATATAGTGAGGAGTTATTTTATAAGCTAGAAATTTATTGCAAATAGATTTGCCACATTCATTTCATTTGCATGTGTTGTGATTTACATATTGTTTAAGGAAGGTATTATTGTTAATAATTTGATAAATTTTTCCCATACCCCCCCCCCCACCACCACCATTGGCCATATGTAGATGTAGGTACATTCATGCTCAATGATTTTCTTGAAATTTCTTTGGTATATATAAATCACTTTCTTGGAGATTCTTGATAATGAAACCTATAATATATAAATGGACTTGATGCCTGTGGAAGTTTCTTTGTGCAAGGACTTGAAAGCCAAACTTTAATTAGTTAATTATATATATCCAAAACTGGAACTTTTAATAGTGTATATGCACTAATCATATATAATACAAGTATAATGAATTACATAATAATTTGAACAATATCAGAATCTCTCAACATTACCTGTAATCTATCAGGTACAAAGTGTAAATCATAACTATCAAATTAAGACATTATTGACATATATTCTATGAATCATACTGGCTAGATTAATATTTATTTTTTATTCTCTTTGATAATAATTAACTATATATAGTTACGTTGAATAATTATTATTCTTAAGATTTGACAATTTGAGGGATTTTAGTGGTGGTTTCGAGTCAAACGAGAGATTACAATATTAATAAGCTTTGTGGTTTAATTCAGAAAATTTAAGCAATGAATGAATTTGAGCAAAGACTGGCTTAGTTTTGTGGAAAGAAAATCTATAATTATTGCATGTATTAATCCAAAAGTTCTGATGTTTCCATGTGATCTTTATTTGAAGAATTAAACATTTGTAACACTCATATTAATTAAACAAATTAACAAATAATATATATGGTAGGTAGGTAGATACTAGGTAGGGTATTGCCCCTTCCCCCCCCCTCTCTCTCATCAACTTTAATTTTTAGATGTTGTGGATGCAATGAGTGAAAGAAATATAAAAAAAAAGTGACTTTGACTATAAACTAACTAAACTTTATAGCAGTTTTATGGGACCCCTCTTCTAATCATAACTTGAACACAGCAACAACAATATTTGTTTAATTGCAATGTTGTACCAAACATTTTTTATATATATAGATATTATATATATATCAGACAGGATCAAGAGTAGACCTCTTAAGTAGTAGAACTCTCTTAAATAATAGAACTTTATCAAAATGACGTAGTTTTGATAAGACGCGGTGGTATTTTTGTAAATACCATGCCACCGCGTATTTACAAAAATGCCACCGCGTCTTATCAAAACTACGTCGTTTTGATAAAATTCTATTATTTAAGGCATTCTGCTATTTAAGAATTTTACTCTTAATCCTTTCTGTGTATATATATATGGGATTCCATCCACAGCAACCGGTTGTTGGGAGCAACCCATTTTTTCCCAGCCGTTACAGCTTGTAGTGGCTTATAAAAAAAAAAAATCTAAGTGGCCGGTACAAGCTGTAGCGGCTGGGAAAAAAAGGGTTGCTCCCCAACAACCGGTTGCTGTGGATGGAGACCCTATATATATATATATATATATATATATATATATATATATATATATATATGGGGAGGATTTCCAAAGGACCAAATAAGCCGACCAAAGAACGTATCAAAGGCAAAAAACACGCGGGTCGGGTTTAACCCGCGTGTTTTTGCGGGTTAAACCAGACCCGCGTATTTTTTTGCCTTGGTCCGTTCTTTAGTCCGCTTATTTGGTCCGTTTTAAAATGACTATATATATATATATATATATATATATATATATATATATATATATATATATATATATATATATATATATATATGGGGTTCCATCCATAGCAACCGGTTGTTGGGAGCAACCCATTTTTGGCCAGCCGTAACAGCTTGTACCGGCCTTAGAATTTTTTTTTTTATAAGCCGTAACAAGCTGTACCGGCTGGCCAAAAAGGGGTTGCTTCCCAACAACCGGTTGCTGTGGATGGAGACTCTATATATATATTCTTGATTGACCAAATAAGAAAGAGGATACTAATTAAGGAAACTCATTTGCAGAAAGAGGAAATGAGAAAAAGGAGAAAATCATCATCGGAAGTAAAATCCACAAGATTAATTTGGTGTTTCAATAATTTAAACATGCATGTTTCTTATATATTTTACCAAAAAATGAAAAAGAAATTTTTAAATATTGCAACATGCAGGCAAAATTGTACCTCATATTTAATCCTTTTCCGTAATGTATATACTTATAATAATGTTCTGATTTTCGCAATATTCTCAACCCTGTATCATGTTTTTTGCGAACCGGTACCGATCTCGAAAAAATAAGAACCGAAACCGATACCGAATTACCGGTTTCGGGTACCGGTTCAGTACAAAATTGATTCCGGTTTTTTTGTTCGGTTTTCGATTATACCGCATGGTAATATATATAATTATTAATAATAATTATATAATTTTTTTATATATTAATAATTTTTTAAAAAACTAAGAAATCATTAACTATTAATAATAATTAATATATTAAATAAAACAATGAAATATTATTAATATATATAAAAAATTAATAAAACTACTATTATATAGAAATTATTAATATATAAAAAAATTATTTAATAGATAAAATTACAAAACATTAACTATTAATTATTAAATTATTAAATTTTGGTATTTTCGGTATTTCGGTTTTTACCGAATTCAAAAAAGTCATTACCGCTACCTGTACCGAAAAATGTTAAAATACTGAAAAA
This sequence comes from Panax japonicus, assembly GCA_020205505.1. Classification (NCBI taxonomy): domain Eukaryota; kingdom Viridiplantae; phylum Streptophyta; class Magnoliopsida; order Apiales; family Araliaceae; genus Panax; species Panax japonicus. The sequence continues at coordinate 50,124,603 of CM035104.1, read as the reverse complement.
CCGTAACCGAAAAAAATCGATACCGATAAAAAGCCAAAAATTTTGAGCACCCCTAATCATAGGCGTATGTGTATATACATTTTTCCATATATATAATCGTCGTCTTAATTTTTAACGACGGATCAAACTTATAGTGACGAATTGTCTTCCGGTGGTGAGCTATGCAAGGTATGTTAAATAAGTGGTGAGCTTAAGATCATGACCATATAGAGAAATGATCCATAGAATACGTTAGCCAGAGGGATTGTTTCAACTAACCCTCATCTAGCCGTCCAAAATTAGAGTGAATGACTGAGATGAGGGTCCAGCCGCTACTCTCTTTAGCGGCCAGTCAAATTTTTTTTGTTGGCCGCTACATAGTACTTATTAATCCGTAAAATAAAATAATAAAAAATTATAAGGATAATTATATGGACGGCAAGATGAACGTTAGTTGAAACAGTACTTCTGGCTAACGTATTCTATTCTATGGATCATTTCCATATATATATATATATATATATATATATATATATATATATATATAGAGCAAGGATCAAGTGCATACCTCTTATCTTACTCACCCGTGCTCACCCCCCTTTAGACGATGGTTTCGGTCATACAACCGTCGTCTATACTTTTAGCAACGGACAACATATAGCGTCGCTAAAAGTATAGACGACGGTTGTATGACCGAAACCGTCGCCTAAAGGAGGGTGAGCACGGGTGAGTAAGATAAGGGGTATGCACTTGATCCGGACCGTATATATATATATATATATATATATATATATATATATATATATATATATATATATATATAGGGATTCCATCCACAGCAACCGGTTGTTGGGGAGTAACCCCTTTTGGCCCAGCCGCTACAACCTGTACCGGCCTTAGATAAATTTTTTTATAAGCCGCTACAGGTTGTAGCGGCTGGGCCAAAAAGGGTTGCTCCCAACAACCGGTTGCTGTGGATGGATACCATATATATATATAGAAAAATGATCAGGTCCGGGAGTCCGGACCTGATCAAAATCCGGACCAATTTTTTTTTTTGTAGAACTAAAAAAAATAAAAAATTATGGAAGTAAATTTTTTCCATAATACAGTATTTTGGGTGTATTTTTAATACCTACACCAACCAATATATGTACAGTCTGTCCAGACTGTACAGAAATATTTTGGAATAGGCATCCAAATCACGCCAAAAACACTGTATTATGTAAAAAATTTAGTTCTATAATTTTTTTTTTAGTTGTTTCGAAAAAAAAGGCAAAAAAAAGGTCCGGATTTTGATCAGGTCCGGGAGTCCGGACCTGATCCGGCCTCTCTCTCTCTCTCTATATATATATAGGCCCTTTTAACAACTAATTAATTAATTAAGCTAGCTACGTGGGAATGGATGTGTGAAAGCAATAAAGTTGTTGAGCATGCTAATTAGTATTTAATTAATTTATTATGATAATTGTTTATATTGTTCTTGTTCATAATATATAAATATATAATAATAATAATAAGATCGTCATATAATATAATTAATGAAATGAGAGGCACAATGAAGGGTGTCATATCCTAATTAATTATTCAAGCTTTATAGAACTTTTTGATTACGCGTGGTTGAAGCTAGCTAAGCTAGTAACAATAATCAACGCGTTTGGTTTGGGTCATATATAATTAATAAGTTGAATGAAAAATCAAGTAAATGAGTAGCAAGCACTACAGAAAGTATGATTATATATATGCCTAATTAATTAAATTAAAGCAGCAATTAAAAGAGATCGAGAAGATTGTGATATATATATATATATATATATATATATATATATATATATATATATATATATATATATATGCGGTATGCAGATCATCTTTAGTGAAGCATAAAATCATCGCTAAACTCGTCGTCCAGAACGATTGCTATAGCCTGGTTCAGACCTTATGATAACGGATTTAGTGACAGTTTTGTCCGTCGTTAAAAGTGGTCCGCATGCGAACCACACATAAGAAGCAGACTATATATAGACTATATATATATATATATATATAAAGTTGCTGATAATATATTATAGAGCAATGGAAAAATATGGCCCCAAGTTGGCCTTTTCACAAGCTGGCTTCATCAAACTTTAATTATTGCTAGGTTGAGGAGAGTACTGGAGAGAGATTAGTTCACATACATATTATATATATATATATATATATACTATTAGATTATAAAATTAAGTTCTTAATTCCTGATCGATCTCTCCCTAATTTAATTATATTTATTGGAATTAATTACAAACATGTACGTACATATTGAATCGCAAATATATAACTATGAGGACAGTACTGCTGACTAAATTTATTGCAATAGGAGTAGTTTGGTGGACAATTTTGTTTTGAAAAAAGTAATTATTAAGCTCAATCTATATTTATATTTATTTTGGTCGGTTATGGCTATTTTGATCAAATTAAACTACTAAAAACGAAAATGTTTACCAAAATACCACCAACTTTAAATAGATTAATAATGCAATCCACCAAACTATATTACGTGCGTGCGTACGATATTATTTATAAAAATGTCATCCTTAGTATAGTTTGATAAATGTCATTTTCTTAAAAATGAGGATTATTTTGTCCCAAAAAAATTAAATTAAATAAAATTCATTTTTTGTTATCGAGGGTAAAAAGGACATAACTTTAAGTATTACTCACTCCGTTCCGGGATAAAAGTCCTGGTGGACTTTTCACGCATATTAAAAAGAAGAATGAAATGACAAAATTGCCCATAATAATGTCATTAATTATTTTCAATATAGGTGAGAGAGAATTAGAATAAGAAAAATATGAGATATTTAATGCTACGGGTATAATAAAAAAAATATAAAAATTTGGTTATTAAAGAAAAATAAAAATTTAACATGGGACTATCCAAAATAGAACTAATAAAGACTTTTATCATGAGACGGAGAGAGTATTAAATATGATTATTCCTCCATGCTAACATTTATAATGTCTTCACTGAAACTCAAAACTCTCATCGTGCCATTATGTAAGAAAATATCAATGTGATACTTTAGTACAATGTTGATCGAAATGAATTGTATATAAATTGGAAATTGATATTTTCACATTATTTTTTAATATCGTTATAGATTTACAGCTACAATAAAAATCGTCGTTATAGGATCTAAAATGACGATTTTCATGTGAAAATATCAATTTTTAACTTTAGTATTATTCTCATTAACGTTTCATAAATTTTGGATAAATTTTGTGGTGAATTAAAACCCTAATCTCCATCTTAGATTTGGGGATTTTCTTCTTGTGATGTAATAATTTCTCTCTTCTTGTGAAATCTATTTTCCCCTTTCGTGGGATTTGTTTTCTGTATAACATGATTGATTTCTTCCTCTCTGTTTGCTGCATTACGGCTATCTACTGTACTACATTACTATAAATTATCTTTAGGAGATGATGACGATTTTGAGATGATGATTGTACTCCCATTCCAAAGCCATTGAAAAAAGAAAAATATCTAAAGAAGAACCAAACACTAGTTTCTCAGTTTATGAAAAGGAGAGACTATTTTGCCAAGGTTCCATGCATGCACATGCACATGCACATGCACACGAGCCCCTCTGGCCCTCATTCATCATACCACTTAGTACTATAAATGATTGTATAAATGAAAAACACCAACGCCAATTTCAACAACATATATAGTATAGTACTTACACCAAAGCTTTATAGCTTCATTCAAAAACTAACAAAAAAAACATATATAATTATCAAGTAATTTAAACTTCGTGACATGCTAAAAATTTCAATGAAATGTGGGTAAGTAAGTTGTTTTCTGAAATTAATTCAAATTTATCAGATATTTTTATTACTCTTATATACCAACACTCTAAATTTCACATACTAAAAATATATATATTTCATTGTTGTTTTATTTATTTTTCACCTTTGTACATATATAATTATTTATAATCTTGTATGAAATTATTTAAGTTTATTAAATTCAAGAAAAATATATATATATTCTTAACTAGGATTATATAGTCCCATGAAACAGAAACGAATCGCATTTCGAATCACACTGAATTGAATTCAGTGGTCCACAGGTAGTAGTAACATCTACGATCTCAATGCTAATTAAGAACAAAGTCTCGATTTGATGAACAGAAGGTGTAGATGGTGGCGGTGATGGTGGTGGTGGTGCTGTTTCAAATTCCAACAGAGGAAAAGTGAGCCCCCCCCACCCCCAGGTGCAACTACAACTCTGAAACCACCTACTCCACGTGGGCACATTGAGCGTATCCTTGTCAGCATGGGCATTGAATTTGAGACAAAAAAAAACTGAAAAATTGACTTTAAAACCTTCTTTCACAATTAATTCTAATTCCACAAACAATAAGCCTTAATATTATTCAGCAAAATGAAAGAGAGAAAAAAAAGAAGAAGACCATTTCAAGATGAAAGTAAAAAGACTTCATCTACTGGACATAATCCTTACTTCCCACCATATCCAATATTTACTGACCCAATATTGGTGAAACCAAATTATGAAAATATATCTCAATATTAAAATTTGCCATTCTTAATTAAATATTAGATTGCCTTATTCATCAAGCTAGGTTTCAAAATCCTGCAATGCACAAGAGAAGTTGGTATCTAAGTGCCTATTTTCCAGCTTATTTGCCAATCATAACAACTTAATTCCTGTAATAAGCCGTCTTAAAAAAGCTACGGCAAACAGATTAAATAAGCTACTTAAAAACAAGCTGTAAGCTGCAACAAAAAGGGCCAATATATAACAACTATAGAATAAATATAGTGGAACAAATGTTGTAGGCATATACTAAGAATTAAGTGATCAATTGAACTAATAACACACACATACGGACTCTTACTTCAGTCCTCTGCAGAATTTGCAAATAATTATTGGTTTTCATCGCTGTTAAATTATTTGCAGGGATAATCACATATACCATGTGTATCATATTCGAATGAAATGCCAATTGTCAAAGTCTAAAGTCCAACAACAGATATTAAAAGGACCAAAACACCCTCCAGTTAAAACCAACCGTACTAGAGATAGGGAGGTCTTAAATGGCAAACGTCTGACTCAATGTAATTGTTAACACCAAGATCTTTCCTCACGTCCCAATCACCAAGACGCGTCCGATTTCCTGCACAGTTCAACAAGTCAACACCAAAAGCTTGACGGTTTGACCGTCGGGGGATAGCTCCGGCGTGAGAGTCAGTATCGGCGATCACAAGGTTAACAATGGAGGAAAATAATGTCTAGTGCTTGATAGAGAATAATAATCTGATTGTGTGTAGTAATGTTTTGTTACTTACCTTTCTTGTGTGATCCTTGCCTCATACGTACTCCAGACCCGGTTTACCGTGCCACCCACTATCTCCTGACACCTCTCCCCACTTCCGGTCATCTCAGCCGAAAGTATGTAGCCTACTTCCTTACCTGCTACCACTATTTGCCATCGCCGGTCATCTGAGTCCCATCCTCATTAATGCCATGCAGAAAGGTGACAGACATAACAGTCAACTATCTTTTTTATCATGATTACCGGTCAATAAAAGGGTTAAGTAACAATTTGTGTAATGGGCCACTCTAATGACTAAGCCCAATAATAGAGATGATCCATATGACCGGATCCAATTAAAAGGACCCAATAAAATAATCAAATAACGGGGTCCAAATTATTCGGACCAATCAGGACAAAAGTAACATGATTTAAGGGAGGAGACTATTAAGTCCGGTCCAATGATAAAAAGGATCATGACCCAACAGTAATGAATCCTGTAGTAAAGAAGCAGGTCCATGGGAAGATTGCAGGTGGACCATGTTACAACATAAGGTCAATTTCACAGACTATATAGGAGGCTTCCTATATGTGTAATCTTGGAAGATAATAATATTATTAAGTTTAACAAAAAAAATTACTCCCTGTTCGAAAAAGATGGTCAATTATTTTTATTTTTAAGGAAATTTTTGACACAAAAATTATATCATATGTTTAGTATATAAACATACATCACAATATATTGTATGCTAATGTACATATGTGCTTCCGGGACGTCAAGAACACCCAAAGAAAGCAACTATTATTTCCGGATATAGTTTTCTTCGAAAGTACATTCTACAGATAAAGCTTCGCATTAGTATAAAGAAGGTATGTTTGTTTTTATAAGTCAATAATAAGGTAAACAAATAATGTAAACAGTGTACATATATATGCATTAAACAAAGGAGGTGACCACAGACTTATGATTTCAGAAAGACCTTAAAAGAATCATTTACTAATCCGAATCACATGCTACTCTCATGGCCAACTTCCCTATTTAAACCTCTCCAACCCCCTCCACTCATTTGATTCAAACAAATTACATTCTCCTCTATATCTCTATCTTTCAACATAGAAAAAGCTATTTTCTATACCTTCTTCCCTGTTTAATCTTTTAATGCTACTTTTGAGTTTATTCAAAATTAAACCTGCATCAAATTCTTGATGCATTGTACTAATCTTCATATACCAAAAATGGTTCAAACTCTTGAACGTGAGGATCACTTCTTTGCTCGTCGCTGCATATTGGTGAATGGACCTGTCATTGTAGGTGCTGGTCCATCAGGCCTAGCAGTGGCCGCTGGCCTTAATCAGCAAGGTGTCCCATTCATAATCCTAGACCGAGCCAACTGCATTGCCTCTCTGTGGCAAAACAGAACCTATGATCGCCTTAAACTTCACCTACCTAAACAATTCTGCCAACTACCCTATTTCCCATTCCCAGCAAACTTCCCTGAATACCCCACAAGAAATCAATTCATAGAGTATTTGGAATCCTATGCTAAACACTTTGAGATTGACCCGAGGTTCAATGAGTCTGTGCAGTCTGCCAAGTATGATGAAACGTGCTGTTTGTGGAGAATTAAGACCTTAATGACAAGTAGTTTGGTGAGGGGAGAAGTTGAGTATATTTGCAGGTGGCTTGTTGTGGCCACGGGAGAAAATGCTGAGAAAGTTGTGCCAGAATTTGAAGGCTTGGAAGAGTTTGGTGGCAATGTAATGCATGCATGTGACTATAGGTCCGGTGAGGCTTATCAAGGGAAGCGCGTTTTGGTTGTTGGCTGTGGCAATTCAGGCATGGAGGTTTCTCTTGATTTGTGCCACCACAATGCAATTCCATCAATGGTGGTTCGAAGCTCGGTGAGTGAAAAATTTAACCACAACATTCTGGCTAAGCTCTGATACCATGTTAACAACCAAATATAACTTTTAAGCTGTTACATGGTACGTAATAATATTTCCAAATTATAATAAGATATATTTTTTTGGATTTAATCAACAGGTTCATATCCTGCCAAGGGAAATTCTTGGAAAATCAACGTTCCAATTAGCTGTTTCAATGATGAAATGGTTGCCAATATGGGCAGTTGATAAAATAATGCTGGCCATTGCAAGGTTGGTGCTTGGAAATATAGAGAAGTATGGTCTAAAAAGGCCATCAATGGGACCTTTACAGCTTAAGGATACTGAAGGAAAGACCCCTGTCTTGGACATTGGTGCATTACAAAAGATTAGGTCTGGAGAGATTAAAATAGTCCCTGGAATCAAGAAATTTTCACGCGGTAGAGTTGAACTTGCGAATGGCGAAAACTTTGACATAGATTCTGTTATTTTGGCAACCGGGTATTGCAGCAACGTTCCTTCATGGTTAAAGGTGAGATTTTTTTTTTTTAATTTTTTCATGTTATCCTCATAATATATATGGATTTGTGTAGTTATGGAAGTTGGGTTTCTAGATTCTCTGTTTCATATATGAAGAATCTGTTTACTGATCAGGTTGTTGAGTTCTGTTCGGTGGTTGAAATGCCATTATTTTTTCTTTTTCGTTCAAAAAGACTTGTCAGAAGTTTCTTCCAAATCTATGTTTTTCTTCTGTAATTATAAATAATCTTGTCTTGTAACATACAGTGAAATACCCATTATACCCTTTAAACTCTGAACTTAGAGCTTGATTAGGTGGTTGGGTTCTGTTTGATAGTTTGATTTGGTTCCAATTGTTATTTTATATTGGGAATAATTCTTAAATGGGCTGCTAAATTTGTTTTTTATTATTTATTTTTGCAGGAAAACGAGGGGATTCCTATAGCTCCATTTCCAAATGGATGGAAAGGAAAAGTTGGACTTTATGCAGTTGGTTTCACAAGGAAAGGTCTATCCGGTGCATCTTTAGATGCCATGAGAATAGCACAAGACATTGGCAAAATCTGGAAAGAAGAAACAAAGCATAAGAAGCATTCTGTAGCAGTTGCTGCTCATGGAAGATGTAAATCACATTTCTGATATTATGGATTGGGGAGGACTCCATACTAGCAAAAAGACTGGTAGATTTCACTAGATTATTGGGATATCCGAAATCGAGGAAGAACATAAAAGGAAATAAGGGATCTTTAATTTGTTTATTTTTATTTTTGTTTGACTTTAAATTCTGATATTGGCAGCTGATAGAACAGAACAATCAGGGATAAGTTTGTGTAGAAATGTAACCATGAAAGAGACATGAAACTAAGAGCAGCCCTCTCCTGATAAACCCCAAGTCTTAGAATGATTTTGGGATTTCTGTATAAAGGAAGACGAGGCTTTCTATTTTTGTGCTTTTAAGATTTATGAATACATCTGAATGACTAAATTGGTCAGCTATTAAGTACGTTTATTTTGAAGAAAAAAAATCGTCTGAATGGTTGAATCGGTCAGATGATTGAGCTGAATGACTAAGTCAAATTTTTATAAGCTAAATGATCAGCTGAATAAAGAAAAATTTTTAATTTTTTTTAAAAAAACTATCAACTATTATATTAAGTAATATTAAATAAATTTATAACAACTTTGAATTTTTTCAAAGGATAAAATAATAAAATTTTGTCATTCAGACATGTTAATTATCAAACACATTAGTTCATTCAAATTCGTTTAGTTTTTATCACACCCCATTAGTCATTAATACAATAGATGGGGCTCAATATCCCTATCAAGACCAAGGGCCCAATAATATTGTGGACCCAATGTCCATTATTCCCCAACATCTATATTCTCTTTAATGAGACACAGACTCTTCTCAACTTATTTTGCATAGGAAGAGTATATAAACTCTAGATCTTAGATGTTGCCTACTGCCTAGCACATGGATGGAGTGCCCACAGTGGCAGCAAGAATAACATGCATACATAAATATATATATCTTTGAAAAATGTGGGTTAAAATTTCTCCTATATTCTTAAATGGGATAATTTTCCCCCGTTTTTATAATATCCTGTTTTTTTCTTCCCATTTTTTTTTATTTTGAAAGAGATCGAGAAAGTAGAACAAAAAAAAACTTATCCTCCCTCCGTCCCAAAATATAATATTAAATTTGACTTTTAAAAGTCGATAGAAATATTTTCAAACCCAAATTTGATATGAAACAATTTAATTTTTGCTATCTAAAAAATAATATTAACTATGAGATTTATTATTTTCTAAACTTAAATAAAGAATTTCATGATGTAAACTAAAGTAGACAAACCAAGAAACTTGCAATTCCACACGAAAAATGATATGCAACTTAACAACCCCCCAAACACACACACACACACACACACACAAAAACAAAGAAAAATAAAAAATATACATACACATTCAAACACTTGCTAATTTTCAGCTTTAATATGACTAGACAATAAAACCAAAACTGATATTCATTACAGGACAGATGAAGTACATAACTATTTTCTAGTAGTAAAGATGCATAGACAACCCATAAGAGTCTCCATGCTGTTGATTCAAACATGCAGAAAACCTTTATCTCAATGGCCCATCTAAAGTTGCTTCACCACCACACACCAAAATTGGCTTAAACAAGTATTAATACAAGCCAATTTCATACCTTGATGAGCATACTCCAGGCAATTCTCTTTCATCAACTTGTGTCGACCAAGCTCCAGCTTGTAAGATGGGAACTACAGTTGTATTCATGTCCTTTTCACTTGGAACTTCTTAGGATTTCTACATCCTCTTATATAGAACACATCACTTTTACCAAGAGAAAAACACATGGGGTGGCCACCAAGGCACCAACTATCTATATATCTTTAGTTGCTCACAAGAATGCCCATTCCTTGTTGTTCTGATGTATGTCCCGGCTCCAACTAATTAGTGTTCACTAGGGTTCAATGTTCGGCACTATGAACTTACATCCTTGGTTTTTCAGCTCACGCAGAGCTGTGTCTACAAGTCGTCATGCCCACGAAACTATTCCCTAACCTCTATCGAGTTGATGCTATTAGCACAAATAACAACTTCAGGCATAAGTGCACGTGTGTGAATGGTGTTTCTGTACTATTCTAGTTATTGGATCCAAGACTTAATCTTCACAAAATCAAGACGTTAATCTGAGTAGAACCAACTGCAAAGTACACAAATCCTGACCATCCCCAAGATTTATACCAAATAATCTATTGCATTACTACGGAATGTGTTTATGTAATGGTACACAGGAGCAAGACAACTCCATGCTTCATTATTTAGTTAACAATCCTACCTTTTTTGGGGAAAGGAAGCTTTATAGGAGAAGGGAGAAAAAGTATGTATGTATCTGGGGTTTGAGGCTATAAGTAATGAGAAATTAACAATCCTACCTAAAATTTTAAGCCCGATTTTAAATAGACAATGAAAGATATGCATAAACAAAAACTGGAATATCATAACTAAACATGTTGAATTATTAAATTTGCATTTGAAGACGTTGGCAAACACGGTGTTAAAAGCCTTACATAATCATACTAAAAACTTGTCTAGGATCAATTCTCTGCCCCCATGTCTCACGCATCAAACCACAACCCACAATGATAAAAGTAAATTGCCTTTAGACAGGGAAAGAGAAACAACGAGCTACTGTTTACTATTTGTAAAGACAAGCAGCTGGCCTAGTGCAGGAGAATTGTCTCATCCAGTACGTAAGAAAATTGAGAAGCTTCCCCCCCCCCCCCCCAAAAAAAAATCAAAGAAACAAAATATCCAAATAAAGAAAAGGAGAAACAATTAAATCACGTTAGAAATAGAAGAAGAATAAAAAGAAAAAAGATGTCGGAGAGAGAAAATCCTGACACGGATACAAATATCTGATCCAGCTCATAAACAATAATTGGATAAACTTCAGAACAATAACAAGTTTGGTAAACATCCATGACCCGAGTTAATAGTGAAACTCAAATGCTATCCCCAAATTCTCTTTGCTCACCTAAACAATAATGCTCAATTTAACTCTTGGTAATACCATAAATTCAATCCAAGCAGTTTGTCATTAATGTAAAATTTCACCTACCAGAGCTTAGTCTTCATGCCTAGGACTAATAACATGAGCCTAACTCTATCTCCATTTATGATCTGAAATATTAATAAGAGTCAATATTGACTTGATGTTATACCATCCAAATTGAGCTTCTTTTGAATGTTGAGGTTATTTTGGTCCATGTAACGTGTTATTATAGACTATTGGTCAATGTCTAGTCAGAAGGATCATTTTTCTCACTGTAGATCCTTTCTAGTTCTTAAGCAAAACACTGATTAAACTTATCAAACTTGCATAACTTCTGACTAAGAGAACAAGCCAAACTAAAAAACTTGTATCCTTGACCATCAGTTGAGCCTTTTTCTGATGAGTACATAATTCAACCAGACTTTTTGATCTGACACTTTATCTCTGTTCAGTAATATATAGCATCAGATGAAACATATTCTTTTCAAATATGAGATATGAATGATATAGTTGCTATGCTAATATAAAATTATGAAAGGATTAAGTGAAATACATTAAAAGTATTTCAAACTACAATCAGATAAAGATAATATGTTGGCACTTTTATAAAGTAACATAAAAAGCATGCATACTACCAAGGGGTTTTTCATAATTCCAGAACCAAACATGGCATAATTCAAAATATTTTAGTATTTCATAGTAAGACAGCACCTTTATATTACAAAATAAGCTACAAATTACTTCAAACTCTCATGCATTTCCACTGAAAGAAAGAGCCTACAAAGCCACTGCAATGAGGGTTTGTTCTGAATCTCGTATTGAGATCTTAATACCATAGTTAAACATTCTTGCCAACAGGGACATCGAGCAGAAAGCTCCAAGGCGCGTATGCAGAGCTATGTGAACACCGTTGTCACAGAAGCCGGATTAACATCGTGACAATGGCATTCTGGAAACCTAAGGGATATATACACACAGACACATACATACTACTATCAAAATATATAACTAATAAGTTCACTATCATTTTCGAAGATGGACAATGTAGACGTTGGGCATTTTTGTGCTAGGGTGGACTCTTGTATGGCTTAGTGTGATTAATGAATTTCTTATTAGTACCATAAAACAAAAACAACAAACAGGAAGTTGCAGAAGGTTGCCAGTAAAAGTAAACGAAAATATGAAATGTAAAATTAAGTAAGCATGCCAATGTGAAGAACCAAATATGACTCATGGAGTCATGGTCCTTGAGAAAGTAAAAATGTCAACGACATATCTCTGCTTTTCTCCGAACTACAGACAAGAATTTAATGCAACAGTACATGATTATATGTAGTTTTTTCCGTATTTAACAAAAATGAATATTCAAACTTTCACGTACATGAAAACGCGCAACATTATCATTTGGCAGACAGCATCTGAACAATTCCACCATTCTGCTTGTATGAAGCCATGACTTTCTTCACATATGATGGCATGTGCATCTCAGCTCTGCATTAATCAAAGTTTAAGATATTAAAAGTAATTCGCAGCCCACTGTAAATGTAAGAATTTGTTTATCCTACCTTTCTTTTGTTAACGCAGCAGCAGCATAAGTAAGGAAATAACAGAACAATGAATATATAAGGAAGGAGGAGAACTGGACTTTTTTATTTATCTGTGGTACTTCCATATGACAGCAAAATGACCTTTATATAGGCATTAGAATCAAGGATAAGCCTAACAACATGATAAGGCTGATTCAAATTTAAAAACTAAACTGATTCAGATAGTAGGATTTTATTCAAAAAATAACTAACAGCTGAAAATTAGAAACAGAAAATCTGGTGAAGTTTGCTTAACATCCAACATCTTTTCTCCATGCACAATTTATATACTTATAATTCCTGATGGTATCATAATCCAGTGAATAATTGCCAAATTCTAGATTCTTCGGGCCAATCTGAGGAAAAAAGTTCATATTGTGAACTGAAAGAGAGAAAATTTTCTTATTTCACAAAAGTTTACACAGACTCTTCTTATAGAAGAGAATACAAGCACAAAATCAGCCTAATCAGTTAAAATAGGAAACATAATTAACTGGCCTAACTACTTATTTTACAGTAATGTCAATCACCTAATTACAGCTAATATTCATAGCTATCACCTAATTACAGCTAACATTTACAGCTAATATATCTCCTAATATCCAGAAGTAATATAGCCAATCTTTCCTTTTTCAACACTCCCCCTCAAGCTGGTTTGAAGATATCTTCCATACCCAGCTTGCCAATTAACTTGTCAAGCTGTCTTGTAGGAAGTCCCTTTGTAAGCACATTTGCAACTTGTTCAGTAGTAGGAACATATGGCATGCAGATAATTCCATTTTCAATTTTTTCCTTGATAAAGTGTTTGTCAACCTCCACATGTTTTGTTCTGTCATAAAGCACTAGATTGTGAACAATTGAAATAGCAGCTTTATTATCACAATATACCTTCACGGGCACATGTTTAGGTATCTTCAATTCTTCGAATAGTCTCTTAATCCACAACACCTCACAAACACCATGTGCAATTGATCTGAACTCAGCTTCTGCACTGCTTCTTGCTACCACGTTTTGCTTCTTACTCCTCCAGGTGACAAGATTATCTCTGACAAACGTGCAGTAACCTGAAGTTGACCGTCTATCAACAGTACTTCCAGCCCAATCAGCATCAGTGCTTGCAACTGCCCACGATTTTTGAACAACAGACCTCTTTCAGGGGTGCCTTTTAAGTATCTAAGAATTCTATTGACTGCATCAAAGTGTTATTGTCCAGGTGCATGCATAAACTGACTGACCATACTAACCACAAATGCTATATCTAGTCGTGTATATGACAATTAAATTAGTCTTCCAACAAGTCTTTGATATTGCTCTTTATTGAGAACATCTTCTGCTCTAGAAGGTTGTAGTTTCAAATTGGGTTCAATATGCGTCTTAGCTGGTTTACATCCAAGTAGACCTGTCTCATTAGTAAATCAAGAACGTATTTTCGTTGATTCCCAAATATACCTTCTTTAGATCTAGCAAACTCCATGCCAAGAAAGTATTTTAAAGCGCCCAAATCATTGATTTCAAAATTAGCTGGAAGTCTTCTTTTTAGGCTCTTCAATTCTTCATCATCACCACCTGTCAAGACTGTTATTTCCCAAAGGCACTTGTAGATCTTGAAGGGGTGTTGAATAGATCTTTTAAAAATTCGATTATTAATAAACTTATTTAAATAAGCACAACGGAATATGTTTTTTTGAAGAACCCCTTAGAGATCTAAATCAAATGATGGTTTTGGATTTAAGCAATGAAGAATAATAATCAGGCAAATTGAAACAACAAGAACAGTAAGTAAAGGCACATGCAACTTTTAAGTGGTTCAGAGACTAAATTGCTCCTAAGCCACTCTTCTACTATTTGAGTAGGAATTCACTAGAATTTAGTCACACAGACAAGGAAACTCTTCCCTCTTCAAGCCCAACAGACTTGGATATTTAGTCAACTGATAAGGACACTATTGCCCTCTTCAAGCTCAGCAGATTTGGATATTTAGTCACAACTGACAAGGACACTATTGCCCTCTTCAAGCCCAGCAGACTTGAATATTTAGTCACTCTTGACTAGGACACTATTGCCCTCAGATGCTTTGATGATTGCTTGTTGAGAGGTGCTGCTAAGTTGGCGTTAAACTTTTCTTCTCAGATACTCAGCAGCTCGAACTTTGAATATTGGATCGTTGAGTTCGTTTCTTTTTCTATTTGGCAGAGTTTTTGGCTTTTTGATCATGAAGTTCCGCATTTACAAAGTTGGATCCTTGTAGCCTATTATACTCTGCTGAATAAACTTCCCGTTGCAATATGCACGTTGCAGCATTAAATGCTATGTTGTATTAGGAAGTTTGATGTTAACATTTTTGAACCTTGGAGACGGTTCCTTTTCTGTGCATGTCACATCAGTCTGCTTTTTCACCTAACACCCTTGACGTGTCACTGTCCAACAGGTAGCTAGTAGACACATGCTCTGATCTTTGATTTTCACCAAGGATATTTTGAGATTGCATTAAAACTTTCAACTTGCAATGCTTCGAAGTCAGTACGATCGAGTTTGTTTCAACGATCGTTTAGCAAGCGAGATGATCACTTGTTCATTCAACGATCTGAAGTGACTTTATGAAATAGTGAGTTTTAGTTACTCCCAATAGTTCAGCGATCCTCTTGATGTATGTGTAACTTTGTGCTTCTTCTGTAATCGTGTTCCTCAAATATCAGGGTAACCTTACAATCCTATTTATACATCAACTCAGCTCTTTTAAGATCAACCTAACATTATTTGATCTTTTCTATTCGAAGTCCTTGTACAATATATCAATTCTTTATAAGAACTTTACAAATCATACTGGTACAAATATACATTAACATCAAATTAATCATGCAAATTCTAACAAAGACTATATCATCCACATAAACAATTAAAATTGCTACATTGCCATTTTTACCATGTTTGTAGAACATTGTATGGTCGACTTGACTTTGACAGTAGCCACAATTCTTCACAGAATTCTGATTGAGCTTATCTTGACTACTGAAGCAAAGGTCTCCTCAATTCCGTAAGTCTGGGTAAACCCTTTTGCTACAAGTCTCGCCTTATACCTCTCTACAGTGTTCTAAAAATCGGCCTAAGTGGCCGCCTAGGCGGTACCTAGGCGGCGCCTAGGCGCTGGAGGCCGCCTAGCGGGGGCTTGGCGCCGCACCTAAGGCCAAATCGGTGAAAAAAACTCTAGCCAATTAGGCGGCGCCTAGGCGGAGATTTTTTTTTAAATTACTACCAAAACCAGATCTTGATATATTTATTTTTCTAATGATTAACCATATTTTTAATGCAAGTTGTAGCATATCAAATCACAACAAGAAGTGAACAAGATCAAGTCAAAATGGATAATTTTATTATAGTTGTACTTTTTTGAACTTGTATCAACTTCAAATTATATAAATGATGATACATTTGTAATATTTAGTTTAATTCAATATAATTCTTAAATTTATGTTTAGCTTCTTAAGTTTTAATATTGAATTGAATTCTTAAAATTTTAAATTTTATTATTTAATACCAATTTTGTTTATGAATAAAACTAATATGTTAAAGATATGTTAGTCATACTTAGTATATGGTATTTGTCATTTTCTTTAAGTCCTCAATTTTGAAAATTACACAAATAAAAATAATTTCATAATTCATAATATCAAATGTCTCATTCAATAAACTTCACACTAATTTTTAAAAATAACATTTATTTAAATTTTTGAGAGAGAAGAACTACGTATATAATTATATATATGAAGATATCAAGATACTAGTTATTGCTTACTAGTAACACGAATTCTATAATTTAATTATTTCAAGCAATGGATATATATCTTACTACTTTAAGTGCAATTACTACTAATTATATAATTTAATTATTATATTTATTATAGATTGTTTTGTTAGAATAATGTAAGATAAAATATTAAAATTGTCTTAAAATAAAAAAATCCCGCCTAGGCTCCCCCTGGCCGCCCGCCTCCCGCCTAGCACCTTTTAAAACATTGCCTCTCTATGCTCCCATCAACTTTCAATTTCACAGTAAAGACCCACTTGCAGCCTACTGTCTTTTTCTCTCTAGAAAAATCAACCAACTCCCAAGTACCACTTTTTTAAAGAGCATTCATCTCCTCCATCATTGCTAATTTCCAATTTGGATCATCAACGGCTTCCTGAATGTTTCTCGGGACAAACAAGTGCGAATTTTTTGAAGTAAATGCCCTATCTTTATGTGAGTGTTTTTCATAAAAAAGATAGTTGGCAATAGGATATTTGGGATTTTTGGTGCAAGTTCGGGCTCAGCTATAGAAACATCAAGACTTGATGGCTCTTGAATAGGAGAAATAATAGAAGGAAAAGAACTATATGTGATATATCGAGATCCAGTTCCTGAAGGTTGAGATTGATCATTTCCAAGATGAATAGGCTTTTTACCTTGTTTATGAAACCTTCTCTGGAAATAAACCTGAGGCTCATCATTGTTAGGTTTGTTTGTGGCAGGTTGTAGTGATTCTCCCCCTGTTTCAGGTGCAGTAATACTACGAACTATAAGCTTAGGATTTCCTTCATTGTTTTCATTTTCATTATAGTGTTCCTAACTTTGTTTTTTAGGAATAACAGTATGGTAAGAAGTATAAGGTGTGTGTAAAATCACATTAGGTAAAGGAGTTGGAGATAAATCCCAAAAATGGTCTTCCACCACCTTATTCTCCCCCTGAAGAGAATTTTTTTCATAATAGGGTTTAGTTTCAAAAAAGGAGACATCCTTATTCACATAAATTTTTCGTGTGGATTATAACACTTGTATCCTTTTTTATGAGATGTATACCCAATGAAAACACATTTTCCAGCCTGAGGATCAAGTATGGACCGGGTATTGTTAGGTATACGAATAAAAACAGTGCACCCAAAAATCTTTAGAGGTAGATCCGAGTAAAGTCTTGAGAGGGATTTTTTTAAAAAACATTTTAATGGTTGTACTATATTTTAAAACACGTGCTGTTAATCAAATAACATGTTAAAACAACTTCTCCCCAAAGATATTTTGGAACATTCATATAAAAATAATAACACGAGCCACTTCAAGCAAATGTTTATTTTTTTCGTTCAGCAATTCCATTTTGTTGAGGAGAATCCACACAGGTAGATTGGTGATGAATCCCCTTTTCCTTCAAAAAACTTCCCAATGGTTTGTTTGAAACTGAGTTTCAACCATAGTATAAAAATCTTAAAATGTTTTTCAACTCAGATTTTTCATGCATCAAAAACCCCCAACATAAACGGGTATGATCATCTATAAATGTAACAAACCATTTTTTTGTAGAGATAGTAGTAAGTCTTGAAGGCTCCAAACATCACTATGTATTATATAAAATAGTTTTAAAGCAGTGTATGATTTTGGTAAATAATTAGTACAATGACTCTTAGATAAGATACAACTTTCACAATAAAATGATGAACAATTCAATCCCTTGAATAAAGCCAGAAACAAATGTTTAAGATATGGAAAACTAGGATGCCTTAGCCTCAAATGCCAAAACATTACTTGTTCATAAACAGAATTTGAACTAACAATACTAAGGCCTTGAGCCTTGTGATTAACGGAGAAAGCATCATCAAAATAGTAAAGTCCATCTATTATCTTAGCACTGCCAATCTTCTTCCCAGAGTTCTAGTCCTAAAATTCACAGTGAGAATCACATAAAATTACATGACAATTAGATTTTTTAGATAGTTTACTGACAGACAAAAGGTTGGCTAGTTTAGGAACATGAAGAACAGAATTAAGATTTATGTTCTCAGATAATTTTATCAAAACCTTTTCCGGCAATAGGTGAGAAACTACCATTTGCAATTCTAATTTGTTCAAGTCCAGAAGATATTTGAAAGACTGGTCATGTGATCAGAGAAGAATTTAAGTAATAAGAAAGGGAATTAAGTGCACTACCTGTTTGTGCAAGAGAAACACTAGGAATACCAGGTTTTGAATTGGATTTCAGCAGTTTTAGGAGGTGATCCATCTGTTCTTTGCTGAATGGACTTGTCTCCGCTTCATTTGCAGTGGGAATTGAGCAGTTGTCTCTGTCCCCAGATTTGCTGCTTCTCCAATTTGCTGGTTTTCCATGAATTTTCCAGCAAGTCTTTCTCGTGTGGCGCGATTTATTACAGTAGTCGCACCAGACCCGCGACTTCTCTTCAGGTTTCCGTTGAAAGTTGGTTGCTTTATTAGCAGTAGCTTCGGCAGCAGTGCCAGTAAGGGCAAAACCTTCAACAGGCCCACCTGTATTCCTTTTTCCCAACCTCGCGTGTCTACGACTCTCTTCTCTTCGAACCTCGTCAAACACCTCGCCAATTGGAGGCAGTGAACTTTTGCTATTGATCCAACCTCGAACTTCATCAAATTCCACATTGAGTCCAACAAGAAATTTGTAAATACGATGAGCCTTGGTAATCTTTTTGTTGTGACTAGCATCTTCAGTAGATTTCCACTCATAATCATTGAACAAATCCAAGTCTTGCCATAGACGCTTCAAGGAATTGAAATACTTGGTGACGAAGTCTTCTCCTTGTCGAATCTCACCAAGTTTTATAGTTAATTCATAGACTTGAGACTGATTTTCCAAATCAGAGTACATCTCTTATTCAGGTTATCCCAAAGCTCTTTAGTCATGGAATAGCACATATAGTTGGAGCTAATTTCCTCTTCCATTGAGTTCACAAGCCAGACCATCACCATCGAGTTTTTTGCATCTCAGGTCGCATATGCAGGTTCCTCCGATGTCGGCGCTTTCTTATCCCCTGTCAGGTACCTAATTTTTCATCTTCCTCTGATATACATCCGTACAGACTGGGACCATCATAAAAAATTATTGCCATTAAGGAGTATGGTAGTAATCTGAACTTAGTGGGAATCGGTATTGGGTGTTTGGACCATAGGATTGGTTGGCATGGTATTTGATTGAGTTGCAGAATGTGCGAAAGAAATAGAGGACTTGTCAGACATGGCAGCTTAGCGGAAGAAGGAAGAGAAAAAATATGCAGAAACAAATAAATTGATTTTTTTCTCTGAATTTTCTTAGGGAAACTCTGATACCATGTTAGATTTATAAAATGGGCCCAAAGTTTAGTATATAAAGACATCAAACTCTCTAACTCAAAACTAATTGGCAATGAGAAGAGTTGGCCCAAGTCATTATATATTAAACATATTTTCTCAAGGTATTCAATTTGGGACAACATATATCTCTAACACATACGTTTTTTCAAGTTTACATCATTGCCAAATGTAAAATTAAGAGGAATCCTTACTACATTTAGTGCAAATGTTATAATGTTACCAATAAACTTTGGGGCAGGCAGGCCAAGAAGGACACGTCCCTGACACAAAAGTATCGGAAAATTACATTGCAAATTTGCAACAGATATTGAAAGGTACGTAGAAAGAATAATTGAATTCAATTTTGTTTATTTAAACAATAAAAGAATGGAACCATTCGCAGTACTATTTAGTTTCAAAATATGTAGCCTTCCATTTTCTGGTCCTGAGCAGTAAAATGGGTACACAGAATGTCACAAATGGTAATTAAGCTTGATTGAGTTTGGAATATCGAATTTTATTCCTGATTGGAGTAAAAAAAAAGTTTCCGTTAAAAAGAAGGAAACATTTACCAAAAGTGTTTAAACTTCCAAGGTCACAGCAAGTGAATTCCTTGGTAATGGACTCATCTAAGACATTTTTGCATTCCTAAGCAAATGAGAAATGCAGGTAATTTCATGCTTAGGTCCTAAGGCACACATGAAAGTTATTTTCAGTGAAAGGTTTAAGGAAAAGATCACAACATACCTAACTTAGCCTTATCATCTTCCTTTACAGTTTCCATAACAAATGGACGGGGGTCAGCCCGCTCACCCTAAAACAGTTTCCATAACAAATGGACGGCAGTCAGCCCGCTCAGCCTAAATAGATGACATATTTTATAAGCTTGATATATTACTAAGCAAAGTTTAATAGAAAAGTTTATATAGAATAGAGCAAGGGACTTTACTCTACTGATTGTTAGAGTAATCTCCAGAGGTTTTTCACCAGATTCAGCATTTCTTTCCTACGTTCACTTCTGTTAGATTTAGCAAGAAGAGAGAAGGTAAAAATCAAAGTTCTAGTATCTCTTTTAATTTACACATAAAGATAAAGATGTAGATAAGACACCAAACAGAAGAAGAAAAGTCAAGTTATAGAACAAAATGAGATTTAGTTGGCAAATATTACTTGAGAGTAACATACCGTGGATGTTGTGACATGCTGATTCCAGCACACTTTGGGACACCCATATATCCCACCACCAGATCCTAGAACATTCACAAAATGAAAGATATATTTTGCTTATCCCAATGTAATGGTCAAAATATCATTTATCTGGCAAAGGAAATATGTAAAGAACTAAAGATAAAGTTTCAATTGAGATTCTTATGAAACTTTTTCAGTCTTTTATTTCTAATATATTACGGTTATCAAGTACTTACTAAGATAAATTTTTTAGCATCTATTATTTTTAGTATTAATTTTTATTAAATAAAATTTATTTAATCTTTGGCATTTGTCAAGGAGTGATAAGCTAGATGGACATATAATAACAAAGGCAGAGTGAGACAGATTTGTATACTTCAAATGGATGAATTTGACATACATTCAGATATTGATATGTACCTATAAAATCAGATTATAGCCTAGAGGGAGACTTGACTACAGCCAATTGGGAATATACTTTGCTAGTAGGACTTCAAATTATGCACAATTGAACTACTCAACCATTGAAAAAGAACTTCTAGCTGTAGTATTTGCCTTGGAAAAATTTAGGTCTTATCTCATTGTGTTAGAAAAGAGGAAGGAGAGAGAGAGAACAATTGCTGCCTACCTATCTAAAGCTTCTCCAAATTCAAATGATGCTCCACTGACCTTAATATCGCAGGTGAAGAAATTAATCTGATTACAATTGTACAAGTCACACAACGGAAAGAATTAAAAACAGAAAATGCCAGATCATAGCATAACATACCTTGCACCTGATACCTGAGAAAAGGAGACATTTGGTTGTTGTTATCATGTTATCATCATAGTAATTGTGACTCAACTACAGAAAACAGAGTTAGAAGGAAAGCACCTACTGCCTTTGGTCAAGAGCCCATGTTGATCACCAAAAAGGATTCATCAATGAATTATGAATTACCCGACAGAGGTATTATTTTAAAGTCCCTATAAGCTTTTCCTGACCAGAGGATTACGTTAAGATGAAAAAACTAAGATGCTAATTTTTTTTTTGTTTTTGGTACCTTTAATTTCATTACAACATTGAAGGGGGGCTGGGGGAGATGCTAAATATTTGATTGATTGAAAAATATATCTTCTACACACAAAGACCAAACTGAAAGAGATTCTCTAGAAACACCATGTTCAAGAGGATCTCAAGCTAGTATGTGTGTGACTGGTGTCATCATATTTATAGAGAGAGTTATAGTCGCTGCTTGTAAGTGACTCGCGTCATATGTATGAAATTAACTCTTACAGAGTAGCAGTAAGATTTAAATAAACTATAGAACAGTATTAGATAAGTCTATTTCCACAGCTTCTTCCCCAATGATATTGATGAAAAATGCAGTTGATCAAACACTATACACAAAAACAAGTTAAAATGAAAATAAGAAAAGGAAAAAAATTATCATAACACAACCTGCATTGACTGCCAACAAATCCAGACAATTCCATAAAACCTAATCCCTCCATCCCAAAAATATAATCTCCATATTAACTTTTAAAAGTCAATTTGAAACATTTTCAAATCCAAAATTAATATGAATATACTTTTTTTTGTTCGATCAATGATAGTACTATAAACTATATAACAAGTATTACTAATTGTGACATTTAATTTTTACAAAATTTAAATGAATTACGATAAATTTTAATTTGGAAAATCTCACTTCTAAAAACTCAATATTGATAGGGAGTATAATTTATCAAAATTGAAGCTCAAGCAAAAATAAATTACACAGAATATACACCCAAAGGGGTTATCAATTAAATGGTACGAAAATGAACCTGCAATTTTCTCACAATTTCACTGTTTACTTTGAGCTCGAGTTTGCATCTGTAACCTGTCAAATTAACGACAAATGGATATAATTAGTAGAATTTGTGCAACGTGTATGAAAATTTATAGACAATTATATATACATACAAAAAGAGATAGAGAGAGGAGAGAGAAAGAATACCCTTGGATGAAGAAACGAAATAGATAATGTGCAGGACGACGAGCTTCGCACTGAAAATGGCCATGGCAGCAGCTTATTTAGAGCTGAAATGTTACCACAACCAAGTGCTTTCCGCCACAAATTTACGAAGGAAACGAGCAGTCTCACTTCTACGCCGTCGTTTAGAATCGTCAAAAACTACTACTTGTTCAATCTGCTTCTATATATTTTTTCAAGCCCGGAAAATAATGTTTTTAGAGCAACAAGGCTAAAAACTAAAGTGTGATTAGAATAAGTGTAAAAGCGTAATTAAATATATATTTTATTTCGCAATATAAATATTATTTTTAGAGAGAATAGGTTATTATGTTTGACAAATAAACTGAAAAAGAGAAAAATGTAAACTTGTATTTTTCATTGAAAATAAGTATATGAATATCAATTTTTTAGAAATTGATATTTCGGGTTGAATATGAATATTAATCTTTCGGGTTGGGCTTGTTTGCCCCTATACTTTTTTAACCATACAATAAACTTGTCCTATGAAGACTAGCAACGGAAAAATTACATGTGGTGTTGCCTTTTGTCAAAAAAAAAAAAACACAATTACATGCTCGGTTGTGCCAATGTCCTTCTCATTTGAACTTGGTATATCCCAATACAAATTAGACCCATGAAAATCACGAACATGGGGCTATCTTTATTGCCATATCCGCCAAGAAATGACAATCCAAACAACTCTTCTGTCAAAAAAACTGGACTCTGATATCGTACAGGCTCAGCTGCAACCTTCATTGTACAAGTGCTCATGGATGGGCATTTTTCTGACTTGCTAGAATTAAAGTAGCTTGCTGGTTCGCCGCTTTGATGGCCCTCCAGGAAAGAGCTTCATTATCCACCCTAAAACCCTTTCCACAACCTAGCGACAAAGATGGTTAAAATATTATATACAATAATTAATATAGGTGTCCGCTAAGAGATATAAATCATAAACAGAAAAATATAGTCTAGAAGATGGCAACCATCATCATATAGACAACTTTAAATGATATTGAAAATATAATCTAGAAGATGGCAATCCTTACCCTATTTTACATGTTCATGCCCAGTATTCTAAAAGTCCTTAGGCGGACCCAGGATCAAGCCGTGTTTTTGTGTTCTTTGGCAGGTCTCATTTAATTAATTTTCTGTTGTACATACTAATTATAATATATAAAGCATATAGTAGATGTAATTTTTTTAATTTTACACGAAACATTACTAAAAAAAAATCTTAAGATTTAGCAATTTCATTTTAGGTATTATAGAACTTCAAAGTAGAGGTCAGATTTTGCCTAGACACGAGAGGACCGCTAATTAATCAGAACTAGGCGGAGACTGTTCATAACACATGATATTGTGGTCTAATATCTTCTACGGTCAATTAATTAAAGTTTACAACTACAGACATACCTCATCGCCTTCATCTGCATATCGAGTGTTTTCAGGTATGATGTAAGAATCTGGTTGTCTAGCAGGAATATTATCATTTACCATACTCTGAGCAGTCAAAAGTTCTAATCTTTGTGTCTGAATTTCAAGCTTTCGAGATAATTCCTTGTTCAAAACCTTCACACGAAAGGAAACAGTACACATCAAAATCATGAGAGATTGTAAACCAGTGAACGGTTTGAAGGGATAATCTAGTAGACCATTATGCTCAAAAGTAAAATGAGTATGATCTATGAATCTCATCATATATGATATAACTTTATAAAATATGCTACTATAATTTATTAAAGACCATATTTATTCTCGTTTCAATAGAACAGAAATTAACATATCAAAGAGCTAGATACGACAAATATCTGGACCAAGTGAACTGCAGAAGTACTAATAAAATGTTCTATCCGGCTCACATAAATGAAACAAGTGAATATAGAGCTTCATGAACATGATTTTCATATCTTCAAGCCTTGAAAGATCACTAACTTTAGTCATAGATGATCCATGCCATAATGTGATTATGTAACAAGGCAAAGACAGCTATAAAAGAAGGGAAGAAGTTGGCAGAACCAAAGCCTCTAGCAACTAAGTTGCAATTTGGCATAGTAATTCTGCACACAGAATGACAAATCTTACCAAAGTAAGAGGCAAATCACCTTAAATAACCTAATTCAAGCCAGCCTAGCAGGTTAACACTCACTGGTAGTGTGGCTTAAGAAACAGTGCCAGCATAAGATTTTGTTCAAAATCCTAAAGGAACAATAGTTTTAAAACATGTCGAGAATGCAAGTGTTGAAGTATATAGTCATTGTGTGTATCACAAGACACATGTATATTTTAAAATAAACTGGAAAATATGCAATAAAAAACTAAAAATCAAGTGCATTCCTTTTTTTCCCTTCAACTTTTAGCTGACTTGTACAAACACAAAAAGAAATATCATTAAATACAACATTATGTTGGTGCAGTGATTACTAATTTATTAGATCCACCTAGGTTTCGTATTATCTTCATTGTTGCGAGCATTCCACAATACTAACAATAAGAAAAATAAAATAAAATGCAAGGTAGTTAAATTTCATAACAAAAATTATCTTAGTTGTAATTAGTGATGATTCAGAACATATAGTTTAGTTATTCACCAAATTTAAGTATTTTGCTTTCATTCAATTGTGTAATTATAATTCCTTTTAAGTAGCGGCGAATATAGTTCAGAGACCTAGCCCATAATCATTGCATCTCTAGTCATTATGGATAATACCAACGGCCTTGGTGTCCCCACCTCCAATTCCCTATTACGGAATAATATGTAATAATTCGGACCAAATCCCGATTCCGAATCAAATCATAACTCGGCTAAATCCCAATTCCGAATCAAATCATAACGTACCAAGGCACAATCCATTATTTCAATAATATCTTTTGGGTCATCTTAGCTCATCATGGGCTAACCCAAAAGGTCATGACTAAAGGTACTACTGTAGCTTGGAACCTCATATACATATCAAATTATTCCACATGTTCCAATGTGGGACTATGAGATGTTACAATACAGAAAAAACATGGATTTGGTAGGCCCAAGTAAAAGTTAAAATAGACTATCTTCAACAAGGAAAAAGAACAAATCTGATGTGTTTTTCTCAACTTTTTTTCAAAATATATTTCAAAAGCCTCCAACCAACAAAATGAGTATAATGTATGATTATATTGAGAAAATAGATCGGGCTTGGTATGTTATTATTTTGAGAAAGTAGATTGGGATCGGTAGTATTTGATCACACAAACACACTTTGATGGTTGGAGGCTTTCGAAACACCTCATACTCGTTTCGGTGGAACACCTGATCTTTTAATTGGTTTACAATAAAATGTTTGATCGCACAAACTCCCTAGAGAACCACATGAAGATCAAAAAGGATGAAAAGGGAACACAAAAAAGAAAGCATCAAACATAGGCATATTTAATCCAGTAATAGCGATTAGCCATTTGATAGACCCAATAAAGAATTTCCAAAAATATAAAATGACTAACGTGAGCAAAAAATAATCAAGTCAGTGCAAGTCCTTTTCAACTCATTTTTGAAAGATCCTAAAAAAAAGTTTACTTGTAGGAATTCTAGAAACATGGATCGCTTCATAAAAGGGCATCTAAATTTTGTAGTGTTAGCTTTCTTTACAGAAAACATTAAACCAATGCTATTTTAGGCACAATAACACAAGAGCTACACTAAAGAGAGCCATATACAAAGAACCAGGTATAATTTTTGTCAGATCAAAATTACCTTGAGCTTAGAACTTTGAGATGATTCAGCTGACAAGGCATGTATCAACTCTTCTTTCTCCAGTTCTAACTGCAATAGACAAAATCAAATACCTATGAGTCATTGAAAAAAATAATCGAACCAGTACAGTACATGATAAATACAACAAATAACTTTAGATGCCAAAAAAAACCCTAAAGATTGGAAAACAAAACTAACAAATAAATGAAAACATGTGACCTCAATTTTTTTTTGATAATAATGATATGATGGTAGTATGGTACAGGAGCTACCTCAGATATCAATGTGTTAATATT
The DNA here is from genome assembly GCA_020205505.1 of Panax japonicus. Taxonomy (NCBI): domain Eukaryota; kingdom Viridiplantae; phylum Streptophyta; class Magnoliopsida; order Apiales; family Araliaceae; genus Panax; species Panax japonicus. The sequence goes on along the minus strand of CM035104.1, from coordinate 50,097,409 downwards.
TTGAATCATTCTCATCTGATCAGGAGGAACACCCAAAGATAAACCTTCAAGACTGTATTGTCTAATTTCAGGTGAGGAGGCATCACTTTCATTTAGAAGCGCCACAGAATGTATTTCATGGTTTGAGGTATCTGGTGTAGCATCTACATCAACGTCAACTGAGTCAAGAAAATCAAAAGAAACTATCAAAAATTGAATAAAAGGTAATGTAAGAAGAGACCCATAAAGAACAAATGGCAAAGAATAGTGGGTAATAAACGTAACAGTACAGTGTATGACTCATACAAGAAGGAAAAGAAGATTGAAAAAATTCATCACCATTAAATATGTGAAACATATAAAGAGGTTCTACTAGTTCATGATTTAGAACCTGAATTTCAGGTTCAATGGTGATTAGATCAACATGCCCATTTTCTCTCTATATAGTATTCCATAGTTTACATCAACTCACTAGTTTCCAACTTTCCATTCAAGAAGAAACTAGTTGAGTTGATGTAAACCAAATAACTAGGAGTGGTTTTTATAACTAAACCAAATACCATTAGTTCTGGAGCTCTCATTGTCCCAAATAAGTATTTCACGCCATCAACCGATATGACAATTTAAGGAGGAGACAAGGACGACATATCGGCAGGATGCAGAAAGATGACTTCTTGTCTAACACCCGTCAATATACTCAGCCAAATGTGACATCATTTCCTTAATGTATACCAAACTTGGTTTCAGTAGAGCCTCAAAAGGCCATCAATACTGCTACATTGGTACTGACCAAATGGGCAAGACTTTCACATGATGAACTGAGACAAAACCACATTTGTGCAACTTAAATTTATACAATAAGTAAATAATAATCTTTGAAATCACTTGTTCAATTTTTACTAAACTTAATTTTCAAGTCACTTGTTCAATTCTTAATAAACTTATTAAAACGTATTCAGTTTATGTTACTTTATTTGTGTTCAAAGAATTAACAAAAAAATTAACATCATTAATCCAGTCATTTCAAATTCAAGTATTCAACAAAAAAATTGGAAATTCTTTTTGATAAATTGATTTTTCATTATAAGAAAGATGGATTTATATATTCTTAACTTAAAATTGTAAGATAAAAAGAGTCTTTGTGCCAAATTATAGACTACCAACATGATATGATTGACCACACACTTGGTAAGAAATTCTGGTTGCCTACTGGGGACCATGCACTTGAGAAATTATGGGTTTTTCTGGGGCCCTTGGGCCCAGAAGGGGTTTATGTTTATTTTTTAACCGTTCAATTTTAGAGGTATCTGTGTTTTTCAATCTAAATTGCATCCGGAACTAAAAGTTGGGTTTCCAGACCTCTAAGGCCTGGAAGGTGTTTTTTGGGTCAAATATTGGCTGTTTGATCGTCCTATGAACGGTGGGAGATGCACTAGTTGGATAGTGCCCATAGGTAATGCTAACTATGGATCACTCCCAGACACACACACACACACACACATATATATATATATATATTATATATCAAGTAAGAGCAGAAGAAACTATATGAACAACATGATGCCGGTTTCATAACCTAACTAGTCCTCTTTCTGTATCAAAAGGTTTCAATCAAAATACCAAAATATTAATCCAACAAGTGGGTCGCAAATATTTTCACAATGAAGATCTTTGTAATGTCAGCAACAAACAACTAAGCAACACTTGCAAGCAGAATTTGCAACTCCAGTAACTCACAATAAACATTCCGTAAAGACTAAGCGGACTTTGAATGAGGAAAAAAGAATAATAAAAGTGCATACATCCAACTAGTATCATGCTTAACGAAATAGGTAGATAAGTATATGAGTCTCAAGTAGTCAATCCACAACAATAACATACAAAAAATAAGGTAACATACCAAGATCTTCTGTAGATGTTGACACATTTTTTTTGTCAAGGTTTGGACTCTTGCTATCATCAACGAACTTCCCACTAGTAGAAGCTTTGCGTAGTTTAGATTGCAAAAGTTTTTTCTCTGTCAAGGAGATAAAGTCATTAAAAAGGAATCAAAATATGGAAACATTAACAATCTTAAAGTAGTGACCGAAGTAGCCTGACTTTGCAAGAATTTCTCATATTGACTCTTACATTCAGAGATAATAATATTCAATCTCAGAAAGATCAAATTTCTGACATTAGAAAATTCTATGCAACAGCTGCAAATCACAGTCAATAATAAAAGGCAAGTTTAAAATCTTAAGCATGATATCTAATCTGCTAACTTATTTCATTAACTTCCCCCAAACTATTGGAAGGAAAAACACAACGGTTCAGTGCTAACTTTGGTCCTATTAAGTGAAATGATGTATCCATTATTCAACTCAAACAGTTGGAAGAAGATTTTTTCTATCACGACAGCTCAAAAAATATTTAGTTGACGAGTTTCAAGCATTCTCCAAATAAGAAAATGCACAACCTTAAAGAAACTCATGTAAGTTTGTTTAAAATTGTCCTTCAAAATAGAATATTTATAGTAAAAAAATAGTCTTACAGCTTAGGAGAAGAATCCTACAAAAAATACACTTGTAGAAGCACTCCAAGCGAAGAACTCTCAGATACCACTGAGCATCCGACCAGGTCAGTCGTCTGAAAGCCTGACAACTAAGAACAGAGGGACACAGAGAACCAATATGACCTAATAAACCAGAAGGGAGAAATTACTTCTTTTAATTTAATTTTGGTAAGTACTACTTTCAAATTTTAGTTGCACTCGGTTCCAAATACAACAAATGACAGTGAGCATTGCACAAATCCACAATAACTTATTCTCTTTCTTCTTAACAATTCCACATGACTTTATAAGAAACAAAGGCTCCACAAAAGGAAACATAAAACACACCAAGCAAGCTTTTTCCAAATATTACACTTGAAATGATCTAATTATCAAAATAAGGTGGATTTGAATTCTTCAACCTATTATTCAATAAAAAAACAGTAAAATGTATAGATAATCACAATAAGCATGCTAACCCTCTTGAAGAGCATCAATTGTCAACTGCAAATCTTGACGATCCTTCTCAAGGCTAGCAATTTTTTTCCTGCATATTCAATTGTAGAGAAAATATGTCAAATGTTTCAAAAAACAAATAAACTAGTATGTGAAAGCACCAGAAGGAAATTACTCATCTACTATATAGCACGTCAAAGAAACCATGACATTTAATAAGTATATTATAACAGGCTATTAGCAATCATGAAAACTGTTGTCTCATCCAAATATACATAATAAAAAAATTCTGAAAAAAATCAAATGTGCTGTTAGCCTGAGCCCTTAAATGTGGTCCAGGGCTTACATCTTTGTAAAACTTACTAGAATGAAGAAATAGAGAACAAAATGTTGGACAAGAAAGTCCTCAAAGTGGACAAATAAAATAGTTCAAACAAGGTAAAATTACATATACTTGAAAGAATACGCCTCGAAATCCCTATGAATAACAGAAACCTCAACCACTCTCAGATCTGAATGTCCCCGTAGCACTAGTCTAAGGCAACAAAGGGAGGTGGTTTGATTCATTAAAATCAGAAAGGAGAGTATTAAGCTCAATTATTAGGTTAACATGCATGTCTCTTATTCTGCCAATACAATGTGATTCTCCTTTCTTTCTAAGGTCAGTTGTCAAGCACAAAAGTAGAAACAGCCTAAAGCATGTATCGTCTATGCACCAACTCCATCTTGTTAGAGACCTAAATATCTCAATTACTCAAGCATGTACATTCAGATTCTGATGCCACCAAGGGTTGCATTAACATGTGTAAATAGTGACCAATATCATAATGTATAGTTTTCTACTTTTCTTGGAATCATATTTCACAAGAAATCTTCTCACTAGCCTTCTGAACATAATTCACTGCATAAAAATCAAATAGAGAATCATTCATGACTCTGCCACAAGCACAAGTTTTAAACATTGTTCCCAAGCAGTTCCTTAGGCAGGAAAATAAGTAGCTTCCTGCCTACGGAACTGCATGAGAACTATGCACTTTTCGTCTGTCAAGCATGAAGATCTCGCTGTTCATTGCTAATTAAACGTTTATCCAGAGTCAGTACTGCTAGTTCTCATCCCAAAATAATAAAGGAAATAGATCAAACCACCAACAATAAACAAGTGAAAACTGAAAAATCATTTACCATTAAAAAAAAGGAAGTTCAAAAGATATACCTAAATGAAGACGCTTCAGCTTGAGAATTCTCCAGCTGCCTCTCCAGTTTTAGCTCACCTAGACCTCAGTCTGAGAGCCTACATTAAGATGTCAAAAAGAATGAGGGATCAAAAAATAAATTTTTTATGTAAAATGTGCTATTAGCCTATTACTCTATGATGAAGTAAAACCATTGAGATAGCATAAGAATAATTAATGTAAATTGGTAATATTCACATTCAAAGTCAATTGAAATAATAATTAATCAATATAAAATGGAGACAAACAAAATCTATCGTTTTAAATCTTCTAGGTCATTGTGTAGATCACAAAGAGAAAAAAACAATCAACAGAATCTTAGTAGCACCAAAATAGTCATTAGAAGATCATACAAAGAACCAAAAAAGTAAAAGATAGGGAAACAAACATCTATCAAAAATTTACCAAGGTCGTAAACTACCTTCTCTTCTAATCCAATAACTTCAGAAGCCAACAACTTGGCACGTTCATCAGCTGCATTACATTCCAGCTGTGCATTTGTGTATTCACCTTTCAAAGACTCAAGTTCCACCTGCTGACAGTAGAATAAAATGATGAAAAAGAATTCTAGAAACAAATGAACATATATAATTTGTGGTTCCGCCTTCTTCTTTTTTTTTTGGTTTCCAAGCCGACCAAAGCATGCAACCGTTTTACATTTTTTATATTTTTAAATGCTTTATTTTATTTTATTTTGGGTCAAGAGTTGACCATATAATTAAAATAAAGTTAAGAAGTTGATATTTTACGACATGCATATTTGTGGGAGGTACACAAATGAGCACACATTTTATATTACCTATTTTTTAAATTTTAAATTAAGATCATTGCAGACTTTTTGCCATTAAGACCGAAGAAATGAAGGACAAGAAAAGTTGTTTTTTATAGGAGAAAGAAAATAATAATAAAAGAACCAATGGGTTAGCTCAAGTGGTAGATAAGTGCCTTTTAAGGCATATGTCACCGTTCAATACTCAGCATCGGTATTAGCGTATTAAAAAACAAAATAATAAAATAAAATGGAAAATGAGCTTGCTTGATTGCCACCACGTTAGATTTAACACCAATAAGGCCAGCCTAAGCTCAGTTCAAACTGCAGGCTACTAAACCAAGCCCATGCTTAATCCAACGCCAAAGTCCAAGTTCATTTCATATTAAAAAAAAAAGTAAACAAAAGCGACTAATTCATCTCTAGAGAATTAAAATACTGTATTAGAAATATAGTACCTAACACGTCAATTGCAAAAAATTACAGAATGGTTTATACTAACCAAGTGGGCCTTGATCTCCACCTGTAACTTTTCCATGTCCGATTTCAATTGGTGGACAACACTTCCCTGGAGAACAAAAATATATCAACTACACATTGTAACATCGAAACAAATGCAGGTCCACATTTCCATTTAAAAAGAAATCTGACATCACAAACATAAACATGAGACACAAGATAGACTGGACATATGTTCAAAATTAGGAAAGCTCCATATAGTTAACCTGTTAACGCATAATGTACATTGTTGGCCCATTCTCTAACAACTTAAGTATAACAGATACTAGAGACTGAACATGGGATCACAATCAACTATCCAAGGTCTTAAGTTTAAGTCTTATCGCTTTTGATTGGTTTCCCACTTTAGTACAAACGAGCTGAGTTCAGTCGAGTTTTGGTATGCCTAACTCAAGCTTGACTAAGTTTCAAATGTGCAAAGTGTAAAGCTCGAGTCGAGCTAGAAAAAAACTCTATCAAACTCGTACTAGGCTCATCAAATAAAAGATTTTTTAACAAGGGATCGCAAGCCTTGACAAGCTCCTTTCAAAATTGAACTGACAAAGTCTCTACCAAACAAAGTAAAAATATTCACAGAGGTGGAACTCAAGGATAAATTTTTTCCCAAGTAACGTTGGGACTCTTTCTCTCGCCTGAGAATCAAAACTGCTCCTTTTGTAGAAGAGGATAGAAAAAGAACTTTGATTACTAGACAATGTGGAATTACTGAATGGTTTCAACTAAATGTCAACTATTGCATGGTAGAGACTTGGAATCATAAGTCTTTCAAGTTTCAACAAAGTAGAACTCTTCAAACATGAGCATCATAACCCAATGCTATAGCTATTCTTCTTCAATCATTATTTCCCTAAAAGCCATTAAATTGGATAGAGAGAGAGAGAGAGCTTTCAAGACCCTCCAACAGACCTCTCCATCGAACTCAATGTTCAGCTAAGTATTGACAAACAGTAAAAGTATCATCAATTAAGCTCAACTTAGCACAAGATTGTACTAACAAATAAAACACAAATGGGGTTGAAGTTGTATTTTCATAACTACCAATCAGCAAACCAATAACTGTAATACCTAAATCAGTGTTAATTAAAATGGTTAGAGCAATGCTCGAGCATACTCAATGAGTTATCATAAACCAAGATGTGAGTTGTAATGCAATAAATGAAAGTGTCGTGTTCAAAGTGGATGTGTTTGGCTGACCAACAGAAGAGACCCAAAACCCGTTTTGCTTCTTAGGGTTACTTTGAGTTGGAGTAATACTTTTTGGACGCTGCTGTGAGCTGTGATGAGATCAATAAATATGATTTTTTGGGTGAGGGTGTTCCGATTCAAGCCTTTTCTCAGGGGACTGCATATGATGCTAATAATTTATATATTTGATATGGGGTGATTCTCAGTGGCGAAGCCACATACAAGGTTGTGAGGTCAATTGACCCCACTGGGAAAAAAATTACTTTATATGTAAGGTAAATTTTAAAAATTTTAAGTATTATATATAAATTGACCCCACTAAATTTTTATAAATTTTCTATTATACGGGGTCAAATTGAAAATTTATAACTTGTCAATCAAATTTTAACCACATATGACTCATATCCTCCCAATATATGTATCTCTCTATAATATTTTAAACTAAATAATAATCTAATTTATATTGTTTTTAAAAATAAATAATGAATTACTTACTTATGAATAGTTGTGATTAAAAAAGTCTATTATGAGTCAATATAGTGTATATATACCATATATTATTCCTGGGTTAAATACACTTTTTCCCAATCTACTAGATCTTGGTTTACAAATACATCACCGAACTGATTTTTTTTACAATCGAATCATTGAACTTCAAATTATTTTCAAATCAGTTACAAAATCCGTTAAAGGAGTTGACTTTTAACGGAACACCCACGTCACTCAGCCCATGAACATTTACGTCAGTTGTTTCATGTGCTATCATCCTAGTTGTTGCCACATTGGAAAGTAAATGGGTTTAACTACTTTTTATTGACTTTTTCTTTGCAAATTGTCATAATACCCTCAACATTAATAATGAAAATTTTATCTTTTCTTTGACAAATTCATCTTTTATTGTATTATGATATATTACATATATTATTAAAATAAACGAAATTTGGGTAAATTTTGAGTTTGAATAATGTCTTTACCATCATTCATAAGTATTTTCATAATAAGCACAAATTAAAAATTAAAATTCTTAAAAATAAATTCAAACTTCAAAAATATAACTAAAATATTGAAAATTAATTATTATTTTTATTTTTAAAAATTAATATAATTATTATTTATATTATGAAATCATTAAATCTAGGCTTAAATATAAAAGAAATAAATATTAAAACACTTCAAACATCAATTATTATTGTTTTTAAAAATCCCAAATTAATATACATAACAAATAATTAAATTAATTTAAAAAATTAACAAATAATAAAACAAACAACTTAAAAATAAAATAATTAAACAAACTAAACTAATAATAAAATTCAAACAGACCCACCATACAAATTAAAAACTCATGTACCCGAATCAACTAATAAATTAAATCAGAACAAAAGTAATTCTAATTGGCATGCACTTCTGATTCATCATGGGTCTATTGTCCCATAATACATGCACAGTCTTCAATTTCTTCATCAATACCCAGTAACCCATGAATCTAAATATCCTCCATTATTATCTTAAATAATTTCAATTTCTTCATTACAATCTCAATAATTGTTGCAAATATTAAATTTCTTCTTCTCTCTCTAACTTACCACCCTTCAAAATCATAATAATTTATAACTTGTTAATGTATTTCGTTGCAAAATCAATGGTCTAAGCCAGATCTATGAGAAGGAAATAGTACAAATAGTACCGAACGAAGAATTTGCCAAGCTATGTTGCTCTCCCAATATACCATCTTCATTGGCCTCTTAATCACAAAAAAACAAAAATATGTATATACTAACCTTTGAATAAATTAGATCTGGAAATAATATCAGATCTAGAAATAAACTCAGATTAGTAAGTGAAATAAATAAATAAAAATCGAACCACACTAAAATGAGAAATTAATGTTGATTTCGAGAAAGAGATGAGGATGGAGGATGTCATCGACTTTTCTATTGCACATTTCCAACAAATCGAAGATAATAGAATTTAGATATGTTCAATAACCAAAGATGAAAAGAGCATAAATTGTTAAGTGGCGATGTAGTTGCAGATTGCATTAAAACCCTAATATAACCATGGTACAATAGAAACGAGCAGCAGATGCTAGGTTGGAGCGGGCAGCGGGCGGTATATCTATTCTTCCTTATTCAATCTATCGCCGCTTCAAACGACACAACCGCCACCTCTGCCACACCAAACATCATCGTAGCCTTCCGCAAAGCTCCGACCTTCGTCAATGGGAAAACATGAGACGACCCTCAGATCTATATGTATATATGTGTATATATACTCTCAGACATATATGTACGTATATAGAGAGATTAAAAAATTTTGGATTTAACTTTTTTTTGGATTTCTCTCATATCTATATGTATTATGTATTATGTATTATGTATTATGTATGATGATGGAAGAGGGAAAGTTAATTAAATTAAATGGCTTGAAGAATGATGGTGATGTTTAGTTGGTGAATGGGTGGGGGTGATGCAGTGGAAGAAGAATGAAGAAGTTCTTGAATTATTTTTATTTGGTTAATTTAATTTAATTAATTTTCCAACTCAACTTTCTCTCTCTTCCACGGTACAAAAAATCTGAGTAGACACTTCCATGTAATTTTTCCGTTAAAAATTTAACTGACTTGACAGTTTTAATTATTTTTGTAAAAAATTAAAAATTCAATGAGTTGGCCGTAAAAAAATCAGTTCAATGATGCAAATGTAAATCGGATCTCAGTTCAGTGACTAAAAATATATTTAACCATATTATTCCTTATTATATTGTCATTGTAATATAGTATATATATATGTGTGTGTGTGTGACCTGAAAGTACAAAAGTATTAAAAAAATTGGCTTGCCAAATTATTTATAGCTTAGTAATAATTTTGACCCCACTGAAAAATATTTCTGGCTTCGCCACTGGTGATTTTGGTGCAGTACTATGGGTTGATTGAATATGAGGCTGACCGACTATTGTTAAATGAAGGGTGGAAGTAATCAAAGACATCTGAAAACTTAGCAAAATCAATTTAGACACATTTGTTTGTATAATAAGGAAAGAAAAAAGGATACAAAATTGTGACAAATCATATATACCTCTTATAAACATTATAGTTGTCATGGCGTCACCATGGCATCGCCTAGGTGTCTTGGCGCTAGAGAAGGAAAAGACAATGCTTTGGACTCCGAACTGTCAAGGCGTGAGGCCTTGGTAGCTGGCCCAACTTAAGTGAGTAAGCCATTTTGCACTTATGACGAACTTACTTTGGGGTGTAATTTTATTACTTATTAGACTTGTAATGTGTGATAATGGTTGTTGACTTGGTTAATTCTTTATTTTCTATGAAGTGTGTTTGTTCTACTAGTTTTCAATGTCAAATGTTTTATTTTTGAAATTGTGAAGTATTCATATAAATATATTTTTAATTGTATTACATAGTGTTAGTTATGATGTTTTGCGTTTTAATGTATATAAAATTTTATTGTTCAATATACTTTTTAAGTAAAATAAACAAATGTACAAATTTCACATTGTTAACAACTTATTGCCATACAGACTGTAACAGACGTCATGGCAAGCGTTTTATCACCTAGTCATCCCGGCGGTCAAATACAGCCGCATCTCGCCGTGGCGCCATGACAACTATAATAAACATATTATGAATGTGCACAGCGGCACACTGGTTAGCACAAAATGACTTACTGCCTGATATATACAGATTATGAAACTCAAAAATATTAAATATGTAAGCCAACCTGTTGGTTATAACTATCTGTCAATGCTGAATTTTCAGAGGCTAAAGACTCCGCTAAAGTTTGTGAAGCCTCAAGAGCTCGTTGCAAAGAGAACTTCTCCTGTGTCAGATCTTCAATATGCTGCTCAAAGGAAAGGGTGGGGGATAGTATAAAGAAATTTGAAATTAGTTGCAACCTTAAAGTAAACAATTTTAAAAATTGATAACAGCAAAGATTCATAATATCATAAATCATATGAATGTACCATATTTAGGTACTCGAAGATCTTATTTGTCTGTTTACCTAAATTTCATATATAAATCCCACCTTATTTGTCTGTTAACGATTCCATCCTTCCATATTCAAAAACCTTGCATTTTTAAAATCCAATATGTTGATGGATTTACAACTTTATGTTACATTTACAATTTCAACATGCAATAATGTTTTTCGTCAAAGCGATTATACAAGATACTAAGAACAAATGTAATCGAAAAAAGAACTAGATTTTTCTGTATACTAAGGTTTCAACCAAAAGCCAGAAACATGAGAAAAAAGAGGGTGGGGGAGGATCTTAACTCAGAGGTCTAGGGTACACTAGTACTAACAGTTTTGAGCAATCACTGTTTCTATGGGCAAACATTTATCAGTTATCACTTAAATAATTTCCCACAGTACAAACTATAACATTTTACATATAGGGCTCAATCTTTAACGGAATTGAACCCTAAATTTAGATCCTGATATATTGCATATCTTGCTCAATTTTATGGTCAATGTAGAAGGTCAAATCTTTATTCAAATGATTGTGTCGGAACAGTTTGATAGATTCACTGATGATGTTGTAGATATCTGATTTATATTCCAAGAAAGCAAGAATTTGGAAGGAACCAAGCTGTTCAACTAAAGACCTTCTATTGTGACTTCTCTACTGCCTAGCAGACTCGGACAAATTATGGCTACAAAGGAATACCAAGTAGAGGCTACAAGCTCGTGCACTGTGTTGCACATGGAGCAGAGCAAATGAAACTAAGTCACTATCTGGTGTACGTCTGTTTGTGATGCAGGGTTTGTGCCTAAATCAATGGATAAGGTCCTTCATGCGAATAAAATTCAAGCCGGTGCTGACACAATAAGAGGACATAAGGCATTTAGTGTGCTCACATTTTGATGTTATTTAAATCATCCTCCTAACCCCAACAACCACCACCCCAAAAGGGAGGTAGGGTACAATTTCTCTCCCATATTGGGATAATGGAGATTAATAGTTGAGGACACTTAATATTTATGAATTAGTTTCACTAACTAGATGGAATTCTAAAAGATGCCAACTTGGGTGAGTAAAACAGTTGATGCATCAAACTAGCTAATATTTGTCATTGTTCCACTGGATGGAATTATGAAATATTCCATGTTGGGTGGATGATTCTGTTGATGCATGAAAGTAGTTAATATTTATTGCCTTGTTTCACCGACTAAAAAGAATTTTGAAAGATCAAAGGGTTATTGATGTGAGCCAGTATACCTACAGAGTCCCTTAGAATATCTGAAGGAGGTCAAAGCAAAAAGAGATATCTAGTATCGACATTGATGGAAAACTACCAGAAGTCACAAGTTGTTTCAAAATTTATTCTTTTAAACACCAGTTTCAATTATACAATATTTTCAAGGACAGCACTAGCAAGTAAGATAAACATTAAAGCAACCAAAAAATAAATAAATAAAAAAGAACCTGTTCCAAAGCAGCAAAATCTTCATTCTGTTTTGCCGAATAGAAGTTATGTTTACTGTCGATATTGTGTTTGTTACCATCATGCCTGAACAGGTTGTACCCATTACCATAAGCAAAGGTGTTTGTGGAATCCTGAGAAGTAGAGGAAGCCAGAAAGTCCACAGGGTGAACTTTTGAATCAAATGAGTCGGCCTTCTGTGGTTCAGTTAGTGGAAGGGATGCTGAAGATTCTTTAAACGTGTTGATGGAATCAAGGAAAGATGGACGAGATCTCCTAGTGTTAGTTCCAACTAAAGCAGGAGATAGTGGTACATGATTGGATGAGCTTCTAGCATCAAAAACGAGGCCCGTAGATCTGGATTCGGTAGACAGCATAGATGGGATAGTTGCACTAGTTAAATGATCAACGGAACTACTAAACTTCCTTTCACCCATAACAGAGATTGAATTATATCTGTGAGCCAAAACAGCACCTGTATTTTGCCCATTCTCTGAAGAAGCCTCGGTAACATCGGTGGTATGATGAAGAGAGTCTGCCATAAAGCACAAAATAATTAGTGTTCTATTCAAAAGTATAGAGGGAGAGAAAAAGAGAGGAAAACAGGAACGGCAACACTACAACAATACAACACATTGGCATTACCTCCATATGAGGACGATCTTGTGTCATTAGCCCGCAGATCATTGTAAGCAGACTTATTGTGCAATAGGATACTCCCATGTCTCTCAGGAACAAGAGAAGTACCAGCATCTGCAACATCCTTCAAGCGACCGTCGCCGTCACTTGAAAGGGCTTCGCCCAATCCAAAATTACTATATTTACTGGAACTACTATCACTATCATGAACTGAAGGTGAATAAAAGGAAGTAATTTGTTCTCTTGCAATCCCATCCCCACGTCTTGCTAAAGTTCCGGAATTGATGCTATAGCTATTAATCGTCCCTTTTTCCTTGGGGCTGGCATATAAATTGACTGGTCCTGTAGACGCATCCCTAAATTTTTCATCCTTTGTGCGAGTCTGGAAGGGATCTGCAGAGTATATATTGTAGTTGTTTGCAGAAAACAGAGGACTAGCATGTGTGTCATCTGAAGAACTTAAATCAGTTTTATGAACAAAATCAGTTGTCTTATGGTCATTGTCCATAACCACACTGGAGGATTCAATAAATGCTCCACCAACTCCATCAGATGTACCAGCTCCATCAGAATCTGTGACCCTAACAGGATCAGATAGTGAAGCTTGCTCCTCTCGTAGACCTGCACCAGCAGGATGTAGTTGGCTACTTGATGTAGTTTTTTTGGCCTTTTCAGCTGCTTTATTCTTACGAAACTCCTCCAACTGTAGGATAAAGGCAGACTTCATTATATTTGCATAATAACAAACTTTTGTACTTAAATAATCTAACAGAAAAAGGAAACAATGTACTTTAGGACTAACGGAAATTTCTGTAAAGGAGAAACCAACAGGGACGAACTTGGGCAGGGGCTATCATGGGCCATGGCCCCGGTTAAAGCTTTCAAATTTCAGTTACTACCATTTTTCACAAATTTACATATAGCTTCTTTTAGTTGGTCATTTGACCCCGTAAATGTCAACTTCTACTATTACATGTCTTTCCCTTTTTATTTATAAGTAAATTTCCATTAAGCTCAGAAAAGGGACGAAATCATGTAAATGCTCAATATATACAGTGATGAGAAATTAAGGCTCACATATGCCCCCAAATAAAACCCTGACCCTATACTAGGATCTGCCTAAAAAATACCTACATTAGATCCTTAAAGCAAACTCTGCAGAAGGACCACGAAACTCACAATGGACCCCAAGTAGACCTCATTCAACAAAAAAAAAGAAGGTTCAAAAAAGAAACAAATGTGAGAATTGGCCTTGCCCTTCCCTCCCAATCTTGGCTATTCCGCTCCGTCCAAATCGTCTGCCAAATATGCACTGTAAGCCTGCAACATCTCTCCAGCTGAACGTGGGATGATTCAAGAGATGCCACGCAACAAGAACACAAATTCCATGTCTTCTTTTAGTTTACTGGGTGCTAAAATTTACATTTGACTTTTAAAAAAATAATATGCAATGAACACAAAACTTAATTAGAGCATTAGTTCTTTTACTGATTTTAAGTACATGTTTTTTTAATGAATATTTCATTTATAATTAAATACTATATTTTTATACTATCTTTGGCCCAGTTAATTATAGTAGCCATGTCTGTCCCTGCAAACCAAGAAAAGTCATTCATCAACACAATGATTCCTTATGTACCACCCACACACATAAGTACAAAACTGTCAACAATATTTTCTTATTATTACTTTATGTTTTTTGGATAAGTTGACTATCAACAATATTTTGTAAATTAAAAAACAAAAATCTTACTAGAGCTGATAATCTAGAAAGGTGGACAAAAATAAATAGGAAAGTGGAACAAACTAAAAGAGGAATACCCAAAAACCTAACAGGAACCCAAAAGAATAGTGGGGCAGCAAAGACACTCATCCCACACAATGGATGAAGTTTTCCTAATGGACAAAAATGCCCACCCTTACCATTGCCTGACCAATACATCAAACATTAGAGAACATAAAACTTCCGTAGGAGTGAACACATCCTAAATCTGTGTACTCAAACAATAAGAATACCAGGAACAAGTTAATTTCTTCCTTACACAACCTATTTAACCAATGTAGCCCTTCCCCCTAGAGGGCATAGAGTGAGTAAGACAACTTCTTTAGGCTTTTAGTAAACTCAACTTTCCACTTAGATAGTATCACCCTTACAACCACTGTCCTTCCATAAAGAGGCTCTATGTAAATTTATACCCACTCCTGTTTTCTTTAAATTATAAAGAAATAGAATTTGATTCCACGCAACAAGTTTGGCCTTACAACTCACAAATAAACCTTGATCCAACCTCTATGAATTGATTCAGTAACAAGAACTTTGAACTTCAATCAAGGATTTGGATCTTATCAATCTTCAAGTCACTGGATTCCAAGAAAAGGAATGAGATTGGAGAGAAATCCATCTCAAGATCATAAATGGCATAAATTTTAGACTAAAGGAAGAAATAAGAGATTACGAAATCCAACCACCAGACCAACCCTGAAAGCTAAGAAAAAGAACTTCATATACATACATGATAGAAACCAAAAGAGTACCCCCTATATAAATTAGAGTTCCAAGAATATCAGTGGCTCCTTGTATTGACTACCTATTTATCGTATTGTAACCATTGTTTTAAGTATTTTTCGATTAAAATTGGAAAATAAAAATAAGGAGATTTACTGATTAATAATCTACTTCACTATTTATTAGTAAAGGTATAGCTTCAGCATACAAATTCTTAACTCTTAAGCATAAACAAAAAATTATGAATAAGACACCAACCATCACAGTCACTCATAAACCTTTCTGCTCTCACAAAATCCTTCTGCAAAATTTTCTCTTCATAGTTATTCCAAATTATAAGTTACACTCGACAGACTGAAGAAATAGAAACAGTAGTATATAGGAACTACAGATTTGAAAAGACAAACAAAAACTATATATATATATATATATATATATATATATATATATATTATAGAAGATGTTCTATTTCTTGAAATCTGGCATCTAAACCACTTCCACAACCAACCATAAGGTCCAGAAAATCTTATCCTTTGAAATGCTTCAGAGAACAATCACTACAGAAACAATTCATCTCTATCACCAAAGATATTAAACCTGTGAAAATCCTTAAAGATATGTTGATATCAGGCCAAAATGGAATGGAGGGAGTATAAATATGTTCACCTGATGTCAGGAGTCTTTCTCAATCGAGTATATATAAAATATGCTCCTTTTCTTAACCTTCCTAAAGACTCCAATGCGTCATTAGCACCCTAACCACATCAACAGGCTGCCAGCCTCTTATAATTTAACCATTGAAAGGAGCCATCTCTTGCATTGAATTTCTTAATGAAGTAGAGGGCACTCTTGAACTACAGTGGAGTGTTAATTAACTAAATATAAACACATACATTTATGTACCTCATAGATTAAACACCAGTTTAATTTTTTTTAGGTCTGACGTTTGAAGTTCATACTTCATAAGGAACCCAACAGCCTAGAGACTTATTCTTTGACCATCTTCAAATTGCTTGTAAAGCATCATGGCTCAACCAGCATCACACCAATAAATTAAATATTAAAGAATAATCTCAACGCTTTCTGACTAAAACTTACCCAACAAAATGATTGTAAGAGTATGTCAATCCTCTCAAGCTGGCATATATCGACATATTAAATCCTCGCAGCTAGTATAGTTTAAGATGTAGGGGTTTTGGACCTCATGGAAACCGAGACTTAAACAACAAGTGATATCCATTTTTGAAATTGAAAAGCATTCGAATATATTTCATGAATATCAGCAAATCCATATAACTTGTACAATAAAAGCAATAAATTGTGAATGTAATCAAAATTCCACAAACTAAACAACAATATTAACGAAAATAAACAAACCCATCAAAATTATACACAAAAAGCAATCAAATTTGGAATGTAAAAACTAAAATCATACCCTCTTCTTTCCAGCTAGCAAATGATCTTTCTTTCCAGCCATTCATTCAAACCCCAATGGCTCCACAATTCGTCAACAAAAAAATTACCTAATCTATGCAAACTAATCCTAATCGGCGGGCAGAACCAATTTTAAAATCAAATACGGATCAAAATATACATAACATAGAACGATACGAGTCAATTTTATAAATAATGAACAGACAAAACCCCAATTACAGACAAACTTGTCCGATTAGATCGGAGAGGAGAGCTCGGTGATGTATTTTTAGGTGGAGTAGATCTCCTGCATCCTCTATCTCCTCTCTTTAGTTTGATTTTCGGTTATAATTACGAGTTATTATTATTATTATTATTATTATTATTATGTGTTTCCTTATTTTTTACCCGTTGTCATAGGTGCAGTAACATTTCCAAATCCATTCATAAGCACACGTGTGTAAATATGCCAGCCTTTCTATTATTTCCTCTATTTTATATTATTTTATTTTATATGTTTTTTTTGGTATTCTTGATGGCAGCAATGCCAGCGGCCCAGTAAGAGCATTCACAATAATTTTCTTATTTTATCTCTACTTTACAGCGTTATTGAATCATTCTGCAAAATAGATATTCAACTAGATACAAACCCGCGCTTTGCGGCGGAATTATTCATTTTGTTAATAATAAATTTATACATACAATTAATAAATTAAAATATAATAAGAAGATGGTAGATTGTTGTGCGATTATCAAATTTTAATAGCATGTGTTATATAGTGTTGCATAAAAATTTTATGTGCAAATACATATCCAAATATATAATTAATCTGATCACTAAACCCCAGAACATTACATAACAGTTGTGTGTGTGTGTGTGTATATATATATATATATATTAATGTCTTGATAAAAATGTTTATAATGTAACCAATATGGTTAAAAATGGGTAACTCTTTCATTCTAAAGCTAACAAATATTTAGAAAGTGTCATGCACAATGTTATCGAATTGTTATATTGATATGATTGCTAGTGGTATATTTTAAGTCTGTTACACATTACACAAACCTCACCAAGCATCAAATATCTGACACATGTACTTGATGCATTTTAAAGAGTCCATGTCTCGTATACGCTTACTTGTACCAGAATTCTAACATCCAAACGAAATGAAAAACAGCGAAAGAATGTCTCAGTTTCGGTCCTCAGACATGAAAGGGAAAGCACATGTTACATGTGAAAACTGAAAAGCACGATAATTAATAATTATGTTGGATCTTCATGTCAAACAAACACCATGTCCAAAAATATAGCAATATAGCACCGTGTCATACACAACACAATGTTATAGTTAAAGAACGGATACATTACCTCATTAGTTTTTTTTTATTATCAATTTTTGACAATTGTATAGGCATTCACAGTATTATCATAATACAAAAAAATATATTAATGATGATGAAAATGATTTACCGGATACTAGTACTTAACAAATCATGCAAAGCCACAATCCATATAATAGAATGCAATAAATGAAGAAGCCATAAATATAAACATCGTGGGATATAGTCCACAAAATGAAGCCATAGGACCTCCCATTGAATGCACTGTCCCATAATCTGAAGGTACGTATTCATATAACTCCTTTGCACATTCAACAGTATTTAGAATTGAAGGGCGCAAAATTTTGTTGTGCTAAGCAGAATAAAATTCATGATGCACCTGAAATAATGCAAGAAGCATGCCAACAAAAATTTAACTCTGCCAAGAACTGCATACACCAAATTTATTGTCACATTACCATTGAACAATAGGTACCAGAATTATCACAGTTAAGCTTCTTCCAATTTAGGTCTTCAATCCAGTTATATTTATTGAATGTGCAATATATTCACACAAACAAAAATTAGCACTTAAATGATCTTTTTAACAGTCGTTGCAATCTTATAAATATTTGCGACAAGAATCTGGACAATAGTGAAATATAAGAATTTAGACATACTTAATAGTTGATTTCAACATTGCATAAACTATCAACCAAATAAATAATTATTTTTCCACAACTCTTTTATAGGAAATAATATTGTCCAAGATAAAAAAATCTCACACTTAGCTAAAAATTCTTGTGTTTGTCGGATTGAAAATTAACAGAACATAAAGAGCTCCTATATTAAATAAAAATGAAAAGAATTAGAGTAAAACACATATGAAATGGACTTGCATAGAATTTTAAATACTGTCATCCAAAAACTAAAAGACAATCCTCGATCGAGATAGCTTTTGTAAGACCCCAACTTATTATTAATGAAATTTAATTTTCTGTATTTATTATTTTGAAATAGTAAGGGTTGATTTGATTAATGTGGATAGTTATGGGTAAAATACGCAAATATTTCGAATAAACAAGTGGTTATAAAATATTCATTGTTGTCGGGGAATATTCGTTTGGTCGTGGAATATTCGTACTGTCGGGGAATATTCGTACGACGGCGCAGTCTTTTGTGGACCCCATAACGGAAAGCGATTGGATGAAGAAAATGACAAATATAAGTTGTTTAAAAATAATGACGTAGTTGTTACCGTTAATACTGTTAAAATACTCGGTGGTTAAAACACAGTAGCACACTGTATTGCACCAATTATTGATTCTTACGTAAGAAGGCACTACTCAATAATGGTTACAGTAATTACTGTTCAGTATTTTATTTTATTGATTCAATAATTGCTACGTTGATGTTTTTATATTACTGTTATTTCAATAATTGTCACTGCACAATATTTTTTATTATCGAAGCAATAATTCATATTATCTGAATAATATTATTAAATAACATTATTGGCAATGTTTAGAAAATTCTGTCTAAGGAGAGGTTTGGTCACCTAATTGCGCGCCAGTAAGGAGAAATTCTTATTGGAAAACCCCCTCTTTCCTGGGAACGGCCTGGTTGCCAGTACTGTGATTCTGTAATATTATTTATGAATAATTAATTATTGATTTATATGATTAGAAAAATATTAATTTTATGTGGATATAGATGGAGAAAATTTTTAATGTGACAATTGTTGAAAATTAATATTTTATCTTTTTTTGATAAAATAATTCATTTAAATATATTATTATATTTTAATAATATAATAATGATGATATTTTTATGATGAATGTGGGATATATGAGTATATATGGAGGAGGAGTTTTTTTGTTATCAAAAATATTTAAAGCATATTTTATGTGTCGGTGGACCTCATTTCTTGACTGAAATTTAATTATAGCTTGTAAAATCGACCGTTTGTGGATTTCGGTTAATTTTTGTTTGGAATTTGGAAAAACTTTCTTCTGTAAAGTTGTAGAGAATTGAATTTCCTATAACAATTCGCAAGATTCGAATTTTCTGACAAAAGGGCTATTTATTATGAATTATTGAAGTTCAGAAACTCCGAAATAATTGATTTTTGAAAGTTTTAATTATTTATTTTATGAAAAACGTTTTTTTATTACTTTTCTAGAAGGTTGGCATATGGGAAATGCTAGGAGCTGAATTCTAAAGTGGGCGTATGAATTTGATATATATATATATATATATATATTAATTTATTAAATTTTCTACTTTGGTGTTCTAAGCATTTTCCTATAAATAGGGTGCTTAGGTTAGAATTGAAAATCACACCAGAAATTGAAGTTTTCTCTCTCTATATTATCGAGCGTATTCTTGTGAGTATTTTGAGTATACTTTTAGTATTGCTATACGGTGCAAGTTCAAGTCATAGCCTATATCTGGTGTTTCAACTAGAAGTACTGTCTTTCGAGGTAAGAGATGTTATTTTCTTCTCAAATGATATTATTTCTTCAATATCATTATACCGAAAGATTGGTTAGAACTTTTTATCAAATTTGAAACTTTTTCATGTCGGGGTTAATATTCATGAGTTACTATTCACGAGTTACTATTCACGAGTTACTATTCATGAGTACTATTCATGAAGCATGATGATATTTTTTGTGAAATTTCTATCTTTTGGTGTCGGAGTTACTATTCACGTATACGGCACTATTCACGTATACGACACTATTCACGAATACGGCACTATTCACCGAAAAATAAAATTTCTTCTTTTTGTCCAAAATATCTATTCTGGATACTAGCTTTGATTGTATCCATGTTTTGATCATTCTTGAATTTTACCCCACTCTGGTTATTTATGAAGTATTTTTGAATGAGAATTGTTTAAAGTACGAATCCTTAATATTTGTTCTTTTGGTTCACGGGATTCGTTTTCTTTAAAATATTTTTCATCATCCTTTGTTCTAAATGATGATATTACTAAATATCTTTGGCCTGTAGTGCAAAGATGAATGATTTCTTGATGAATATCTTTGGCCCGTAGTGCAAAGATGAACAGGTGTTGAGATGAACATGACCGACTGATTAATATCTTTGGCCCGTAGTGCAAAGATGAACAGGTGTTTAGATGAACATGACCAACTGATGAATATCTTTGGCCTGTAGTGCAAAGATGAATATTTGATTCCAGATATATATTGATTGATGTTACAGGGATAAAATATCGACGATGAACTTTTAAATTCATATATAGAAGATAGTAGTTTGCATTCTCTACTTAACTCTTCTAATGAATTGTTGTTTCCGCTGCAGTTGTTGATTTAAAACTGGTTGTCTATTGTATTCTATTAGATTTTTCCCTGTTGAAGACCAACGATAATTTGTTGTATATTATCTTAGTCATAATATTCTTTACTGGGCTAGTTGAGCTCACCCTTTTTCTTTTTGTTCATTTTTTCTTCTCAGGAGGCGAGAATGTAGCGAGTACTAGTCAGGGTATGGAATGAAGGTTCTAGAGAGAGTTGTTTAGTAGTCCTCACCACTTTTTTGTAAAATAATGTATTAATAAATGTGATGAGGATTTATTTGAGTATAGATATTGTCTAGAAGATAATATTTGTATTCAAACTCACAGTTTTACTGTTGTAATAATAAAGTTGTAGTTATTTCTGTACCATGTATTGGCGACTCAGAATGAGGTGGATGTAATGACCTATTTTGGGGGCGTCACAGTTGGTATCAGAGCTTAGTGATATGATCTCTGGCGGAGATCGGTGAATAGAACTAGAAGAGGAGAGACGAGTAAATCCTTCGCTAGTGTATCCTATCTAAGCTTATTTGTTAGTTGGTCAGTATATAGGGATATTATGTGATATATTGATTTCCTTAATTAACTCTTGTTTTATGACAGTATTTGAGAATGTCGACTGAGAATATTAACAGTGGAAATGAGACCGTGGAGACGCCTGTACTCATCAACGAGGAGAACGTGCAACAGGCTGGCAATGTACCTCTTGTGAACAACACCACTGAGCAGATGATGAACGAGGGGATTTTTAGAAGCTTTTTGCAGTTCATGCAAAATCAGACGAGGGAGACTCGTGTTCAAAATACAAGAGGAAATGATAGCAATTCACGGGTGGTCACAGCCAAGCAAGTTCAAAGAGTTGGGACCACCAGAATTCTGGGGAAAGCCGGATCCGATTAAGGCAGAGACGTGGGTCAAACAAATTACCAAGATATTCGATGTCTTGGGATGGACGGAGGAACAAAAAGTTCCATTCGCTACTTTTATGTTCCGTAACGAGGCAGATTACTGGTGGGAATCTGTGAAGCGTACCCATCCAGCCGCACTCAGTATGTCTAATTGGGAGACGTTTCAGAAACTATTTAATGACAAATACTTTCCTGAAAGTATTCGTCATATGAAGGAAGTGGAGTTCATCAGATTATAACAAAACAACATGACGGTGTCTCAGTACGAGGCAAAGTTTGCAGAGTTATCCAGGTTTGCACCTCATTTGGTGGAGAATGAGGAACGTATGACGCGGATGTTTCTAAGAGGTTTGAAACCCGGCATACGTCAGTATCTCATTTCTCATAAATTTTCTCTCTATTCAGATGTTGTCAACAGGGCTCAGTTGTTAGAGCGAGATAACGAGTACGTTCAACTGAGGGACCATAACCAGGATCATACCGAAGATAGCAGTCATTAGAATAACGATAACCAGCGGAGAAAGAAGAATACGGACAAAGGCGGTAACCACTCTGGTGGTAATCGTGGCAATGAAAATAGAAGAAGCGAGTCGGGAGGAGATTTTAAAAAGAGGAGATTCAACAACGACCATGTGAAGACGTCAGCGCCAGTAGCAACTGGTTCCAAGGGAGGAGAAAGACCACCGGTCGTATGTTACAAATGCGGGAAAGAGGGACATATCAGTCCAAACTTCCCACAACAGTTTAGGGTATGCTATAATTATGGAAAAGAAGGGCATATCGCTCGAGATTCTACGGTATCAAAACCCAGTCCAGCGGGAATGATTACTCAAAAGGATGTCCCAGAAAAGTCAAAGTCAACGGTTTTTGGAAGAGAGTTTGTCGTGACCGGTCAAAATACGAGGAACCCGAACGAAGTTAGCACGGGTTAGTTAATTATAAATTCTTGCGAAGTTTATACCTTATTAGATACCGGTTCCACCCATTCATTTATCTCTCTTGCTTGTGCTCAACGTTTGAACTTGACTACGGAAAAATTAGACTTTGACCTATTTATGGAGACTCCGTGGAGAAACTTTAATTACATCCGTTGTTTAGAAATCTTGCTTGATTCAGGTTGGCACTATCACATTACCTGTTAACCTTATTTCTATAGAGATATTTGCTTTTGATGTGATTTTAAGGTTAACTACTCATCATGCCAAAATTGATTACTTTCGTAAGGTTGTTAGTTTTCATATTCCTAAGCAACCTATTATTCGAATTCATGCAATCAAACCATTGTAGTCAAACATTTTCATATCAAGCCATGAGGTCATTCGTTTATTACGGATGTCAAGTTTTCTTAGTCCATGTTATGGATTTGAATAAAGACACATCAAATTTGAATAATATTCCTGTTGTTATTGATTTTTCCTGACGTATTTCCTGAAGAATTTCTTGGCTTACTCCCAAAGCCTGATATTAAATTTTGTATCGACTTTGAACCCGGTACAAAACTCATTTCTAAAATCTCATATCGAATGGTTCCTATTGAACTTCAGGAGTTAAAAATTCAACTATAGAATTTGGTACCTGAGCCTTTATCTGGTGACTTTCTTTGTGGAATGCACCGAAGCCAGACTCTCTGTAGGGGACGCCATATTTCTGCGATAGTAAACTGATAGGTGTCATTGTGATGTGCTATCCAAGGTTGGGATATGAGTCACAGTTGAGAGCAACCTAAGTCAGTAATCGAAATACGTAGCTTTCTATGCTTAGCTGGTTATTATCGAAGATTTTGTTGAAGGATATTCTCGAATAGCTATTCCATTAACAGCAGCTGACTCGTAGAGATACAAAATTCGAATGGAGCAAGGATGTGGGAAGAGCATCGAAGAACTCAAGAAGAGACTCATTTCGGCACATGTTCTGACCATGCCATCCTAGGAAGAGCGAACGTGCTAGCTGACGTGTTGAGTAGAAGATCGTATACAAGTACGAGTACGATATTATCAAAGACTCATTTCGTATAATTTACAAATAATAGAGATGAAGATGAAAACTCTAAGCTACCCACGTGATGATATACGAGTATAATCGATAAAGTTAAAGTTGTTCAAGCTACACACCGGAGCTAATGAATTTGAAGAAGGAGGTGCAAGAAGTTGTTATTTCAAAAGCGAGAATCGGTGAGGTGAGGAAAGCTCAAACCTTCGATTTATTAATCCATTTGAAATTCTCGATCGAATAGGAACTGTGGCCTATAGACTCGTTTTACCGCCAAGTATGACGCGTGTTCATAACATTTTTTCACGTATCGATGTTACGTAAATATGTGGACGACCCTGAACCACGTCATTGAGTTAGAACCGGACGAGATAGCCGAAGACTTAACGTATGAAGAGGTACCTGTCAAGATCTTGGATAGGAAAGAAGATGTCCTAGGTACCGAGGTTATACCACAAGTTAAAGTTTTGTGGAGAAACAATGCTATTGAGGAAATGATATGGGAGTTAGAAACGGAAATGAAAGTGAGGTATTCTCATCTTTTCGAAACACCAGGTACGTACGTCAATTTCGAGGACAAAATTTCATATGGAGGGGAGGTTGTAAGACCCCAACTTATTATTAATGAAATTTAATTTTCAATATTTATTATTTTGAAATAGTAAGGGTTGATTTGATTAATGTGGATAGTTATAGGTAAAATACGCAAATATTTCGAATAAACTAGTGGTTATAAAATATTCATTGTTGTCGGGAAATATTCGTTTGGTCGTGGAATATTCGTACTGTTGAGGAATATTCGTACGACGACGCAGTCTTTTGTGGGCCCCATAATAGAAAGCGATTGGATGAAGAAAACGACAAATATAAGTTGTTTAAAAATAATGGCGTAGTAGTTACCGCTAATACTGTTAAAATACTAGGTGGTTAAAACACAGTAGCACACGGTATTACACCAATTATTGATTCTTACGTAAGAAGGCACTACTCAATAATGGTTACAGTAATTACTGTTCAGTATTTTATTTTATTGATTCAATAATTATTGCGTTGATGTTTTTATATTACTGTTATTTCAATAATTGTCACTACACAGTATTTTTTATTACCGAAGCAATATTTCATATTATCTAAATAATATTATTAGATAACATTATTGGCAATGTCTAGAAATTTCTGTGTAAGGAGAGGTTTGGTCACCTAATTGCGCGCCAGTAAGGAGAAATTCTTATTAGAAAGCCCCCTTTTTCTTGGGAACGGCCTGGTTGCCAGTACTGTGATTCTGTAATATTATTTGTGAATAATTAATTATTGATTTATATGATGAGAAAAATATTGATTTTATGTGGATATAGATAGAGAAAATTTTTAATGTGACAATTGTTGAAAATTAATATTTTATCTTTTTCTGATAAAATAATTCATTTAAATATATTATTATATTTTAATAATATAATAATGATGATATTTTTACGATGAATGTGGGATATATGAGTATATATGGAGGAGGAGTATTTTTGTTACCAAAAATATTTAAAGCATGTTTTATGTGTCGGTGGACCCCATTTCTTGACTGAAATTTGATTATAGCTTGTAAAATCGACCGTTTGTGGATTTCGGTTAATTTCTGTTTGGAATTTGAGAAAACTTTCTTTTGCAAAGTTGTAGAGAATTGAATTTCCTATAAAAACTCGAGAGATTCGAAATTTCTGACAAAAGGGCTATTTATTATGAATTATTGAAGTTCCGAAACTCTGAAATAATTGATTTTTGGAAGTTTTAATTATTTATTTTATGAAAAATGTTTTTTTATTACTTTTCTAGAAGGTTGGAATGTGGGAAATGCTAGGAGCTGAATTCTAAAGTGGGCGTATGAATTTGATATATATATATATATATATATATATATTAATTTATTAAATTTTCTACTTTGGTGTTCTAAGCATTTTCCTATAAATAGGGTGCTTAGGTTAGAATTAAAAATCACACCAGAAATTGAATTTTTCTCTCTCTATATTATCGAGCGTATTCTTGTGAGTGTTTTGAGTATACTTTGAGTATTGCTATACGGTACATGTTCAAGTCATAGCCTATATCCGGTGTTTCAACTAGAAGTACTGTCTTTCGAGGTAAGAAATGTTATTTTCTTCTCAAATGATATTATTTCTTCAATATCATTATGCCGAAATATTAGTTAGAACTTTTTATCAAATTTAAAACTTTTTTATGTCGGGGTTACTATTCACGAGTTACTATTCACGAGTACTATTCATGAAGCATGATGATGTTTTTTGTGAAATTTCTATCTTTTGGTGTCGGAGTTACTATTCACGGATACGACACTATTCACCGAAAAATAAAATTTCTTCTTTTTGTCCAAAATATCTATTCTGGATACTAGGCTTTGATTGTATCCATGTTTTGATCATTCTTGAATTTTACCCCACTCTGGTTATTTATGAAGTATTTTTGAATGAGGATTGTTTAAAGTACGAATCCTTAATATTTGTTCTTTTGTTTCACGGGATTCGTTTTCTTTAAAATATTTTTCATCATCCTCAGTCCTAAATGATGATATTACTGAATATCTTTGGCCTGTAGTGCAAAGATGAATGATTTCTTGATGAATATCTTTGGCCCGTAGTGCAAAGATGAACAGGTGTTGAGATGAACATGACCGACTGATTAATATCTTTGGCCCGTAGTGCAAAGATGAACAGGTGTTTAGATTAACATGACCAACTGATGAATATCTTTGGCCTGTAGTGCAAAGATGAATATTTGATTCCAGATATATATTGATTGATGTACAAGGATAAAATATCGACGATGAACTTTTAAATTCATATATAGAAGATAGTAGTTTGCATTCTCTACCTAACTCTTCTAATGAATTGTTGTTTTCGCTGCAGTTGTTGATTTAAAACTGGTTGTCTATTGTATTCTATTAGATTTTTCCCTGTTGAAGACTAACGATAATTTTATGTATATTATCTTAGTCATAATATTCTTTACTGGGCTAGTTGAGCTCACCCTTTTTTTTTTGTTCCATTTTTCTTCTCAGGAGGCGAGAATGTAGCGAGTACTAGTCAGGGTATGGAATGAAGGTTCTAGAGAGAGTTAGTTTAGTAGTCCTCACCATTTTTGTAAAATAATGTATCAATAATTATGATGAGAATTTATTTGCGTGTGGATATTGTCTAGACAGCAATATCGGTATTTAAACTCACAGTGTATATATTGTAATAATAAAGTTGTAGTTATTTCTGTACCATGTATTTGGCTGACTCAGAATGGGTTGGATGGAATGGACCTATTTTGGGGGCATCACAGCTTTGTAAATGCAAATCATAGATTTACCTAAAAAGATTCAAAATAGATTATAGTAAAAATTTCATGAGATATAATAATAAAATAATCAGGGTTTACACTAATAATGAGCAGCAAAAAGATAATAGCCAGAAACTAGTCAAACCTTTATACATTAAATTGTGAAAAACTTTGTGAAAAACTACATTCTTTGTAGTATTGTATGTTTGTCCATCTTTGTCACAAATTAGTATTTTTACTCCACTCTTAGTTTTTAACTCTTGATACTGCTACATACAATTGGTCATGGCTAAAAAAATGGACGTGACAGATACAGTCCAACATGTGAGAGAGATTTCCCCTGACTCTTATTAATTGTCATGAAAAACGAAAACAACCAAAGGAAATTGTCTTTGTTGGAATTTAAAAAGTAATCTAATGTTTGACGGTGTTAAGACCAAGCGAGGTATGAAAACTATGTGTCCAAAATTGCTGACTGAAATTACTTTTGCTTCTATCAGATGTTTTTCCAATTGAGTTACTATTAATCTCGTGACATTGCACAAACCAAATCACTGATATATATTTCGGAGCAACATTACAAGAACCCCAATCTTCAACGTTATCTTGTGATTTGACATTCCAGAAGATGTAATGCTATTAAAAAATTATAGGGGGTAAATGTCTTCATAGCTGTTTGAGTTTTCATTAACCTTACATATGACATCTTAGATATGGTATTTCATCACTTGACCATAAATACATCACATATTCGTTCACCTTATTTATAGCATCAAGTGTAGGAGCAAGAATGGCTTGGTCTTGGAAATAAAAGCCATTGTCAAATTTTTTCAATAAATTAGGATATGTGATATCAACAATTGCTGCAAGAGGATTGATCGCATATTTGATAAGAAAATTTGAATAAATAACGGAGAGTAATGATAATAGCTCAGTAATGATAATATCATAAAGTAGTGATTTTTGGAGATAATAATTAAATTAGAAAGTATAATATGAGAACAGTTTACATTACCAAAATAGTTTAGATTTGTAGTGATTTAGAGGGTTATACATTTAATATATTAATTTGGGATTAAAAAAAGTAGTGATTTTAGTATATAATAATTAATTTAGTAATGATAATATTAGAACAGTTAACATTATTAGAACAGTTTAGATGTATAGTGATTGAGGGGATTATAAAATCAAAATAATAATGTAGGATTAAAAAGTAATGATTTTAGAAGATAATAATTACGTTATGATAATATAAAAATCGTTTAGATTGAAAAAGTAGTGATTTAGTGGATTATAAAATCAACATAGTAAGTACTTATGATTTATATTATTTGTTATTTTAATTTTGTTTTAAATGTTTTAATTATATAATATTATTTTGTAATATAATTATAAATGGTATAATATTATGTTGTAATATAATTAAATTAGTAATGATAATATCTGCATAGTTTAGATAGGTAGTGATTTTATTATATACGTATATTATAATATTATATCATATATGTATGATATAATGTATGGTATAATTATGAATGTTATAATATCAGAAAAGTAATTATTTTAGGATACAATAACTATGTTTTAACATAATTAAATTAGTAACAATTTAGAAAAGTAGTGGATTTTAGGGGATTATAAAATAAAAATATTAATTTGGGATTAAAAAATAGTGATTTTAGGATATAATAATTAAATTAAAAAGGATAATATCATAACAGTTGACATTACTAAAACAATTTAAATTTATAGTGATTTAGTGGATTATAAATTACAAAATATTAATTTGGGCTTAAAAAGTAGCGATTTTAGGAGATAATAATTAATTTAGTAATGCTAATATTAGAACAATTAACATTATCAGAACAATTTAGATTTATAGTGATTTAGGGGATTATAAAATCAAAATATTAATTTGGGATTAAAAAATAGTACTTTTAGGAGATAATAATTGAATTAGAAGTGATAATATCAGAACAGTTGACATTATCAAAATAATTTAGATTTGTAGTGATTTAGTGGATTATAAATTTAAAATATTATTTTGGAATTAAAAAAGTAGTGATTTTAAAAGTTAATAATTAATTTAGTAATGATAATATTAGAACAGTTAACATTATCAGAACAGTTTAGATTTTGTAGTGATTTAGGGGATTATAAAATCAAAATAATAATAATATAAAAATCATTTAGATTGAGAAAATAGTGATTTATGAGATTATAAAATAAACATACTAAGTTATGATTGAGTAGTAGTTGTTATTTTAATATTGTTTTAAATAATTTAAACTGTATAATATTATGTTGAAATGTAATTATAAATGGTATAATATTATGCTATAATATAATTAAATTAGTAATGATAATATCCGCACAGTTTAGATATGTAGTTATTTTGTTATATACGTGTATTATAATATTATACTATACATGTATGATATAATGTATGGTATAATATTAGAAAAGTAGTAATTTTAGGATATAATTATTTTAAATGTTTTAAACAATATAATATTATGTTGTAATATAATTATAAATGGTATAATATTATGTTGTAATATAATTAAATTAGTGTGGGATGCACATTAATTATATAGAACATTTGTTACAATGTGGGAAGGCACATGTAATAGATAATAAATAATAGATAGATTCCATTCAAAATCTTACCACATCAGCACAGTCTCATATGAACTCACGTAAATTGTTCATTCCATTTTAATAAAATAATTAAATCAATTTCAAGTTTCATGACAAAATTAATTATACTTCTAGTATCCCATAAAAAAACCCAGTTTAAATTCTTTTACTAATCAATTAGTGCAAATTACAATTTCAATTCATATAAATTAATTTGATAATGTAATAGTTGATTTCTTGAACTATTTTAAAAAAATATCAGTTACTAAAAAATTATTATTTTAAAGATAAAAATAAATATTCACATGAATTTTAAATTGATTGAGTTTTTCATAAATTGGTTAAGCAAATAAATTTTCATATTTTTAGAATTAATTAGTGTGGTTCAAATAATTGGAAGAATTTTTGGAAGGTAATAGATTGAAGTTTTAAAATGAATATTGAAATAATTTTTAATTGCATGAAACTATGAAAAGTAGGTAAAATAAATAAAAGTCTAATATTAAAGAAAATTTACTTTTCAAATAATTAAAACTAATTTTTCATAAAAAGCAATTTGGCCCTATCGTGTTTAAATTGATCCAATCTGGTTGTTGCCTAAGAGAGTTATCTAATCTATTATATATACTAAAACACAGTACATAACACAATAAGATGACATCTGTCATTCTACAAAATTAACACATGTTCATCCTAATTAATGCTCCTTATTACTCTTGACAAAAATACCCTTGACAAAAATGCCCATCTAAAATAACAACTGAGGTTGTAAAAAACCTAATTCAATTCCCTAATTCCCATAAATCTGGAATCATATATTCAAATATAGCAACTGTATTTGTTCAAATTCCTTCAAACAGTTTTTAGATTATGATTATCCTTTGTAATTTAATTGTTATCTCTTAATTTATTGATTATAATCCCCTAAATCACTACTATAAATCTAAACAGTTTTTAGATTTATATCGACTGTTTTAATATTATCCTTTACTAATTTAATTATGATATTATCCTTTGAAATTTAATTATGATATTATTCTTTGTAATTTAATTATTATCTCTTAAATTGTTAATTATAATCCCCTAAATCACTACTATAACTCTAAACAATTTTTAGATTTATATCAACAAACTGTAACATCTTCTTTCTCTATCTGTGCCTCCCTAGCCATCTTTTTCCTCTCGGATTTTGACAACCTCTCCCCCTTTTCCTTTTACAAAGTCTCCTCTGTAATATTTCCATAACCAACACTTGCAGCAGTAAATCCATCCAGATCGTTAAGATCGTCATCTTCACTTTCAAAATTAGATTCTCATTTTTCTGAATCCCAATCAATTCCATCTTTACTTTTCAACTTATCTTCTTCCCCATCACCGTCTTCAAAACTACCATCACTGTCATCCATAAAATCATCATCTTCTTCGTCAAACTCATCACTCAAAAAAACCTCCACACCCTCCTCATCCTCTAACATTTCTGTTACTTTCATTTTTCTTTTCTGATAGTACGGGAAGGCTTGGGTCTTCGTCTTGCATAAAAATCCCACAACCAGGGTAAATAGTATCATAATTCTCATCCTCATCTCTCCCCTCATTAAGAAGTGGTTTCCTATAACCTTTTTTTGGGGATTTTTCTTGGTATTTATTTGTTGTGTGGATTGTTGATTGACTACCCTTTATTTATATGATATTGGGAAAGTAGTTATATATACACGTTAAAACGAGTATATATGGTGTTCTTCAAAGTGATTGCATTATATTATTGGTTGATTACAATGTATGTTGTTAGAAATGTATGTGTTGATAGGATAAAACAGGTTATTTTCGACGAAATTCATCCATCGAAAATAGTCTACCTGCAACGAGTTGTCCGTCGGCCATAATTTCGTCAATAATACTAATATTCGATCAAATTTTCGACGAACTTATCCCCAATAAAATTTAATCAAATTAAGTTTTCGACATAATTAAATCCTTTTGTTGTAGTGGGTATTGGATATCATCCTAATCAACTTATATCCGAAGTGTATATCCTTGAGGACTAGCCAGAACTCCTTAAATATTTAATTAATCATTACATAAATATGACCCATTAATTCCATTACTGGACACAACAAATAACCTTCTATTAAACACCATGTGATTTCTTGCCAAACAAAAACCTTCACGTGGTATATGCAATCAAAGATCTCCACAATGTTTTTCGCTTATTTTATAAATAAATCACAAGCTCGGCAACTCCATGCATGTAACGTACAAACTAGATGGATAAATATTTATTTGATTGATTACTAAGATAATTAACAGCATGTATAGTAAATATATTTATTAAATTATTAAATATTTATTTTGATAATATATTGTTGAATTTTGTATTATAAGTTTCTTCAACCAATGGTTAAGATAACGATTAAATGCAGTGCATATTTACTTAGTTAGAAATCTAAGAAAATAATTATTATATTGTTAAATTTATTTTTAAGTATGTAATGAAATTGTATATTAATGTTTCTACTGAAAAAAATTACTTCAATTTTTTATCCGAATATAGAACCATGAAATTCAAGTTTTCAAACAGTTTTTAGATTATGATATTATCCTTTGTAATTTAATTGTTATCTCTTAATTTATTGATTATAATCCCCTAAATTACTAATATAAATCTAAACAGTTTTTAGATTTATATCAACTATTTTAATATTATCCTTTACTAATTTAATTATGATATTATCCTTTGTAATTTAATTATGATATTATCCTATGTAATTTAATTGTTATCTCTTAATTTATTAATTATAATCCCCTAAATCACTACTATAAATCTAAACAGTTTTTAGATTTATATCAATTGTTTTGATATTATCATTTACTAATTTAATTATGATATTATCCTTTGTAATTTAATTGTTATCTCTTAATTTATTGATTATAATCCCCTAAATCAATATTATAAATCTAAACATTTTTTAATTATATCAATTGTTTTGATATTATCCTTTGTAATTTAATTATGATATTATCCTTTGTAATTTAATTATGATATGATCCTTTGTAATTTAATTGTTATCTCTTAATTTATTGATTATAATTTGGAGCGCTGTGAAAAAATTGGTAATTACCGTAAATAAAGTTGCTCAACCAGTTCTGTCTGTTTTTTGTTTTCATGTTTCTTATCGGCCCTTATTTTGCAGATGGATTTCTTGCTGGTTTAATGAGCAAAAGTAAGTGATTTTTTCCTTCTTTCCGGGTTCGAGTTTAGCCTTTGTGAATTTTTGGGTCATGTTTACTCTAGGACCGTAATACATTAGTAACTTCATTGAATAGGGAGAGTAATGTGTTGTAGCCTGAACATATTTGTAAACTTTTGTTTCCCATGCTTCTTTCTGTTACACTGTGTACATAGATTTACCCTCTTTTTCGCACTTTTGATACATTCTTATTTACTTGTCAAAATAAATAAATTAAATAGACCCCATATGATTGGGCTTATTGATGGATCATCACTTTTATGGTTATGGATTGGGCCTGATTGTTCCAAAATAGTGATTTACTTATGTAAAATAATATCCAGATATATAAGTAATCTAATTGCAATAATCAAATGGAATGCAAAAATTGATCAATCAATCAAACTATCTTGCTATTTAGATGAAAAGCCAAGTTTTATAAATCTAAATAATATTAACAAATATTTTGGCAGACTAAATTTATGTAAATGACAAAGTTAGGTTGTAGTTTGCCCAACTATTTTGCTATATGTTTAGGCTGAATAGTTTGAGCATTGACTTCCTAATTATATTTGTAAGAAATTTTTTAAACCCTCACATATTCTTTTATTCTCTTTTTGTTATGGATTGTAAAAAGTTAAGTTGAGTAACCTTTTCTTTACAGTAAACAAAATATAAAAGTAGTAAAGGACGGGAAAATAAATCAGTTGGCTACACTTTGGTCAAGAAAAAATGAAAAAATAAAATAAAAAAAGGGAAGAGTAGAAAAAATAATTTGTCCACAAGTTGATGTCACTTTTAGAGTGCAATGTACAAATCGGTAAACTCTCACCACTATCCCCTATAATGTATATTTATTTGTTTTTCTGTGTAAAATTTGATCATCGCACACCAATCTACCATCCTTTTATTATATTTTAATTTATTAATTGTACATACACATTTATTATTAAAAAATTGAATAATTCCGCTGCAATGCATGTGTTTGTATCTAGTTAATGGATCCTAAAATAACGTGACTGTTGATAATATCCATAAAATAAGGTGATCGGTATATATATCAAAGTAATTGTTAAGGGTATTTTTGTCAAGGGCAATAAGAAACATTAATTAAGATGGACATGTGTCAATTTTGTAGAATGACATATGTCAATTTATTATGTCATGTACTGTGATTTAGTATATATAATAGATTTTTCACTATATACCCAACATGTTCCTTATATTAATTCCTTAAATAATGAAATTTAAAATTAAAAATTAAAATTTAAAAGTTCTAACAGCCAAAACATCAAATTAATAATAATCTTATAATTTATAAAAGAGTATAATTTATCAATTATATTTCACTGTAAAATAATTTTTATTTTATTTTAAATTTAATATAATTTATGGAGTGAGTATTTAATGGATTGTAGTTGCAAATGTACATAAGATCAATATTAATTTTTAAAAAGTTAAATTTGTGATATTTTTAAATTTAAATTTAATATGATTCATTTAAAATTTGAAAATAATAAAATTTATATTTAATAGTACTTTTATAATATTTATAATTATATTGACATAAATTAAATAAATTTATATCAATTTTAAATTTGAATACGTTTGAAATTATTTTTTTTTTAAAAAGTCAATATTAAGTTTATAATTTGAAAATGAAGTAATATAAAAATGTCAAGATGTGTATGATTGATGAGTTGTCAACTTAAATGAGAGTGTTAAATGTCATTTTGTATATATAGAGAATGATCTTCTGATTCCCTCACACTGGAGAGTAAAATTCTATATAGGGATTAAAATATAGAGTCAAATAAGGATAAGGAAACTGTTGGATTATAATTTATTGATGTATTCTTCAAAATTGGGAATAAAGAGTTAAATAGAAAAACTGTTGTTAATGCTCTAATAAAAACCAGATTTGATGATGGCTTATTGGCTTTTATAAAAGATTAAGAAAAAAAATATTTTTATGTAATTTCAAGTAAAATGGGATTCATGACCTGATTAAGTGGTAATTTTTTATACAAGAATATTGTAATTAAACAATCTATTATATATACTAAATCACAGTACATGACACAATAAATTGACATATGTTATTCGACAAAATTGATACATGTCCATCTTAATTAATGCTTCTTATTTCTCTTGACAAAAATACCCTTGACAATTTCTTTGATATATATACTGATCACCTTATTTTATGGATATTATCAACAGTCACGTTATTTTAGGATCCGTTAATTAGATAACTCTCTTAGGCAACAACTAGATTGGATCAATTTAAACACGATAGGGCCAACTTGCTTTTAATAAAAAATTAGTTTTAATCATTTGAAAAGTAAATTTCTTTTAATATTAGACTTTTATTTATTTTAACTACTTTTCATAGTTCCATGCAATTAAAAATTATTTCCATATTCATTTTAAAACTTCAATCTATTAGCTTCCAAAAATTCTTTCAATTATTTGAACCATGCTAATTGATTCTAAAGATATGAAAATTTATTTGCTTAACCAATTTATGGAAAACTCAATCAATTTAAAATTCATGTGAATATTTATTTTTATCTTTAAAATAATAATTTTATAGTAACTGATATTTTTTAAAATAGTTCAAGAAATTAACTATTACATTATCAAATTAATTTGCATGAATTGAAATTGTAATTTTCACTAATTGATTAGTAAAAGAATTTAAACTGAGTTTTTTTATGGGATACTAGAAGTATAATTAATTTTGTCATGAAAATTGAAATTGGTTTAATTATTTTATTAAAATGGAATGAACAATTTACGTGAGTTCATATGAGACTATGCTGATGTGGTAAGATTTTGAATGGAATCTATCTATTATTTATTATCTATTACATGTGCCTTTCACACATTGTAACACATGTTCTATATAATTAATGTGCATCCCACACTAATTTAATTATATTACAACATAATATTATACCATTTATAATTATATTACAACATAATATTATATTGTTTAAAACATTTAAAATAATTATATCCTAAAATTACTACTTTTCTAATATTATACAATTCATAATTATACCATACATTATATCATATATGTATGGTAAAATATTATAATACACGTATATAATAAAATAACTACCTATCTAAACTGTGCGGATATTATCATTACTAATTTAATTATATTATAGCATAATATTATACCATTTATAATTATATTACAACATAATATTATACAGTTTAAAATATTTAAAAAAAATATTAAAATAACAAATAATATCAATCATAACTTACTATGTTTATTTTATAATCTCATAAATCACTATTTTCTCAATCTAAACGGTTTTTATATTATTATTATTTTGATTTTATAATCTCCTAAATCACTACAAAATCTAAACTGTTCTGATAATGTTAACTGTTCTAATATTATCATTACTAAATTAATTATTAACTTTTAAAATCACTACTTTTTTAATTCCAAAATAATATTTTAAATTTATAATCCACTAAATCACTACAAATCTAAATTGTTTTGGTAATGTCAACTGTTGTGATATTATCACTTCTAATTTAATTATTATATCCTAAAAGCACTATTTTTTAATCCCAAATTAATATTTTGATTTTATAATCCCCTAAATCACTACAAATCTAAATTGTTCTGATAATGTTACTTGTTCTAATATTAGCGTTACTAAATTAATTATTATCTCCTAAAATCGCTACTTTTTTAAGCCCAAATTAATATTTTGAATTTATAATTCACTAAATCACTACAAATTTAAATTGTTTTAGTAATGTCAACTGTTATGATATTATCCTTTTTAATTTAATTATTATATCCTAAAATCACTATTTTTAATCCCAAATTAATAATTTTATTTTATAATCCCCTAAAATCCACTATTTTTTAAACTGTTACTAATTTAATTATATTAAAACATAATTATTGTATCCTAAAATAATTACTTTTCTAATATTATAACATTCATAATTATACCATACATTATATCATACATATATGGTATAATATTATAATACACGTAT
The DNA here is from genome assembly GCA_020205505.1 of Panax japonicus. Classification (NCBI taxonomy): domain Eukaryota; kingdom Viridiplantae; phylum Streptophyta; class Magnoliopsida; order Apiales; family Araliaceae; genus Panax; species Panax japonicus. The sequence continues at coordinate 50,059,951 of CM035104.1, read as the reverse complement.
ATAATAAAATCACTACCTATCTAAACTGTGCAGATATTATCATTACTAATTTAATTATATTACAACATAATATTATATCATTTATAATTATATTACAAAATAATATTATACAATTAAAACATTTAAAATAAAATTAAAATAACAAATAATATAAATCATAAGTTACTATGTTGATTTTATAATCTACTAAATCACTACTTTTTCAATCTAAACGATTTTTATATTATCATAATGTAATTATTATCTTCTAAAATAATTACTTTTTAATCCTACATTATTATTTTGATTTTATAATCCCCTCAATCACTGTACATCTAAACTGTTCTAATAATGTTAACTGTTCTAATATTATCATTACTAAATTAATTATTATCTACTGAAATCTCTACTTTTTTTAATCCCAAATTAATATATTAAATGTATTACCCTCTAAATCACTACAAATCGATCTAAACTATTTTGGTAATGTAAATTATTCTGATATTATACTTTCTAATTTAATTATTATCTCCAAAAATCACTACTTTATGATATTATCATTATTGAGCTATTATCATTACTCTCCGTTATTTATTCAAATTTTCTTATCAAATATGCGATCAATCCCTTGCAGCAATTATTGATATCACATTTCCTAATTTATTGAAAAAATTTGACAATGGCTTTTATTTCCAAGACCAAGCCATTCTTGTTCCTACACTTGATGCTATAAATAAGGTGAACGAATATGTGATGTATTTATGGTCAAGTGATGAAATACTATATCTAAGATGTCCTGTGTAAGGTTAATGAAAACTCAAACAGCTATGAAGGCATTTACACCCTATAATTTTTTAATAGCATTACATCTTCTGGAATGTCAAACCACAAGATAACGTTGAAGATTGGAGTTCCTGTAATGTTGCTCCGAAATATATATCAGTGATTTGGTTTGTGCAATGTCACGAGATTAATAGTAACTCAATTGGGAAAACATCTAATAGAAGCAAAAGTAATTTCAGTCAGCAATTTTGGACACAAAGTTTTCATACCTCGCTTGGTCTTAACGCCGTCAAACATTAGATTACCAATGAATACACAATTAATTGTTTTTGGTCCTATCTTAACCTTTTTAGGTTTAAGAACCATTACCTTTGCTAAACACCCCACACTTTTAAGTATTTATAACAAGGTCTATGACCTTTCCATAATTCATAAGGTGTTTTATGAGTTTTCTTATGAGGCACTTTGTTAAGAATATAATTGGCAGAAAGCAAAGCTTCCCCCCATAAATTCTGGGGTGCTCCAGAACTGTTTAACATAGCATTCAACATTTCTTTCAATGTTCAGTTCTTGCGTTCAACAATACCGTTAGATTGAGGTGAATAAGGAGCAGTAGTTTGGTGAATAATACCATGAGTAGAGCAAATCTCTTCAAATGGTGATTCATATTCACCACCTCTATCGCTTCTTATTGCTTTAATCTTTTTGCTAAGTTGGTTTTCAACTTCATTTTTATAAAGTTGAAACATTTCTGTAGCATCATCTTTACTTCTTAGCAAATATACATAACAATATCTTGTGCAATCATCAATAAAGGTTATGAAATATTTTTTCCCACATCTAGTTTGCACAAATTTTAAGTCACATATATCAGTGTGAATTAAATTTAGAGGTTCAGTTTTCCTTTCAACAGAATGAAAGGGTAATCTTGTCATTTTTGATTCCACACAAATTTCACATTTATGTTTTTGATTAATTTCAAATTTAGGCAAGAATTCTAAATTAATTAATCTACGCAAAGTATTATAATTAACATGTCCTAATCTAGCATGTCATATGTTTGAAGACTCTAACAAGTAAGCAGAAGAATTGATTTTATTATTATCAATAGACTTCGGTACAACAGTCATAACATTTATCTTAAAGAGCCCATCATTCATGTAGCCCATCATTCATGTAGCCCTTTCTTATAAACATATCATTCTTAGTAAGTACAAACTTATCAGACACAAACACCAACTTGAAGCCTTTCTTGCTAAGTAGTGATCCAGAAACTAGATTTTTGCGGATATCTGGCACATGAAACACTTCATTAAAAGTCAGTTCTTTGCCAGATGTCATTTTTAGTATAATCTTTTCATGTCCTTCAACCTTTGAACTTGAGGAGTTTCCCATGAAGAATTGATCATCATTCTCTACTGGTTTGTAAGTAGAGAACATCCATTTGTTGGAACAAATGTGGCGAGTAGCGCCAGTGTCCACGTACCATTTTTTAGGGTTTTCTACCAAGTTACATTCAGATACAACTGCAGAAAGATTAATGTCTGAAACATTTTCAGACAGCTTTTCCAGTTCTGTCACATTTGCTTGAGGCTTTTGTTCTTTCTTGAACTTCTTTGGCTTGCGACATTCACTTGATTTATGTCCTTGGATACCACAGTTGAAGCATTTTCCTTTGAATTTCTTCTTGGCCTTAAAAGCTTTTTTGCCTTCACGCTTCCTTTTGTTGTTGTTTGACCTTAATTTGTTCTACAACGTTTGCCTTTGCTTTAATGAAGTTTCTTCAACTCTTCTTTTCAGATACTCGATTGTCCTCTTCAATCCTAAGTCGCACGATCAATTCTTCAATATTCATCTCTTTGCGTTTATGCTTTAGATAATTCTTGAAATCTTTCTATGATGGTGGAAGTTTTTCAATCATTGTTGCAACTTGGAATGAGTCACTTAATGACATTCCTTCTGAATGAATGTCATGTAGAATTACTTGTAATTCTTGAACCTGAGTGATAACTGCTTTAGAATCTACCATTTTAAAATCAAGAAATCTACTGACTATGAATTTCTTCATGTCAGCATCTTTAATTTTATATTTCTTGTCTAAAGATTCTCAAAGTTCTTTTGCAGTTTGAATTGTACAATATACATTATATAATATATTATCTAAACCATTCATCACATAGTTCCTGCAAAGAAAATCTGCATGTTTCCATGCATCAACAGCAGCCACCTTTTCCTTGTCAGTTTCTCCTTCAACAAAAGTAGGACAATCCTCTTGTAGCCAAGTTCAGTGTTGTGAGATAGAAGAGCATCTTCTGTTGTCAACGCTTGAAATCAGTTCCATTGAACCTTTCAGGCTTTTCTCCATGAGACATACTCACGGCAGGAATGGTGCTTGTAGAAGCCATTTTTGATATACAAGAATAAAACTATTAATAAACAGAGACAAATTTCTGTTGTACAAAGTTTAACAGAATTTAAACAACAAATTTTGTTTGCAAAATTTTAAACAACAAATTTTGTTTGAAAATTATGTTTATAGAATTTCTGTTTAAACAAATACTGTTACAACTTTAATTTTACAAATTTCTTTGTTTAACAGATTTATAATAATTTAGTTGGACAAGTTTTGTTAAATTCCAACACATGTAACAAAATACAAAATAACATGGAACATAATTACACCAATACAAAATAACAGAACATTAACATATAATCAATTAACATGTAACATAATATAAAACTCAGTTTACATGTAATATATTATAATATTCTGCATAAATAGAATAAAAGAATTAGCATGCACACAATTAATACACTTTTGTGTTATATTTAAAAAATTAATAATATTAAAATTATTCTGCATATACATTTAATTTAAATGCTACATATATTAGCATATATTGTAATGAAATCAGTACATTAATTTGTATAAAACAAATTAAGAGAATATTAATATTCTAGTTCAGTATATAAATAATGAATCCGAATATAAAAAACAGTAAGTATTAATATGCAATAACCTGTTAACATGCAAAATAACAGAGACGGAAATTCAAAGATATTTAACAATGTTATAAATTTGTAAACATGCAATATGCACATGCCAATACTTATAAATATGCAATCATTACATTAATCGTTTATACCAATACATGCACTCATATTAAACTTACTGCATATTAATCCATGCATAATTTATATGCAATATTGTAAACAATATGCATATTGAACTGTTAATCATTACTGTAAACAATATTGAACATTAATCGTTTACATTAATTAGTTAACATTTATTTTTGCATGCACCATGCATTTTAAACACACTGCACTTATTGCAGAAAATAAGAACTTTTGTTACTGTGATTCAAAATCAGTTTGATAAACTTGTTTTATAAACCAATAACCAATTTTCTGTAATTAAACTTTTATAAAACCAAAATTACAGAAATATATTAAATAAAACTATAATTACAGAACAAGGTAAATTTGCTTTAAGATTGTAATATGTAATATATAGTATTATTTAACATATATATATATATATAATAATAAAACAAAACATAATTTTATATATATATAACACAGAAATTATTAATAAATAAATCTGAGTCCTTTGAACTCACAAATTCTCCTTAAAGTAAATTTATTCCCTCACTGGTGCTAAGGATTAATTGAATAATTGCTTCCCAAGATAAAACGGATTTCTAGTTCTTAATTAGAAGCACTTCAAAATTAAGAACACTTTGAACCAATATTTTATGTTATGTACTAAAATTACATGAATAATGATGATGACGCATGCATAAAGCTAGTAAACTTGAAAAAGTAAGAAAATTCTTACTACTCTTAATGCACACAGCACTCTGTTGTCTTGTCAAGCACACTGCACTATGTTGTTTTATATCTTAGAATTCGTAGGAAAACAGTGTATATAACGAGGGAAAATAAGAACAAAAAACAGGAAGAAAAAAAAATAGAAACAGGTCTCTTCTTTCATGCACGCCCATATTCGGGTATATATAGAATAATTACACGATTTATTACAGTTGACTGGCTCACAAACTGTTTTGCCAAAACTGTGTAGTATTGATATTAAATTTTATTCAAAAATTATATATATCAAGACACGTCCCGACCCGACCCGACCCGAGTCAATTTTCTCATTCAATTCCTAATGAATTTGAACAAATAAGTATACCACGTTTTACTCCTCACGGAGTAAAATGCATTGGTGAAAAATCCCGACGTTTTCAGAATGTGGGTCTCACATTAAATTGAGCCTCAAAATGCTCTAATATTTAATATTTTTCAAATCTATTTCCAACAAAATCTGCTGAGGGGGCCACAGAAGGCGAAGTGAGATCGCCGAAAGATAAAATCTTAGAGGAGAGAGGGACTCGAGCTTTTGATGGGTGTAGACGAGGAGCATCATGCAATGGTTGTTAAGAGCAGCAAGCGAGGATCATGACGGCACCGATGAGCTAACCGGTCTTCATGACGGTGTAAACTCTGGCGCTAATATTAATGTCTTTGGTTGGGAGGAGAGAGAATTGCTTTGGTCACCGAGGAGGTGGGTTTATTTTCTGGGTCAGACTGGTATAACATTCGAAGAAGGAAGAGAGTGCGTGAAAAAAGAGAGCAATGTTAGTTAACTTTAGTCAATTGACCAATATAATATTAACACGCAGGTTAGAAAGTAATATCTCTTCGTGTAAGTAGGGGTGTGCAAACGGTAAAAATTGACTCGAACCGGACTGGTACTGAGATTAACCAAATTTTGGTATCGATATATGTACCGATTGGACAGGTATATCGAACTGGTTTTGTGCCAGTTTTTACCGAAAATTAATATATTTATTATTATATTATTATTATTATTATTTTTAATATTTATTATTATTATTATTATAATCACTATTTTATTATTAATTATTTATTAATAAATAAAAAATTAGAAAATCGATATATATCGGTCCGGTTCAGTAAAATCGAACCATAAATAGGTCGTACCGAAATCGGTACCTAAAAATCAATATATACCGAGTTTTTTTACCGAAACCGGACCGATTCTTTTTATACCGAACCGGCCGATTCTGTCTGGTCCGAAAAACTTGAAAAAATCAGGAAATGGTGCACAGTCTTACGTGTAAGCACTATATTGGTCAATTAATCAACTTACTATAAAGTTAACTTTATGGTAACTAGATCCGAAAAAAAACTAAACACGTAGGCACAACCGTCCGACTCATTTTTCTTTTCTTTTTCTTTTTCAGCCACGTAGGCACGTAGTCAATTTAATAAAATTATTTTATTTTATTTTTTAATTATTTTAATGTAATAATAGCAAAAATTATAATGGGATAATCATTAATTTTGCGAAAAAGTTTGACAACAAAAATGGTTAAATTTTCGGTTTGTTTTTTTTATTCATTAAAAAAATCAGCAACATATGAATTAGACAAAAAAATTAAATTTTCTGTCAATTTTTATTTTTTTCGTGCATACTAAAATTCAATAACAGAGTGTTAGAGTTAAGGGTGTAAACGAGTCGAACCGGAGTGGACAGAGAGCTACTCGAATTCGGCTCGAAATGATAAATTCGTACTCGAATTCGGCTCGGATTCGAATTATATATGAAAAATCCTACTTAGATTCGACTTGAATATTTATTACTCGAATTTGATCTGACTCGACTCGAATATTTATTTAAACTACTTGCGAGCTTCAAATTCGAGCTTCGAATTCGAGTCTCCACATAATAATTAGCTTTATAATAAATATAATTATAAATTGAATTTGTTATTTTACTTAAAAATGAAATAATATATTTATTATTACACTTTACAAATATAAAATCACAATTAAAATTAAAAACAAAATAAAATAATAACTAATTATTCTAATTTGATTTAAATTTGTTTATATTATAAGACAATGTATCGAACATATAATCGAATTTGTATTAATCGTGTATGTATCGAATCACAATAAAAAATTCGAGTAGTTTGAATCTTAAACGAGTCGAGTATAACATTGCTCAGATTCTATTCATATTTTTATTCGAACTATTTTTAATGCTCAGATTTAGATCGTATTATTAACGAATTTGAGTCTCGCTCGTATTTTTTCGAGTCTAGTCCCAAATCGAGTCCGAACTGTATTGGCTCGTTTACAGCCTTAGTTAGAGCATACTACCATAGTGGTAGTCATCTCTTTTAGAATAGTTTCTCGAAACAAAGAAAAAAAAACCCTCAATTTCTTTTACTTCATAAGAGATAAGAATAATAGACATTAAATTTAAAGCACACTTTTTATCTTTATTTGGATTTTGAAATTCACACTTTTTTTAATTTAATTTGGTTTTGAAATTCAAACTTCAAAATACAGAATTGAAACGTAATAACCTTTGGCTCTAAGCGATTAATTCTTTTAATAATCTTTCTATTTCGCGAAAGCGATATTTATTTAATATAGTATTATTAGTTATTTTTTGTATGCTTCAATTTTTTTTTTCAACCACATTATTTAACTATAGTGTGTAAGGAGCAAAGAAGTTATGACTTATATTGTGCTCATCACAAAACATAATAACATTAGAATTGTCAAGTTATCTTCCGTGATCATGAATATAAATAATAGAGATTCCATGTTAATTCTGAATTTTCATGCACAAAGTAGAGAAAGAATTTTCACTTTTAAATTTCAAAAATTCAACCTATGTAAATCTAGAGTAGTCATGCATCAACTAAAATAAGAATATACACAACACCACCCATGCTATGTTTAGGGATATGATTCTACTAGGTACATATGCAAGAGTTCTTAAGGTCAAGAGGTTGACACTGTGAATTTAGATTTGTGAGATGCATGTATTTGTTTCCCTAATTCACACGCTTCACAAATATATGATTTTTTTTTGAAAACTTTAGTTTTGGAAGACCGCAAACATGTTCTTTAGATGAAATATTATTAATTAGTTTCATATTAATGTCTTAATCTGTGACGCCAAAGGCATGGATCATCATTTACATATACTAGACAAACATTATCTAGGTGAAAATATGCATCTAGGTTATATGTGTACACATTCTGATTTCTAAGGCATAATAAAATTAATCTACCAGATTGATCAAATATTTAACAATTATAAGGATTAAACGATATTTTAAATCCATTATCACATAATTAGCTAACAGATGGAAGATTATACCTAAGTCCCGTAACTAATATTTGAACGTTAAAAATTGGTATGTGCTTATAATTACCAACACTTACAATTTCAATTATTTTACCTTTGTTGTTGTCTCTAAAGGTTACCTCAATATAGTCCTCTGTTTGTAAATTGTTCAATTTTGATTTGTCTCCAGTCATAAGTGTGACGTACTCAAATCTGTGTACAAGCTACAACAGACTTGGTGCATCACTATTTATCCACATACATGCTAACGAGATATTATTACAAGTTAGGTTACACAATACATTAATTATTTACATTTTTATACATACATGTCCAGGTCTTACTTGCACAATACAACTAATACATGAGTTTTAAAATATTATATTATTAATTATTTATTTAACTAATACAATATTATTTATTGATCTTCCTCGTTAGTCTTGCCCTTTTCTTTATCTTTTACACCCTGACCCTTCGGGTGCCTCTGTCTTAGCTATAAACATAAAATTATATGATAGAGTAAGCACCTAATTTGCTATAACAGTTTAAAATAAAAATAACTGGAAACAAGTCAATATTCAAAGATTTAGAAAGAATTTAATATTATCGACAATTCAAGGAAATTAATGAAAATCTCTTTACTGGATAATGAACCTCAAATTTTTGAATGGGATGAAGTTTTTAGAAACTCAAATTTTTTGGAACCTCAAGTCAATGTTTCTTTTGAGGGTCACTGAGTGGTCGTAGGGATCATAACTATTTACCCATTGTTTAACAGTCACAAAGAATGTGAACTTTTATATGGCATTCAACTGTCACAAATATTGTGGACTTTTATCCCTAAAGTTATAGGATTTCGGCACATAAAAGCAGCGGAAATTAAAATTTTAAAGGCAATTCCGAAACCTTAAAATAGGATCCATGCGAAAACATATTAATTCAGTGTTTAGATTTTATATCGATTATAGAGAATTCTGTAGCGGCTTCGAATCTCCAACAGAACTACGTCTCTATGGTATCCACACGAACGCTCTGCGAATCGTCACACGATCTGCAGTAAAGAGAAAACTACGGTACTAGCCACCAAGGATCAGGAATTTCGCAACTTTTTCTCTCTAGTCTCTCTCTAAGAGCGGCTAGGGTTTCTTAGGATAATGATGATCTCCTTAAATCGCTAATATATCATATATATAACAGTTAAAAGGAATTAATCAAAAACCTAATCTTATAAAATCCGAATATATATATATATATATATATATATATATATGTTATATCTTAATTAAGTCTTACTTAATTAATATACATATATATATACAAATTATCCTTTTAATTTAAATTCGTGATTTAAATATTATCAATCATATTGATATATTTAAATCCTTACAATTTAAATTAATTCCCTTTTAATTACGTTCTATGTGTGTGACCCTATATGTTATTATTACGTTGGCAATAATTTTAAAATCATATTATAAAATTATAAACAGTGAGTGACATCTAGTAATGCATCACTGCTACCCAAGTAATAATAAGATCGATGATTCGATACAACCTTTTCATGACCAATGTTTCACCAATGTTTCAATGTAATTTAATTCTTTTAACCTTGACATCCTAGATTAAACTCTAGTCATGGAATGTGTCATACTCTTCATAATTTAATATGAGTTTTCTTAATCAATGAGTAGACTATATGAAACAAATCACTATTTGAGCATGACCATGCATTTCATAGTCCTACTCAATCAATATATAGGAGGGTTAAATTCCATCTAGAACACTCATATTCCTCACACGATTTATGATGTACCCAATAATCACCTTTATTGTCCACCCTATTAAAGGTAAATTTTGATGATATCAAAGTACATAAATTACCGTGTGGTAATATAGTGATTTCAGGTTGGAGGATCATTACATCATTGTCACTATGAGAATCGATAATGACACTTTGCATAATACTCCACGTAGAATTCTCATGGTGGGTCGATCTATCCAGTACATCGTTCTCTAACATGTACCTCTGCATTGAATCAATATCTCATATATTTATGACCAATGAGATTTGGTCATCAGTCAATCCACATACTAGTCTCAATGTATCATTGTTGTCCCATTAACAATGATACTTGACTAGGGAAATTTAAGAGCAATGATACTAATTGTAATTATATAATCTCATGTTCAAGTCACATACTTGAAGTTTTATAATTATATCATTATTCTAAGAACTTTTATTATGCTAACATTTATATAATGTAGTAAATAAAATCATAATAAAATAATTTATTTATTCAATCAAATATAATATCAAAATGTTAAACAATTATATCAAATAATTGGCCTCTATGACATAAACTCTAACAAAAGTATCATTATGTGATCATCCTAATAATACCCTATGTTACGCGTAACATCTTATTCATTGTGACGCCTCCAAAACAGGTATACAACACCCATTCTGAGTCACCAAATACATGGTACATAAAGCGAACTACAACTTCAATAATACAAATGTCGTGTGAAAATACGACAATACATACTGTGAGTTTAAATACAAGTATTGTCTTCTAGACAATATCCACACGCAAATAAGTCCTCATTATAATTATTCAAACACTATTTTACAGAAATAGTGAGGACTGCTAAAACATCTTTCTAGAAACCTCACTCCATACCCCGACTCGATCCTGCTATGTTCTCACCTCCTGAGAAGAAAAATGGAACAAAAAGGAAAAGGGTGAACTCAACTAGCCCAGTAAAGAATATTATGACTAAGTTAATATACAACAAATTATCGTTAGTCTTCAACAGGGAAAAAAATCTGATAAAATATAATCGATATCAAGTTTTAGATCAACAAATACAGCGAAAACAACAATCCATTAGAAGAGTCACGTAGAGGATGAATTCTACTATCTTCTAATATTTTAGAGTCCATCATCAATATTTTATCCCTGTAACAACAATCAATATACATCTTTAATCATCTTTGCACTACAGGCCAAAGATATTCACTACAGGCCAAAGATATTCAATAGTATCATCATTTAGGACTGAGGATGATGAAAAATATTTTTAAAAAAAACGAATCCAGTGAAACAAAATGACAAGGATTAAGGATTAAGAATTCGTACTTTAATTTGTCCAAATTCAAAAATACTCCATAATAAACAATTATGAGCCAAACTTCAAGAATGAAGATCAAAACATGGATACAATCAAAGCTAGTAACCATAATAGACATTTTGGTCAAAAAGGAGAATTTTTATTTTTTGGTGAATAATGCCGTATTCGTGAATAGTGTCGTATACGTGAATAGTGCCGTATACGTGAATAGTAACCCCAACACAACAAGTTCCAAATTTGATTAAAAAGTTCACCAATATTTCGGCATAATGATATTGAAGAAAATAATATCATTTAAGAAGAAAATAACATCCCTTACCTCAAAATAACCGTACTTCTGACTGAATTTCGGTATAGTGCTGACAGAAACTCGCACTGTATAGCAACACTCAAAGTATACTCACAAGAATACGCCCGATAATATAGAGAGAGAAAGAGAAAAAACTTGTTTCAGGTGTGATTTTCAATTCTAACTTAGCCCTCTATTTATAGAAAAATGCTAGAACGCCAAAGGAGACTAAATAATAAAATAGTATTAATTCTTTTTCTTTCTTCTACGCCATCTTTCACCTACCAAACTAGCCACCAAATCTGAAAATCTCAGCAGCCCATGTGCCTACAACACCCACCAAAAAGTGAGTCCCACCATAATTTAATAAAAATCATTTTACTTTCCGAAACTTCAATAATTCATAGAAAATAGACCGTTTATCAGAAAAATAAGAATTTTATGTCTATTCTGCCTGAAATCGAATTCTCTACAACTTTGTAAAAGAAAGTTTTTTCAAATTCCCAACAAAAAATATCTGAAATCCATAAACGGATGATTTTTAATTCTTCCAGTCCGACAAAATACTGATAAAACACCTCAGCATTAAATCCTTCATTTTTTATCCACATAAAAATAAATATATCCGTCAATTATATCCACATCAAATAAATATTTCCTTATCATATGAATCAATAATTAATTATTCTTAAATAATATTACAGAATCACAATTATGACAACCAAGCCGTTCCCAAGAAAGAGGGGGCTTTCCAATAAGGATTTCTCCTTACTGGCGCGCAATTAGGTGACCAAACCTCTCCTTAGACAAAACTTTATAGACATTGTCAATAATGTTATCTGATAATATTATTCAAATAATATGAATTATTGATCTGATAATGGAAAATACTGTGCAGTGACAATTATTGAAATAATAATAATATAAATATCAACGCAGTAATTATTGAATCAATAAAATAATGAACAGTAATTACTGTAACAATTATTGAGTAATGCCTTCTTACGTACAAATCAATAATTCAACAATACTGTGTAATACCGTGTGCTACTGTGCTACCACGCGTATTACTGTATTTTAACCACCAGGTAACCCAACAGTGTTAACAGTAACAATTTACGCCGTTATTTATAAAAACCCAAATTTGTCATTTTCTTCATCTGACCGTTATTCTGTTATGGGGCCCACAATTAACTGCGCCGTCGTACGAATATTCCCGACAAAAAGAATATTCCACGACCAAACGAATATTCCCAGACAACAATGATTATTTTATAACCACTTGTTTATTTTGTAAAAAATTTCACATTTCACCCATAACCAAAGTATTATATCAAATTAACCCTTATTAATTTAGAATAATGAATAAAGGAAAATTCAATTTTATTTATAATAAGTTGGGGTCTTACAACCTCCCTTCCTTATAAAATTTCTTCCTCGAAATTGACGTACGTACCTGGTGTTTCGAACAGGTGAGGGTACCTCGCTTTCATTTCCGATTCCAACTCCCATGTCATTTCCTCAATTGCATGGTTTCTCCACAAAACCTTAACTTGTGGTATAACCTTCGTGCGTAAGACATGCTCTTTCTTATCCAAAATCTCAACAGGTATCTCTTCGTATGTTAAATCTTCAGCTATCTCATCTGGTTCTAACACAATAATGTGGTTCGGGTCTTTCTCATATTTATGAAGCATAGATATGTAGAATACATTGTGAACACGAGACATACTTGGAGGTAACGCGAGTCTATAGGCTACGTTTCCTATTCGGTCAAGAATCTCAAATGCACCAACAAATCTTGGATTGAGCTTTCATCTCTTTCCAAATCTTGTAACTCCCTTCCATGGAGCAACACGTAACAGTACATGATCCCCAATATTAAACTCCACGTCTTTTCTATGAAGATTAGCATAACTCTTTTGTCGATCTTGTGAAGTTTGAATACGTTGTCGAATCATTTGGATCTTTTCTGTAGTCATGCGTACTAATTCTGGTCCCGACAACGTTGCTTCTCCCACCTTGTCCCAGCATACTGAAGATCGACACTTTCGTCCATACAATGCCTCAAATGGAACCATGCCTATACTTGCTTGATAACTGTTGTTGTAGGAGAATTCCACCAGTGGCAAGTACTTATCCCAACTTCCTTTAAAATCTAGGACACAAAGTCTTAATAGATCTTCGAGGGTTTGAATAGTCCTCTTTGATTGTCCATCCGTTTGAGGATGATATGCTGAACTGAATCGTAAGTCCGTGCCCATAGCTTTCTGCAAGCTAACCCAAAATCGTGAAGTGAATCTTGGGCCACGATCCAAAACTATGGATAATGGCATGCCATGCAATCTCACAATCTCGTTCACGTACATACGAGCAAGACGTTCAAGGGAATAAGTCTCATGTATCGGCAAGAAATGGGCGGACTTGGTTAATCTATCAACAATAACCCAAATCGCATCTATACCTTGAGAAACCTTGGGAAGACCCGTAACGAAATCCATAGTAATGTGTTCCCACTTTCATTTCGGAATCTCAAGTGGTTGTAATGGACCTTTTGGTATTTGATGCTCCGCCTTTACACGTTGACAAGTTAAACACCTCGAGATAAACTCTGCGATCTCTCTCTTCATATTGTTCCACCAAAATGTGTGTCGAATATCATGATACATTTTGGTACTCCCGGGATGGATTGCAAACGGGGTGTTGTGTGCCTCCATCATGATTCTATGCTTCATGTCAAAATCGTTAAAAACGCAAAGTCTAGAGTTGACTCGAAGTATTCCTTCTTCATCGATTCTTGCTTCTGGAATAGCACCTTCTTGCACTTTCTTCTTCATTTGTATCAGCCCCAGGTCCGTAGCTTGAGTAGCTTTAATTTTATCAATTAAAGTTGGTTCTACTCGTATATTCGCCATCATCATGTGGGTCCCTGGAGTCTTTAATTCTACCTCCATCCTTTGCAAGTCATAAAAAATGGGCCTTTGCGTTGACAATATTGCACTCGTACTCGCATATGATCTTCTACTCAATGCGTCAACTACTACGTTCGCTTTTCTAGGATGATATTGAATAGTGTGATCGTAATCTTTCAACAGCTCAAGCCAACGTCGTTGCCGCATGTTGAGTTCTTTTTGGGTGAAGAAATATTTGAGGCTTTTATGGTCCGTATGAATCTCCACTTTCTCCCCGTACAAATAGTGTCTCCATATCTTCAACGCGAATACGACTGCTGCCAACTCTAGATCATGAGTAGGATAATTCCTCTCATATTCTTTGAGTTATCGTGAGGCATAGGCTATGACTTTCTCATGTTGTATGAGAACACATCCTAACCCCTTGCCAGAAACATCACTGTAGATAACAAATCCATCCGAACCAGATGGTATTGTTAGAACAGGTGCCTAAATGAGTCTCCTCTTGAGCTCTTAGAAGCTCTTCTCGCATTCCTCGGTCCATACGAATTTTGTATCCTTCCGAGTCAGTTGAGTTAACGGAGTAGCGATTCGAGAAAATCCTTCCACGAATCTCAGATAATAACCAGCTAAGCCCAGAAAGCTACGTACTTCGGTCACCGACTTTAGCTGCTCCCAACTTTGTATTGCTTCAATCTTCGCCGGGTCCACAGAAACTCCATGTTTTGACACCACGTGCCCAAGGAATGCTACTTCCTCAAGCCAGAACTCGCATTTCTTCAGCTTGGCATAAAGCTTGTGTTCACAAAGTCTTTGAAGTACTAGCTTCAAATGGTGCTCATGATCTTCACGGCTTTTGGAATAGATGAGGATGTCATCAATAAAGACAACAACGAATTGATCCAAATATTCCTTGAATACACGGTTCATCATATCCATGAAAGCAGCTGGAGCATTAGTCAATCCAAAAGACATAACAAAGAATTCATAATGCCCGTACCGAGTTCTGAAGGCAGTCTTTGGAATATCCTCAGTTTTAATCTTCAGCTGATGATATCCAGAACGAAGATCGATCTTTGAAAAGAATTGTGCTCCTTGCAACTGGTCAAACAGGTCATCAATGTGAGGTAGTGGATACCTATTCTTGATGGTGACATGGTTTAATTCTCGATAGTCAATACAAAGTCGCATACTTCCGTCTTTCTTCTTTACGAATAAAACAGGAGCACCCCAAGGAGATGTACTAGGACGAATGAAACCGATGTCTAACAATTTCTGTAGTTGGACTTTTAACTCCTGAAGTTCAATAGGAGCCATTCGATATGGGGTTTTAGAAATGGGTTTTGTACCCGGTTCAAGATCAATAAAGAATTCAACTTCACGTTCCGGGGGTAGACCGGGAAGTTCTTCGAGAAATACATCAGGAAATTCTTTAACAACAGAAATATTATCCAAATCTGACTTGTCTCTGTTCAAATCCATAACACGGGCTAAGAAAGCTTGACATCCGTTTTTTAATAAACGAATAGCTTTGTGGCTTGATATGACAGTGACTGATTTTAGTGGTTTAGTGGTTTGAATTCGTATGACAGGTTGGTTAGGAATATGAAAACTAACAACCTTACGAAAACAATCAATTTTGGCATGATGAGTGGTTAACCAATCAATTCCTAAAATCACATCAAAAGCAAATATCTTTAAAGAGATAAGATCTACAGGTAATGTGATAGTGCCAACTTGAATCATACAAGATTTATAAACTGTAGATGTAACGAAGGTTTCACCCAACGGAGTTTTAACAGATAAGTCAAAATCTAATTTCTCCGGAGTCAAGTTTAAACGTTGAGCACAAGCATGAGAGATAAAAGAATGGGTAAAACCGGTATCTAGTCAGGTATAAACTTCGCAAGAATTCAAGATTAGCTTACCCATGATCACTTCGTTTGGGTTCCTTACTTTTTGGCCAGTCACGACAAACGCTCTTCTAGGAACCGCTGATTTCGACTTATCCGGGACAGCCCTTAGAATCACCACTCCTACTGAACTTGGTTTCGCTAGAGTACAATCTCGAGCGATGTGGCCTTCCTTTCCACAGTTGTAACATACCTTGGATTGTTGTGGACAGTTTGGACTGATATATCCCTCCTTCCCGCATTTGTAACATCTAACTGGCGGTCATTCTCCTCCCCTAGGATTTGTTGTTGGTGCTGGTGCTGCTGCTGATGTCTTCCCGTCGTTGTTGAATCTTCTCTTTCTGAAATTTCCACTTGAGTCACCTCTTCTATTATCATGGCCACGATTACCACCTGAGTGGTTACCGCCTTTGTCCGTATTCTTCCTTCCTCACTGGTTATCATCGTTCTGATGACTGTTGTCACCGATATGACCCTGGTTGTGGTCCCTCGATTGAGTATACTCACTATCTCGCTCTAACAATTGAGCCCTGTTTACAACATCTGAATACAGAGAAAATTTATGAGATATAAGGTATTGACGAATCTCAGGTTTTAGACCTCTCAGAAAAATCCGCGTCATACGTTTCTCATTCTCCACCAAATGAGGTGCAAACCTGGATAACTCTGCGAACTTTGCCTCGTACTAAGACACCGTCATGTTGTTCTGTTCGAGTCTAATAAACTCTACCTCTTTCATATGACGAATACTTTCAGGAAAATACTTGTCATTGAAAAGTTTCTGAAATCTTTTTCAAGACATGTTGAGTGCATCTGGTTGGGTACGCTTCACATATTCCCACCAGTAGTCTGCTTCACCACGAAACATAAAGGTAGCGAATGGAACCTTATGTTCCTCCGTGCATCCCAAGACATCGAATATCTTGGTAATTTGCTTGACCCATGTTTCTGCCATGATCGAATCCGGTTTTCCCTTAAATTCTGGTGGTCTCAACTCCTTAAACTGCTTGGCTGTGACAGACCGCGCGTTGCCATCATTTCCACCCGTATTTTGTACACGAGTCTCCCTCGTCCGATTTTGCATGAACTGCAAAAAGCTCCTAAACATTCCATCATTCATCGTTTGTTCAGTAGTGTTGTTTACAGGAGGAATATTGCCTTCCTGTTACACGTTCTCCTGGTTTGTGACTAAAGGTTGCTCCACAGTCTCGTACACTCCATTGTTAACGTTCTCAGCAGCCATTCTTAAATACTGCCATAAAATAAGGGTTAATTAAACATATCACATAATATCCATATATTATGACCAACCAACAAATAAGCTTAGTAGGACACACTAGCAAAGGATTTACTCATCTCTCCCCTCCTAGTTCTATTCCCCGATCTACGCCAGAGATCATATCCCTAAGCTTTGATACCAACTGTGATGCCCCCAAAACCGGTATATAACACCCATTCTGAGTCGCCAAATACATGGTACATAAAGAAAACTATAACTTCAATAATACAAATGTCATGTGAAAATACGACAATACATACTGTGAGTTTAAATACAAATATTGTCTTCTAGACAATATCCACACGCAAATAAGTCCTCATTATAATTATTCAAACACTATTTTATAGAAATAGTGAGGACTGCTAAAACATCTTTCTAGAAACCTCACTCTATACCCCGACTCGATCCTGCTATGTTCTCACCTCCTGAGAAGAAAAATGGAACAAAAAGGAAAAGGGTGAGCTCAACTAGCCCAGTAAAGAATATTATGACTAAGATAATATACAACAAATTATCGTTAGTCTTCAACAGTGAAAAAAATCTGATAAAATCTAATCGACAACAAGTTTTAAATCAACAAATACAACGGAAACATCAATCCATTAGAAGAGTCACGTAGAGGATGAATTTTACTATCTTCTAATATTTAAGAGTCCATCATCAATATTTTATCCCTGTAACAACAATCAATATACATCTTTAATCATCTTTGCACTACAGGCCAAAAATATTCATTTATATCACCAGTTGGTCATGTTCATCTTAACACCTGTTCATCTTTGCACTACGGGCCAAAGATATTCATCAGTAATCATTTATCTTTGCACTACGGGCCAAAGATATTCAATAGTATCATCATTTAGGACTGAGGATGATGAAAAATATTTTAAAAAGAAACGAATCCAGTGAAACAAAATGACAAGGATTAAGTATTAAGGATTCGTACTTTAGTTTGTCCAAATTCAAAAATACTCCATAATAAACAATTATGAGCCAAACTTCAAGAATGAAGATCAAAACATGGATACAATAAAAGCTAGTAACCATAATAGATATTTTGGACAAAAAGGAGAATTTTCATTTTTCGGTGAATAGTGTCGTATTCGTGAATAGTGCCGTATACGTGAATAGTGTCGTATACGTGAGTAGTAACCCCAACACAACAAGTTCCAAATTTGATTAAAAAGTTCACCAATATTTTGGCATAATGATATTGAAGAAAATAATATCATTTAAGAAGAAAATAAATCCCTTACCTCAAAATAACCGTACTTCTGACTGAATTTCGGTATAGTGCTGACAGAAACTCGCACCGTATAGCAACACTCAAAGTATACTCACAAGAATACGCTCGATAATATAGAGAGAGAAAGAGAGAAAACTTGTTTCAGGTGTGATTTTCAATTCTAAATTAGCCCTCTATTTATAGGAAAATGCTAGAACGCCAAAGGAGACTAAATAATAAAATATTATTAATTCTTTTTCTTTCTTCTACGCCATCTTTCACCTACCAAACTAGCCACCAAATCTGAAAATCTCAGCAGCCCATATGCCTCCAACACCCACCAAAAAGTGGGTCCCACCATAATTTAATAAAAATTATTTTATTTTTCGAAACTTCAACAATTCATAGAAAATAGACCGTTTATCAGAAAAATACGAATATCAACGCAACAATTATTGAATCAATAAAATAATGAACAGTAATTACTGTAACAATTATTGAGTAGTGCCTTCTTACGTACGAATCAATAATTCAACAATACTGTGCAATACCGTGTGCTACTGTGCAACTACGCGTATTACTCTATTTTAACCACCAGGTAACCCAACAGTGTTAACGGTAATAATTTACGCCGTTATTTATAAAAATCCAAATTTGTCGTTTTCTTCATCCGACCGTTATTCTGTTATGGGGCCCACAATTGACTGCGCCATCGTACGAATATTCCTGACAAAAAGAATATTCCACGACCAAACGAATATTCCCCGACAACAATGATTATTTTATAACCACTTGTTTATTTTGTAAAAATTTTCACATTTCACCCATAACCAAAATTTTATATCCAATTAACACTTATTAATTTATAATAATGAATAAAGGAAAATTCAATTTTATTTATAATAAGTTGGGGTCTTACATTCATGATGTATTTTCACAGCATATGTCGGTTTCCCAACCATATATAACTTAATACCCCTATTTTTAGGGTTGTTCATACTTAGTCATAACCTCAAGATTCGCACCAAAACAATTTGTATTAGATTAACATATCTCCAAATAATCATAAACAATTCAATAAATTGATAGAAACATAACAACTGAGTTTAGCCAAACAAATGATATAAACTCTTTTTATAGACGGTTCAAGAAGCATTTTAGAAAAAAATACAATTTAATAATAAGCGAAGTTCAAATGCATACGAGTGCAAGAAATTGTCTGTCCTGAGCGCACTTTCCTTGAGTGAGATATTTTCTGTGTCGAAATAGTAACATGCACCATCCATAAGGATTTATTTAATTAATTAATAGGTATCATCGATAATTATTTGTAATTTCATTTCAATATTTTTGGGTACCATAAATTTATTCTCGAGTGTATTTTAATACCATTAAAATCTCATTACAGTATTATTTATTACTCACGTAGCCTCATATGTTCATTTTTGACAGATTTTAGTCGGTACAATATATTATTTATTTCCTGACTTTTATTTAATTATTTTTCATAATTTTTATACTTTACTTTATCAATTAAACAACATTAACTATTTTATTATTTTCCTCCTTTTGGACTCACCTAGATAATTATAATTTAGATAGTTTTCAATTTTTTCAGATTTTTTAGCATTATGTGTGACACCCCCAAAATAGGCATACATTGTGAAACCCCAGATTTTATGAATAAGAATTAATTTTCTCGAAATAAATTTTTTTATATTATGGTGTGAATTTGAGATAATGTTATAGTTGTGGGTAATATTTATAAATTTTGCAAAGTATGCAAGTTGTCATATTATATTCGATTGGTCGGGAAATATTCCCTTTAAACAGGAAATATTCGTACGACGGCACAATCATTGGTGGACCCCAGAACGGAATTATTGTCGGATTGAGAAAACGACAAAAATATTTTATTAAAAATAACAGCGAAAGTTTTACCATTGATACTGTTGAACTACTCGGTAGTAAAAATACAGTAATACGCGTTGTTGCATAGTAGCACACGGTATTGATTATTGATATTTATGTGAGAAGTCACTTAATTTTGTTTAATTATTGCTACAATAGTTGCTGCATAGTATCTCACATTATTTGATTCAATTATTGTTGATTTAAAAGTTTTGTTTTATTCGTATTATTAATGTAATAAAATAGAAACATCTTTTTATATAAAACAGAATACTTTATTAAAGTTATTCTATAAATAGAATATATTATATTCTATTATGCATAGTATTTTGCATAGTAAAATCTTTTTATATAAAACAGAATACTTTATTAAAGTTATTCTATAAATAGAATATATTATATTTTATTATGCATAGTGTTTGCATAGTGCCCGCATAGTGTTTGCATAGTAAAAATCTTTTTATATAAATAGAATATATTATATTTTATTTAAAAGATTTTTCTTTAAATATGGACCGTCAGATTAAAGTAAATTAATCTAGACCGTTCATGGATTAGTTACTATGCATTCCATTTTCCTATAAATAGAAGCTCATTCCTTCATTATTTTCTTAACGAATTCACTGAACTCTAGAGAGAGAAACTATAGAGAGAGACTATAGAGAGATAGAAGAAAAGTTTTCTGCTACTTCACTACTCTTATATCAAGTATTATTTTACGGTAAGTGATATTATTCTTTTGTATTCAAGAAGAGAACTTCTGTTATTCCATTTCTTTATTGTTCTGTTGGAATAACCTGTATACGCGGGCTACCCTATACTTGGTGACATTCTTCTATTATTCTGTCAGAATATCCTGTCTGTGCTATACGCCTGACCTGGTTCCATTTTTATTATTCTGTCTTTATTATTCTGTCAGAATATCCTGTCTGTGCTATACGCCGGACCTGGTTCCATCATTTATTATTCCGCATTTATTATTATGTTAGAACAACCTGTCGGTGTGAATTTCACCTGACCTGGTTCCATTATTATTCTGTTGGAATAACCGTCTATGCGAAGTACCAGCATGCATGGTGATATCTTTTGTTATTCTATTCGGTATTATATTCAGTTGTTTAAAACTTTGACTTCTATACTCCATGAAATTAGTGGAATATCCTTGATATTTGCGCTTCATCCAGTATCTTTTCATGGAAATATTCTTCTGAGCATTCTTGAATTTTACTCTACAAAGGAGTATCATGTTGACAATTTGGACGTTATTGGTTCATGGATAAATTTATTCTTGAACTTGTTTTATTGAATTCTTATATCATTGTCATCATCCTCATGTTTATATTATGGTAAAAGTCATCTGTGGCCTGTAGTGCATAGATGGACTTGGTATGATTATGACCAGGGATTATGCGGTGTAATCATGACTGTAATGTTACAAATGATGTGAAAATTAAAAGTCCTCATTGGCCCGTAGTGCATTGATGGACAGTTTTTGGTATGATTATGGCTATGGATTCTCTTCGGCCAAGGGAGTAAAGATGAATTGTTTTATGGCATGATCAGGACCGTTGATGAAAACACGATTATATTTGGCCCATAGTGCATGGATAATTCGTGGTCGTGATACTAAAGAATATTCTTGGCATGTAGTGCAGGGATGATTTAATGATGTGGATTATTTATTGAGCTGAGTCTCAGCGATAACAATGATGAAAAACCTTTTTAATCATAAAAGATAGTAGATTTTATTTTCTACTTGACTCTTTTAATGGATTGCTTGTTCCGCTACAGTTAAACTTGATGTCTATTGTATTTTATCAGTTTAACATTGTTGGAGACTAATGATAATTTATTCTGCATTATCTTAGTTATAATATTTCTTACTGGGCTAGTTGAGCTCACCCTTCCTTTCACTGTTCTCTTCAGGAAATGAGAATATAGCTGAGACGAGTCAGGGAACGGAGTGATGGTCCAGAGGATAGCATTAGTAGTCCTCACTATTCTGTAAAATAGTGTGATAATAATTGTAATGAGGACTCCTTTTGAGTTTGTATAATCTCTAGTAGATAATATTTGTATTCAAACTCACAGTTTATGTTTGTCGTATTGTACACGACAATTGTATTAGTAATGTGACGCCCCCAAAATAGGTATACATCACCCATTCTGACTTGTCAATACATGGTACAGAAACAACTATAACTTTATTATTACAACAGTAAAACTGTGAGTTTGAATACAAATATTATCTTCTAGACAATATCTATACTCAAATAAATCCTCATCACATTTATTAATACATTATTTTACAAAAGAGTGGTGAGGACTACTAAACAACTCTCTCTAGAACCTTCATTCCATACCCCGACTAGTACTCGCTACATTCTCGCCTCCTGAGAAGAAAAATAGAACAAAAAAGAAAAGGGTGAGCTCAACTAGCCTAGTAAAGAATATTATGACTAAGATAATATACAACAAATTATCGTTAGTCTTCAACAGGGAAAATTCTAATAGAATACAATAGACAACAAGTTTTAAATCAATATTCGCAGCGGAAATAATAATTCATTAGAAGAGTTAAGTAGAGAATGCAAACTACTATCTTCTATGTATGAATTTAAAAGTTCATCGTCTATCTTTTATCCCTGTAACATCAATCAATATATATCTGGAATCAGATATTCATCTTTGCACTACAGGCCAAAGATATTCATCAGTTGGTCATGTTCATCTAAACACCTGTTCATCTTTGCACTACGGCCAAAGATATTCATCAGAAATCATTCATCTTTGCACTACAGGCCAAATATATTCAATAATATCATCATTTAAGACTGAGGATGATGAAAAATATTTTTAAAGAAACGAATCCAGTGAAACAAAATGACAAGGATTAAGGATTCGTACTTTGTTTTAATCATGTCCAAAAATACCTCAAAAATAATTATAGTGATGTAAAATTTAAGAATGATCAAAACATGGATACAATCAAAGCTAGTATCCACAATAGATATTTTAGACGAAAAGGGAAAATTTTTATTTTTCGATGAATAGTGCCGTATTCGTGAATAGTGTCGTATACGTGAATAGTGCCGTATACGTGAATAGTAACTACGACACCAAAAGTTCCAAATTTGATAGAAAGTTCATCAATATTTCGGCATAATGATATTGAAGAAATAATATCATTTTTTAAAAAATAATATCCCTTACCTCGGAAGATCAGTACTTCTAGCTGAAACACCGGATATAGGCTATGACTTGAACTTGTACCGTATAACAATACTCAAAATATACTCAAAATACTCACAAGAATACTCTCGATAATATAGAGAGAGAGAAAACTTCAGTTTCTGGTGTGATTTTCAATTCTAACCTAAGCACCCTATTTATAGGAGAATGCTTAGAACACCAAAGTAGAAAATTTAATATAATAATATTATTATTATTTCTACAACTTCCTACATACCAAGAATCTGAATTCAGCTATCAAAACACATGCAAGACCCACACTCAAATCACCAAAAACGTTTATCATATTAAAAATATTTTAAACTTTCAAAAATCAATTATTTCGGAGCTTCGGAACTTCAATAATTCATAATAAATAGCCCTTTTATCAGAAAAATGAAATCTCGCGTCTTTTTATAAGAAATTCAATTCTCTACAACTTTACAAAAGGAAGTTTTTTTAAATTCCAAACAGAAATTGACCGAAATCCACAAACGGTAGATTTTACAAGCTATAATCAAATTTCGGTCAATAATTGTGTCCACTAACACACAAAATATGTGTTAAATATTTAATGTCACAAAAATACTCTTTCTCCTCATATACTCATATATCCCACATTCATTTTAAAAATATCACCGTTAATATATTATTAAAATAATATATTTAAATGAATTATTTTATCAGAAAAAGATAAAATATTAATTTTCAACAATTGTCACATTAAAAATTTTCTCCATCTATATCCACATAAAATTAATATTTTCCTCATCATATAAATCAATAATCAATTATTCACAAATAATATTACAGAATCACAGTATTGGCAACCAGGCCGTTTCCAGGAAAGAGGGGGCTTTCCAATAAGGATCTCTCGTTACTGGTGCGCAATTAGGTGAACAAACCTCTTCTTAGACAGAACTTTCTAGACATTGCCAATAATGTTTTCTAATAATATTATTTAGATAATATGAATTATTGTTTAGATAATGGAAAATACTGTGTAATGATAATTTATTGAAACAACAGTAATATAAAATATCAATGCAACAATTATTGAATCAATAAAATAAAATACTAAATAGTAATTACTGTAACCATTATTGAGTAGTGCCTTCTTACGTAAGAATCAATAATTGGTGCAATACCGTGTGATACTGTGTTTTAACCACCGAGTATTTTAACAGTATTAACGGTAACAACTACGCCGTTATTTTTAAACAATTTATATTTGTCGTTTTCTTCATCCAATCTCTTTCCGTTATGGGGCCCACACATGGCTGCGCCGTCGTACGAATATTCCCCGACAGTACGAATATTCCACGACCAAACGAATATTCTCCGACAACAATGAATATTTTATAACCACTTTCTTATTTTAAAATATTTGTGTATTTTACCCATAACTATCCACATTAATCAAATCAACCCTTACTATTTCAAAATAATAAATAGAGAAAATTAAATTTCATTAATAATAAGTTGGGGTCTTACACGTAGTGCATAGATAATTCGTGGATGTGATAATAACGAATATCCTTGGTCCGTAGTGCATGGATAATTCATAGATGTGATATTAATGAATATCCTTGGCCCGTAGTGCATGGATAATTCATAGATGTGATATTAACGAATATCCTTGGCCGTAGTGCATGAATAATTCAGTTATGTGGATTATTTATTTTGCAGACAAATGATGTGGTAAAAATTCTCTTTGGCTTACGTGTAAAGATGGGCTGTTGATTATTGGTTTTATAGTTGTATATCTTCGGCTTACGTGCAAAGATGGACTGTAGATTATTAGTTTTACAGTTGTATGTCGTTGGCTCGTAGTGCAAATATGGACTGTTGAGTTACCTGATTATAAATATAAATTGTGAATTTAACTATAATCTTTGGTGGTTCAGGTGAAGACAGGTGATGAGAGTTCTTTTTATCTTGGGTACAACAAAGAACTGTTGATGAGTATTACATGAATGAACTATTAACGATGGACTTTTAATTTGGAGAGGATAGTAGACATTATGTTCTACTTGACTCTTCTAATGAATTGTTGATTCCGCTGCAATTATGGTTGAAAACTTTTATTATCTACCATATGTTCTAAATCTCTGATTTATTACTGATGAAGGCTATTGATAATTTAATTATCTTAAGTCATGATATTCTTTACTAGGTTATTTGTGCTCACCCTTTTGCTTTACAATTTCTTTCAGGTATTAAGAGTGTAGCTGGGTCGAGCTGAGATAACAGGGGAAAATGTGATGGTTCGAGACTGTGGAAGTTTCTCAATACATTATATATAAAACTGCATGACATGCAATATATAATTGTATTGAGGACCTAAGATGGGTGTGTTGTATATTATACATCACTTAATAATTGATTTTGGTGAACAACAATAGGGTGATGAGAACCCAACTTTGGAAGAGTCAAAAAATGCACTCCATTAAAATGAGGACATAAATCTTCTTTTGTCCCTTTTGAGACTTGAAATATTTGATGTTGTACTTTATATGACATTGTAATAATTTGAGTATGAATATTGTCGTATTATATACGTAACACTATTTGTATTGAAACTCACAGCTCATGTATTTTTGTATTTTGTACGACAGTTCAACAGTTGTATAATTGAAATTTGTATTTGAATTCTGTACCGTGTATCTGGCGACCCAATTGTGAGCCTATTTTGGGGGCGTCACAATTTTGACCATGTCACTACGTAATTTGAAATAAAAGGCATTGTTGAAGTTGATTTATTATATCATACCCACTCTATTACAAGAAAATGTTATATTTCATAAAAAAATAATTTTCTACTAACAATAATATAAAATAACAACTTCGATTTTAAAATTGTTCATTGTCGTTTTCCTATCAAGTCATTATTACTAAACTAACAATTTATAATTTTCAACAAATAAAAAAATTAACAAAATTATTAATTTTAAAAATAAACATAAAAAATGCTTCCTTAATATTTACAAATATAATAAATGAGAATTTTTTAATGGGAGAGAAGAAGTATAAAATGATATTAAAATATTTGTTATCTCCACTATACAATTGGTTCTATTTGGAATCTTTAACGCTTCCTTTTTTTTAAGCCTTCCTCATTTTTCACTCTCCTCACCTGCTATAATAACTCTCTTTCCTTTTGGAGTTTTTATTTTAAAGGACTGAGCAGAGAGAGAGCAAGTGAGAAAGATATATATATATATATATATATATATATATATAATTTTGTTTTCTCTTCTTTGTTTGATCTCCTCTATCTCTTTCTCTTTCCCCTTTGTTCATCTTCTCCTTTTCTCAAATATTTAGAAGTCTTTGAGAGTTTTTAGAGATGAGATCAAACTTTGGATATGAGTATCCCTTCTTCTAAAGTCTGTCAAACTCTATCATTTGATAGAAATTGAAAAATTTATGACTTTTTGAATACCAAAATACTTTTATAGACTTTGCAAAAGTCTCAATTCAATACCACCTAACTTTTAAAGACGTTACAAAAGTTGTAATTGAATACCAGTAAACTTTTATAAACTCTTTAAATGTCTTGATTGAATACAACCAAACTTTAAGTCATTAAAAATTTTAATTGAATACACCCTCCTTAAGTTCTTTGGATCCTAAATATAATACGTCTATTTAATATACCCAAAATACACATTAATTAATAATTTTTTCTTGTAGTATATAAAGAGAAATTAAAGAACAAAAACTTCAACAACATAAATCATATCGGTAGAATAAACTATCAATAGAAAAAACATAGGGAATTTATATTTTCACAAGAAAAATGATAGTTCCAAGAGTAAATATGATAATTTTACAATTTATCTCTCATATGAATAGTAAATTATAGTTTCAATAGTAATTTCTTGGGTCATCTTAGTCCCATGCACCACATGCTCACCCAAAAGATCATGACTGAAAATATTATTGGTAGTAACAGAATTCCTTATATACAAACAAATTTTATCCATATTTTTCGATGTAGAATTAGGGTATTACACTAACTAACCTTATCTCAAATTTCACAATCACACCATAAAAAATTTAAAATTTTACCTGTGAAGCACATAGATTTGAAACAAAATCTACAATCCTATTCTAGAAAATTCAAATCTCATTCCAATTGAATAGATTAGAAACTTTATTTATTTATGTTATTTATCATGGAGGAAAAGAAGGGTGCGAGGCAGGGGCGGGGGCAGGGATGGGTGCAGAGGGTGGGAAGCGGACACCAGGGTGGAAGGCGATGATGGGGCGGGGAAGAGGGGGTGGAACGGCGAAAAAATAGTGGTGGGGGGAATGGGGGAAGGGGAAGTGACCGGAGGAGGGGGTTAATGGGGGAATCTGAGTTTCTTTTTTCTTTATTTTTTTAATAATAAAAAGATTACGATTTAGTTAAATACCCATTTTCCATTTAGCTTGAAATCTCTTTAATTCATAAAATTTTCAATTTTGACAATAATTTTCTTTTCAAAAAATTTAAAATAATAGTTTATACTTGTATAAATGTCTTTTTTAATATATAATTTCTAGGTTTTTTTTTAAATTTAATAAAAGCATTTTTTTTATACATTGAATGCCATGTGTGATATGCCATGTCAGCACAGATTACATATCATATGCCACATCCACATCATCTTTAGTTTATCGTAGTTGGATACTTTGTCAAAATTTGGGTACTTTTAACAATTATTTGAAAGTTTAATGTCATTGATGTTAAAAAAAAAATACTTTATATGTTTTTTTTGATAGTTTAACAAAAAATTATTAATTTTTTCGGTAATTAAGTCTGGTTTTAAGACAAAAGAAATATAATAATTACTTTTTTTCTTTATTTTTTTAAGAGACCACTGTTACAACATAATCCTACACGCCTAAGGAAGGTTCTAGGAAGGAAACTAGGGGAAAAAAATGTGATCTTATATACTAAAAATATATAGATTATTTATCATTTTTTTTGAAAGTTCTAATCTAGGACAGTAATTTATCCTAACCTAAGAAGAGGGGTCTAGGTGAACTAAGTTGATCTTCATCCTGCTCCTATCTTATGGACTTGTCTTTGTTGAACCTTTTGTCATGACCTGTTAGACCTCTATGTCAATAGAAGTGAGTCATATTAGTAGATCAATTAGTAATCGATTATCATCTTATGTAAAAAAATTGGAAAAAGATAATAATAACCGTGTGTATTAAATGTGGAGAAAACAAAAACAATAATCAATAAGATAATAAACCGCGTGAATCATATCAGTAGATCAATTAATAATTAATTGCCAGCTTTCTTTGATCTAAAATGTAAAAGATAATAATTATCGTGTGCATTAAATGTGGAGAAAACAAAATCAATAATCAATCAGCGCAATAAACAGTAAAAAATCATTACAATTATATTAAACATAACTATACTGTGAATATTCCACTATCCCAAATTGTATCTGTACATATAAATAGAATAGAAAAGTAAAATCCAAACCCATAATCCAAAAACCAATCAAAAGATGAACTTACATACCATGATCAGGAAACATTTTTTCCCGTCATTATTGATAGCATTTTTTCTTATTTGCACTAAAACTTGCTCCAAAAAAATTGAGGTTGATATCATCAATGGCCTCCCCGATCCTATGACAATTCGTTGCCAGTCGAAGGACGATGATCTCGGAGTGCACATCATCTTGCCGGGGACTCCAGGTTTCAGTTGGCAATTTAAGCCGAATATATTCTGGAGAACACTTTTTTTCTGTCATTTCTGGTGGGGTGCAAAGAATACTTCCATTGATGTTTATAACGATAGCAAAATGGGGCCTGGTGATGTTTGTAGAAACCCGGAAACAGGAGCTAGAACATGTTACTGGCAAGCGAGGGTTGATGGTTTATATTTTAGCAATAATAATGCAAAGTTTCCAGATGGATGGACTAAGAAATATGATTGGTAGACTTTGATTTGTAGTTGGAAACAATTAAAAAAGAGATTTGCATTTTGATGCGTCTTCCTTTGTTTTGCTGTCCTTACAAATGCTTACTTTTATGTTTTTTAGTTTGATATGATCATTTGAGTTGAATGGTCATTTTGTTGGAAATGTTTGTTTATAGGATTGAATTTGGTCTAATTTAATCCGGTCAATTTAATGTTAATGAAAGAGCATTAAATTGATATTAATTGGATGTTAATTATATGTCCACACCTCCTTTTCATGTCTTTTAGAGTGTTTTTTCTTTAAAAAAAATTGTCAAGATTTTAAGAAAACATTAATAATTAACTTAATTTTTTATATCATGCCATACACTAAATACTATTCTCTTCGTTCCTAAAATATTGTCGTTTTATAAGAAAAAATTTGTTTCAATTTATTTGTCGTTTACAACTTTCTAGGTAAATAAATTATTTATTTTCTTATATCACTCTACTTTCTCTCATTGTCCCAAGAAATTCTCTCATTTGTATTAATTGTTTTCAATTTCCCATAAAGGTTAGTGATGTAATTTCAAACAATTTTTAATTGTTAAATGATACTAACTTCGTTCCTAAAAGATTGTCGTTTAAGGTTTTTGCACATAATTAAGAAAGTCATTTAATACTATCATTTACTCCCTCCGTTCCTTAATATATGTAGTTTTAGAGTTGTGTATAAATATTAAGGAAATAATTGTAAAATATTAAATATACTATCAATTGTCTATATTGCCCTTGTATTGAAAAAAGAGAGTTATTTATTGGGCAAAAAATAGTCAGAGAACCAAAGTTATATTTATTACTTGGGCTAATATTGGAAACTAAACAATTAATGCTTACTTGAAATTTTTAAATGACTTATATTTAGGAACAAAAACAATTCTCTAAAACGATCTATATTAAGGAACGGAGGGAGTAACAATTAAAATTTGTTTGAAATTCAATCAATATTCCTTGATGTAAATTATAGACAAATATAACTATATAAGCTCACTTTTAGAAACAGTTAAGGCTAGAAGACAGAGGATGATATTATTCTGCATAACATTTATTTATTAACCAAACAACCTTTATATAGGCTAATACATAACTGATAACATGAAAATAGGCACTACCCAACGTTCACAAAATAAACTCCTACTGACTCAGTAAACATAAACAAATTGATTGACAATCCTTAAGACTAGGGCAACCCAAAACATGTAAATTACTTATTTTCTCAACAATCCCTCCCTTAAATTGATGTTCCAGACATAACATTAAGTTTAATAGAGTTAAACTTTGAACCACCATCTCTCAAATTGGATCATTTGAAGTGAAAACACCAAGTAACTTCCTGAGCTTCTGAAATGTAGGCAATTAGAGGGGCTTTGTAAATATATCATCAACTTGATTTTCACTCGTGAGATCTCTCAAGAAATAAATAAGATCAATGATTCCATCATTCGTGAGATCTCTCAAGAAATGATACTTCACATCTATATGTTTGCTTCGACCATGTAGAGCAAGATTTTTTGAAAGCTTTATTGTTGAACTGTTGTCACAATAAATCTGTGTAGGCCCGTCTGTTAGTTCCCAGTATGCATAATAGATCTAGAAGGGGGGGGGGGTTGAATAGATCCTTTTTATTTCAAATACTTTTCTGGTTTATTTTGTATTGCTAATAATTTAGCATATGACAAACATAAGAATCATTTCAAGCAGAACGAAATAAGTAAAAGATCCCCTTCATTGTTATATTCATAATCATACATACATTGTTCGTAGAGTTAGTTCAATGGTAAGCAGTTAAAACATACATAACAGTTATAACAGTTAATGTACATAACGTAAATGACATAAAGTAAAAGACACAAGGGGTTTTAAGTGGTTCAGAGACTCAAGCTCCTAATCCACTCTTCTGCTTTCAACTAGCAGGATTTCCACTAAGGAAGGGCAGCACCCTGAATCACTAATATTTTCTTCAAGGCCAGCAGTCTTGGGACTTCAGTTCACTAAGAACTCTTCAAGGCCAGCAGCCTTGGAACTTCTCTAGTCACTACAAGAAATCACACATTTTATGACGAATTTTTTGTCACGCACAAAATTTTGTCACAATTTGTTAATTAATAATTACGAAATTCATAATTGTGAGACCCAAAATTTTATGAATAAAGATTTAAAATTTTCAAAATATTTTTTTGAATATTATGGTGTGGATTTGATATAATGTTATAGTTGTGGGTAATATTTCTAAATTTTGCAAAGTACGCAAGTTGTTATATAATATTCGCTTGGTCGAGGAATATTCTTTTTATCGGGGAATATCCGTATGACGGTACAATCATTGGTGGATCCCACAATGAAAATTATTATCGAATTGAGAAAATGACAAAAATATTTTTATGAAAATAACGGCGGAAGTTTTACCGTTAAAACTGTTGAACTACTCGGTAGTAAAAGTACAGTAATACGCGTGGTTGCATAGTAATACACAATATCTATTATTGATGCTTACGTGAGAAGTCACTCAGTTTTGTTCAATTATTGCTACAGTAATTATTGCATAGTATCTCACGTTATTTGATTCAATTATTGTCGATATTTTATATATTATTAAATCAATAATTGAGATGACAAAGTTATTAATATTATTATTTGCAATATTAACGATGTCTAGAAGTTCTCTCAAGGAGAGATTTGGTCACCTAATTGCGCACCAATAGGGAGAAATTCTTATTAGAAATCCCCCTCTTTCTTGGGAACGACCTGGTCGATTAATATTGTGAATTATAATAATGGTGATAAATTTTGTTTTATTATTATTATAAATGTAATAAAACAGAAAACTTTTTATATAAAACAGAATACTTTTTATAAAGTTTTGTTTTATTTGATTATAGATAGAATATATTATATTTTATTATGCATAGTATTTGTATAGTGTCTGCATAGTAAAATCTTTTTATATAAAATAGAATAGTTTTATAAATTTATTTGTTTTATTAGATTTTAAATAAAATATATTATATTTTATTATGCATAGTGTTTGCATAGTGCCTGCATAGTGTTTACATAGTAAAAAACTTTTTATATAAAACATAATATTTTTTATAAAGTTTTGTTTTATTTGATTATAAATAGAATATATTATATTTTATTGCATAGTGCAGTATAGTATACTTTCCATTCTCCTATAAATAGGATGCTTAGTTAGAATTAAAAAACACACCAGAAATTCAGAGAATTCTTCCGAATTTTAAACAAGTCCATGTAACAATGGTGGATAGTGTGACACCCCCAAAATATGTTCACACAACCCATCTTGGGTCGCCAGAAACTACAACTACTGACGCGAACTTTCCTATTACAACTATTAATTATCGTGTAAAATACGACGACACATATACTGTGAGTTTCAATACAAATATTATAACGTATATAATACGATAATATTCATACTTAAATTATTACATTGCCATATAAAATACAGCAGCAAATTAATATTTCAAATCATCAAAGGAATGCGAGAAGATTTCTATCCTCCTCATTCTAATTGAGTGTATTTTTGACTGCTTTCAAAATCGAGATTGCATCACCCTATTTGGATTCACAAAAATTAAATATTAAATGATGTATAAATACGTCACACACATTTTAAGTTCTCAGTACAATTATTATGCCACACCGTTTCATAATTTGATTAGGATTGTGACTAATTCAAAACACTACTTTATACCCTATGTCCTCTCTGCTAGTCCCATCTACACTTTTATTTCCTGAAAGGGATTGTGAAACTAAAAGGGTGAGAACAAATAGTCCATTAAAGAATATCATGACTTAAGATAATTAAATTACCAATAGCCTTTCATCAATAATTAATAAATCAGATATTGAGAACATATGGTAGATGATAAACGTTTTCAACCATATTAGCAACATAATCAACAATTCATTAGAAGAGTAAAGTAGAACATAATGTCTACTATTCTTTCCAAATTAAAAATCCATCATCAATATTTTATTCCTGTAACACTAATCAACAGTTCTTCATTATACCCAAGACAAAGAGAACTTTCACCACCTGTCTTTACCTAGAAACACCGAAGATCATGGTTATACCAATTCACAGTTCATGTTTATAATTATGCTATTACATTCATCTTTGCACTACGGGCCAAAGAGATACGACTGTAAAACCAATAATCAACAGTCCATCTTTGCACTACATGCCAAAGACATACAACTGTAAACCAATAATCAACAGTTCATCTTTGCACTACGGGTACCAAAGATATACAACTGTAAAACCAATAATCAACAGTTCATCTTTGCACTACGGGCCAAAGAGAAATTTCACCACATCAATTTTATGTAACAATATAGGTTATGATTATACCAATACATAATTCTTGCTCATAATCATACCAATCAACAGTCCATCTATACACTACGGGCCAAAGATGACTTTTACTATATCATTTGTCTGTAACATTAGTCCATCTTTGCACTACGGGCCAAAGACCATATCATTCGTCTGTAACATTAGTCTATCTTTGCACTACGGGCTAAAGAGGATTTTCACCGTAACATTTGTCTGTAATAATATAGGTCATGATTATACCAATACATAATTTCTGGTCATAATCATACCAATCAACAACACATATGCACTACGGGCCAAAGATGACTTTCACCACAATATAAATATGAGGATGATGACAATGATATATATAATGAATGGACAGAAATAATCAGAATAATTAGATAAAATAAATTTGAGTGATTTTCAACTTAATTATCCAAAGTCCAAATTGCCAACATGATATCCAGAAAATCGATTAGAATTCCTGATAAAATATAAAGTTAAAGTAATGTAAAGTTCCTGACTCAAAAATAATAACGTAAGTCTGAATAGAAAGATCCAGGTCAAGATATTAGATGAAGCACAAACTATTAAGGATATTCTAATTCTTTCAGGACTTTTCACCATTTAATGATAAGATGAAGAAACGAATAATAATATCTTACCGTAATATGGAGTATGAAAAAAAATGTTATCCCTTTTCCAAAAAAATGGTACCCCTTACCTTAACATGTGACTTGATTATGTTTTCTGTGAAATTGATCAACATAAACAATGTTTGCATTCCTTATCTATACTTAGAGTAATCTTACACTCAACATAAATACTCACAATATTATACTTACAATATTGTAGTAAAAGAATTTTATATTTTTAGTGTAGTGATGGTGTGTGTTTAGTTGCTCAACCTAACTAGTAACCTATTTATACTGAAAATTGAGGAAATAATTAACACACACGCTTTGACAAAATAACCAAATAAGCTGCATATATAAAATAATGGTAGTGGAATTTATGGTCCCACAGAGAAAATTAAACCAACTGGTACATATTTTAACAAATTTGTTCAATAATAGAGTTGTGATCCATACTACTTTAGAAAAAGTAGAGTGTATAATGAGTATACATATTGATGATGAAACAGTCACCACGAAAAATTCACAAAGAATTTTTCATTCTTCTTTTGATTTCTAGATTTTTCATTTGATTCATGTTTATGTAAGTTTAAATCATCCGATACATACATAAATATGTACTCTTTACATAAAATTCATAAAAACTTAAATTTAAGAATAAATCAAAGATTTTTAAACATACCTTTTCTTAATTTCTTATTCTTCTCTTTTTCTCTTTCTCCTCTCTCTCTCTCTCTATTCTCTTCTACTAAAGTTAGGTGTAGGAAAAATGGAGGTGGGAGGGAGTATATTGATTGCTTTTCTTTCTTTTCATTCTTTTTCTCTTTCTTTCCTTTTTCTTTCTTTTCCTACTTTTCTCTTTTCTTTTGTCCCCCCCCCCAATAATTCCCTCTCTCCCTCTCATTTTTCCAACATTCAGCCGCCCCCATGGCCCACAATTTTTATATCTCCTCTTTTAATTACTCATTTATCTGATTAATTGCTCATTTTGATCATTTATCAATTTAACATTTTACAATTTTACAATAATAATCATAAATTAAGCTAAACTTTTATTTCATAAAAGTCGAGATCTTACAGATAGTCATATGATTTTCTTCAGTTCCCTATTTTAGCTCTTCTTAATTTTTCATGTTATTTTCTATGAATGGTGAAAGCTCAAGTAGTTAGATATATTGTTGTTGATAAAAAACAGTGGCGGAACCAGAACACAATTTGAGGGGGGTCAAAATTTGAGGGCGATTACCGGAGGTCCGGAGCAGCGTCGTGTAGGTTGCAGCGGCGAGGGAGCGACAGGCGGCAAACAAGTATACCTCCTGAACTGATGTGCACACATTCTCAATAATGTTCTACTTCCAAGAAAGTAAAAAAAAAATGGCTTCAATTTAGTTGAATTAACTCCATCAAAACACACCATATCAAGAAAGTGCTTATTTTTATAGCTTTCATTACATCATTTGTTCCAAAGCCAGTATTTTATGGCTAAAAGTAGCACAAAAACTCAAAAGGTAAAGCAAACTTGTAGCAGTTCAAAAATGAGAGAGACTTGCCACATCCAATGCGCATCATATTGTATGGGGCATAACATTCTCTGCCTGCAACAAAACAAGATACTCCATATGACAACTCCAATTCCCCAGAAACACAACATTCAAGTCCTAGAAACAGAACATTCAAGTAAAAGGGCATAAGACCTTTCCCCTCATAGACCAACTAGTTAGACAACAAGAATTTAAAACCCTAAAGCCAACATCATTGCCCAAATTCCAATTCTTTAAAATTCCAATTGGCAAAAAGCACCTTTTGGCCACTGTGGTTATAGTGATTTAACGAATTAGCCACTGTGTTTTTAAAATATTCAATTAGCCCACTGAACTTTTTAAAAATGTTCAATAAGCCAATTCCGTCTAATTTTTCAGACGGACGTTAGAAAATATCATACGTGGCAGTTTAAAAGTAAAATTAAAAAAAATGACATGTAAATGCTGATGTGGCTCATCTTCTTCCTCAGTCGGGTCAACCCGACCCGTATACATTTAAAAGGGTCAAATGCTGGTTCAGTCCTTGCTGGTGAGCTTTCCCTTATGTCTGCATTAGCTGCAGGGCAACTTGTGAAGAGCCACATGAAATTCAATAGATCTAGCAGGGCCTTTCGCCGAAAACCCTAATTCCTCTACACACATTCATATATACACAAACAGATCTCGTATCATTGTATTCCCACGTTTATGGATCGCTCTGTCGCATCTTGTTGGAGGCGTTGATTTAGGGAATCAATGGAGGCGATCGAAGAATTGGCTCAGCTTTACTCGCCGGCGAAGATATCGACGAAAATTCATCGTCATCGCGGCAGCCTTCGACTGATGATGATGCCTTCGTCATGGCGGCCTTCGTTGAAAATCCATTTTAGTGAGGATGATGCTAGATCTATTCATTTTCAGTTCGAATTTGGGTATAATTTAGAGGTTTGGATTTGGCCGGAAAAAATGGGGGAAAAGACTGTAGATTCCTATGAAGCAACCTGTGTCTTGTGGATGAATATGAAGATAAATATTATAATATTAATTTTTTATTAATATTATAAATATTATAAATATTTAGGTAAAGAAAAAGAAATAAAATAAAATATAAAAATATTTTTATTTTTAAAAATTTATAAGTATTTTAAAATATAAAAGTATTTTAATTTTAATTTTTAAAATAAAACATACATATTAATTATAAATATTATAATATTAATTTTTATAAATATTATAAATATTTAGTTAAAGTAAAAAAAAGAAAATAAAACATAAAAATATTTTTATTTTTAAAATTTTTATAAGTATTTTAAAAAATAAAAATATTTTTTTTATTTTTCAAAAAAAAAACATGCATATTATTATTTTTTGATAAAGAGGGTTAAATGAGATGAATAAAATTAATTTTATTATTATTTTAATAAATATTATAAATATTTAGGTAAAGAAAAAGAAAGAAAAATTCATTATTTCTTTATGTTTATAAATATTAATTTATTTATGTTTGTAATTTGCATTATTTCTTTTTTGTCTAAAAAATTAAAAAAAAATTGGTCTTATACAATTAAATATAAAGTCAACATGTATTGTACATGCCACATAATCAATGGTGTTATTTTATTTTATTTTTTTATGTTGCCACATCAGAAAATAAAATTTTTTTGTTTTTTTTTCAATGCCTCGTATGATATTTTCTAACGTTCGTCTGAAAAATTAGACGGAATGGGCTTATTGAACATTTTTAAAAAGTTCAGTGGGCTAATTGAATATTTTAAAAATACAGTGACTAATTCGTTAAATCACTATAACCACAGTGGTCAAAATGTGCTTTTTGCCAATTCCAATTCCAATTCAAAAATGAGAGAGACTTGCCCATTCAATGCGCAACATATTGTATGGGGCATAACATTCTCTGACTGCAACAAAACAAGATACTCCATATGACAACTCCAATTCCCCAGAAACACAACATTCAAGTCCCCAGAAACAGAACATTCAAGTAAAAAGGGCATAAGACCTTTCCCCTCATAGACCAACTAGTTAGACAACAAGAATTTAAAACCCCAAACGCTAACATTATTGCCCAAATTCCAATTCTTTAAAATCATGTTCTCCCTCTTTTGTTCTCTTTCTCATCAATTTAAACATTTTATAATAATTTCATCATTCATCAATTATTTAAGAAAACATAAATTCCCTATTGTTCCTTTGATTTGATAATTTAGTAATTTGATTCTTATGGTCTAAAAAATAAATGAAAATTAGCAAATTAAAATCCAAATTTGAAAAACATTTAGGCTAAATTAAAATTAGAAATTAGTCAAATTACTTATCAAAGTCCAAAGTAGTGGAGGCGCGGAGCAGACAGCGGCGATGGGCGGAGTAGTGGCGGCAGAGGCAGCCGGCAAGAGCATTGGAGGCAGACGCAGTGGAGGCTGAACTCGAAAGAGGGAAGAGACGAAGAGAGTGAAGTCTATAAAGAGGGAGAGACGGAGAGCAACTGAGCAAGGGAGTCTGAAGACCTAATAAAAAAAATTAATTTTTTTTATTAGGTCTTTTCATGTTACTTAAAAAAAACAGTTAAAACAGATCGGTGTTGGTGTTGCAATCCGAGAAGAAGAGCAAAAAAAAGTCTGCTCGCCGGCGCTGGTTGGCTCAGTGGCTGTCGGCTGCCTCCCCGCCCCAGCCCCCGCCCCCGCCTACGCCTAGTTCCGCCTTTGATAATAAATCTATTCAAAACACAAGTACAATTCAGGAAAATCATTTCACAACACAGAAATGGCATATAGTAGAACATATTTCTGATTTTAACTTTAAGTTTATATATTATAGCACATAGTAAATACTTTCACTAATTGTGGACCAAAATTCTTATTAATATGATTTTCCTGATTCTCATGTAGGTACTTGCTTAAGATTATTGGAAGTGGAGAAAATGTCTGACTACGGGGGGGGGGGGGGGGGGTGGGGATGGGGGTGGGGCATGTTTTAGGCTGCTAAGTTTTAGGAAGTGGAGAGATTGTCCTTTAATATACTCCCTCCGTCCCTATTTAAATGATGTTTTAGAGTTTTTTATTTGTCTCTAATTAATTGATGTTTGTTTAAATCTAGGAGAATTAATGATAATTTTTCTAAAATTACCCCTCATTACTCTACCTATTTTTTGGGTACTTTAAACTCTTGTGCTATGATAAATTAATGATTTAAGGGTATTATAGAATCATTATCTTAATTCTTGTACTCATCTCTAAAACGTAGGGACGGAGGGAGTACTTCACTTTGTTTTTTGATCAGTTGGTGAAAACGTACAGATGTTTAATATTTTTCAATTTTCTAAGCATATTTTATTTCGACTCACGTTCATGATTCACATGAAAGACTCCTGTATTTATGCTTTAGTATATACATTAGTATGTTTTGAATGGTTGTAATTTACAACACCTGGAATTCCTAGCTAGGACTGTTGTACCATTCGACCAATTTAGTTGTACCATACAACTATTCAAAACCATTCCAGGGATGAACTACTACAACCAAATCAAAACCATTCATGGGATGAACTTTGACTGTCATGGATTGTTTGAATTTTTTAGTGCTTTTACAGCTTCTTTCAGATAGACTAGTATATTTATTGGATTGTCAATTTGCACTATTCCATTTACTTGCAACATATAAATAAAGAGTTTTCTGAATTGCAAAGACTTGTTTGATTAATTGTGTAATTTTCTTCTTCCTTGATATCAATTGAAAGTAGGTTTAATATTCTTGATAATACTACAGAGTGAGGAAGAATATGAAGCATCTATTTCCATATGCTAAAATCCTTATGTGATTTGAATTTTTATGTTTAATATTAGCATCTTCTAGCATCCTTAAGTGTGATTATTTGATTGCTAGAATCCTTATGCTTGTGGAAAGTAGGAATAGTGCTTTGCTGGTACTAGATTACAATGCCATCCACTAGAATAACTAGCGGATTTGTTCTAATTATTTTTTTTAAGCTGCCCTTGTTGATTGGGGCCATAATAACATATTTTAAACTAGAATAAATAGCGGTTGACGAGATGACTTTTTGAATCCAACCCTTAATTTTTGTAAAGAAAAGTTAGGATGCTATTTATCAATTTTTAATCCGTAACAAATAAATGTTATGAATTATTGTCCTATATATATGTGTGTAAAACCTCTAGCCTTTAGTAAGTTGATTGGAATTCGATTAATATATTGATGGTTAGAGAGCTCTCTGATTTTTTCCTTGAAGAGAAAGCAAATAAAACATCAAAAGGGTACTTGTCATTAAAGCAAAAGCCCACAAGATTATTTTTTTAAAAGAAAAACTCAAAGTCAAAATTAATAGTTCCAAAATTTATTAGAAAATCATGTTGTCACATTTAAAATATAGCAATAAAATAATGAGAATCAGGTTATAAAATAAGTTGTTAGTATTACTATATATAAGAAACAGATCACTGTATTTCATAATTTATGAAAAACAGCTTTCCTATGTTGAAATCGAAAACATATTGTGGCCATTACATATAAATTGAATGACATAATCAAGAATCTCATATAAATGAACAATATCAATAATCAAATAGAAACTTGTAATAATAAATAGTCTACATTAGGGAGAAAATAAAGTTCCACATTAAATAAAAATAAATACTCAAATCATAATGGTGATAAATAAACAAGAGATATCTTCAATTTTAATCCTCATACTAAAACCTCATTGATTCGTATAGAGCGTAAATTCTTATATTTGATCAAATGAACATAAAAGACAAATTAAGATAATAGAGATTGTGAATTTCGTTGATTACTAATTGCAATACAAAAACACAAGTGCGTGAATTTCTTTGTTGGTTTCAAAACCATATGATATATAAAACTCAGACAAATAAAAAAGAGGATGATTGTGCATACATACATGTGTGTGTGTGTGTATATATATATATATATATATATATATATATATATATATATATATATATTCCTCCATGCATTTAGTTCTTCCTACCAGTCATATTTCTTTTCCCATTCATTTGGGAACATCGGAAGATGGTCGCTTAAATAGAATCCGTCTTCTCTGGCTTCCCAGAAACAATGTTGACAAGAATATTTATCTTGGTTATAAACGTCAATAATTGTATCATTTGCGCCCCACCAAAAGTGACAGAAAAAGAGTGTGTTTACAAAGAGAGTGTATCCTTCACCGCCGTAGAGGGTGTGATTACCATGATCGTCATTTTTGGATGGACAATAAGCTATCAAAGGATGGGCGTTATCAGGGAGGTGATTGATGACGATGACCTCAACTGAAGAAGTTCTAGTGCAAGCTATGAAAAATACTATGAATATTGATGGAAAAATGCTTTTCATCTCGTCTTTTCTTATGTGTTTGTGGCCTTAAAGCTGTTACTTTTTCTCTTAATATATACTAGTGAATCATTGAAACCAAAATTTAATGTGTATCAATAAAATTAATTAATATGATCACTGACCGAATTCTACGAGTATTTGTGATTTCTTTTTGGATAAAATAATATTAAAAGATTTATATGGGTCCACGTTTTGTATGGAGAAATCTTATTTCCATTTTTCAATATATATATATATATATATATATATATATATATATATATATATATATATATATATAGGGTCCGGATCCTGTCCGGACTCCCGGACAGGTTTAAAATCCGGACCTTTTTTAAAATAAATAATATCAATCATAACTTACTATGTTTATTTCATAATCTCTTAAATCACTATTTTCTCAATCAAAACAGTTTTTATATTATTATTATTTTGATTTTATAATCTCCTAAATCACTACAAAATCTAAACTTGATAATGTTAACTGTTTTAATATTATCATTACTAAATTAATTATTAACTTTTAAAATCACTACTTTTTTAATTCCAAAATAATATTTTAAATTTATAATCCACTAAATCACAACAAATCTAAATTATTTTGGTAATGTCAACTGTTCTGATATTATCACTTCTAATTTTATTATTATCTCCTAAAAGCACTATTTTTTAATACCAAATTAATATTTTGATTTTATAATCTCCTAAATCACTACAAATCTAAATTGTTCTGATAATGTTAATTGCTCTAATATTAGCATTACTAAATTAATTATTATCTCCTAAAATCGCTACTTTTTTAAGCCCAAATTAATATTTTGAATTTATAATCCACTAAATCGCTACAAATTTAAATTGTTTTAGTAATGTCAATTGTTCTAATATTATCCTTTTAATTTAATTATTATATCCTAAAATCACTATTTTTTAATCCCAAATTAATATTTTTATTTTATAATCCCCTAAAATCCACTACTTTTCTAAACTGTTACTAATTTAATTATGTTAAAACATAATTATTGTATCCTAAAATAATTACTTTTCTAATATTATAACATTCATAATTATACCATACATTATATCATACATATATGGTATAATATTATAATACACATATATAATAAAATCACTAAACTGTGCAGATATTATCATTACTAATTTAATTATATTACAACATAATATTATACCATTTATAATTATATTACAAAATAATATTATACAATTAAAACATTTAAAACAAAATTAAAATAATAAATAATATAAATCATAAGTTACTATGTTGATTTTATAATCCACTAAATCACTACTTTTTCAATCTAAACGATATTTATATTATCATAACGTAATTATTATCTTCTAAAATCATTACTTTTTAATCCTACATTATTATTTTGATTTTATAATCCCCTCAATCACTATACATCTAAACTGTTCTAATAATGTTAACTGTTCTAATATTATCATTACTAAATTAATTATTATCTACTAAAATCACTATTTTTTTAATCCCAAATTAATATATTAAATGTATAACCCTCTAAATCACTACAAATCTAAACTATTTTGGTAATGTAAACTGTTATGATATACTTTCTAATTTAATTATTATCTCCAAAAATCTCTACTTTATGATATTATCATTACTGAGCTATTATCATTACTCTTTGTTATTTATTCAAATTTTCTTATCAAATATGCGATCAATCCCCTTGCAGCAATTGTTGATATCACATATCCTAATTTATTGAAAAAATTTGATAATGACTTTTATTTCCAAGACCAAGCCATTCTTGCTCCTACACTTGATGCTATAAATAAGGTGAACAAATATGTGATGTATTTATGGTCAGGTGATGAAATACCATATCTAAGATGTCCTATGTAAGGTTGATGAAAACTCAAAAAGCTATGAAGGCATTTACACCCTATAATTTTTTAATAGCATTACATCTTTTGGAATGTCAAACCACAAGATAACGTTGAAGATTGGGGTTCCTGTAATGTTGCTCCGAAATATATATCAGTGATTTAGTTTGTGCAATGTCACGAGATTAATAGTAACTCAATTGCGAAAACATCTGATAGAAGCAAAAGTAATTTCAGTCAGCAATTTTGGACACAGTTTTCATACCTCGCTTGGTCTTAACATTGTCAAACATTAGATTACCTTTTAAATTCCAACAAAGACAATTTCCTTTGGTTGTTTTCTTTTTCATGACAATTAATAAGAGTCAGGGGAAATCTCTCTCACATGTTGGACTGTATCTGTCACGTCCAGTTTTTAGCCATGATCAATTGTATGTAGTAGTATCAAGAGTTACAAACAAGAGTGGAGTAAAAA
The DNA here is from genome assembly GCA_020205505.1 of Panax japonicus. Classification (NCBI taxonomy): domain Eukaryota; kingdom Viridiplantae; phylum Streptophyta; class Magnoliopsida; order Apiales; family Araliaceae; genus Panax; species Panax japonicus. The sequence continues at coordinate 50,015,929 of CM035104.1, read as the reverse complement.
TACTAATTTGTGACAAAGATGGACAAACATACAATACTACAAAGAATGTAGTTTTTCAGAAAGTTTTTCACAATTTAATGTATAAAGGTTTGACTGTTTCTGACTATTATCTTTTTGCTGCTCATTATTAGTGTAAACCCTGATTATTTTATTATTACATCTCATGAAATTTTTACTATAATCTATTTTGAATCTTTTTAGGTAAATCTATGATTTGCATTTACAAAGCTATCTCGATCGAGGTTTGTCTTTTACTTTTTGGATGACAAACACATGAATTTTTATCTAAGTCTGAGACTTTTTTTATCTTGAGCGATACTATTTCCTATAAAAGAGTTGTGGAAAGATAATTATTTATTTGGTTGATAGTTTATGAAATGTTGAAATCAACTATTAAGTATGTCTAAATTCTTATATTTCACTATTGTCCATATTCCTGTCGCAAATATTTATAAGATTGCAACGACTGTTAACTGTTAAAAAGATCATTTAAATGCTAATTTTTGTTTGTGTGAATATATTGCACATTCAATAAATATAACTGGATTGAAGACCTAAATTGGAAGAAGCTTAACTGTGATTATTCTGGTACCTATGGTTCAATGGTAATGTGGCAATGAATTTGGTGTATGCAGTTCTTGGCAGAGTTAAATTTTTGTTGACATGCTTCTTGCATTATTTCAGGTGCATCATGGATTTTATTCTGCTTAGCACAACAAAATTTTGCGCCCTACAATTCTAAATATCGTTGAAAGTGCAAAGGAGTTATATGAATACGTACCTTCAGATTATGGGACAGTGTATTCAATGGGAGGGGCTATGGCTTCATTTTGTGGACTATATCCCACGGTGTTTATATTTATGGCTTCTTCATTTATTGCATTCTATTATATGGATTGTGGCTTTGCATGATTTGTTAAGTACTAGCATCCGATAAATCATTTTCATCATCATTAATATATTTTTTGTATTATGGTAATACTGTGAGTGCCTATACAATTGTCAAAAATTGATAAAAAAAAACTAATGAGGTAATGTATTCGTTCTTTAACTATAACATTGTGTTGTGTATGACACGATGCTATATTGCTATGTTTTTGGACATGGTGTTTGTTTGACATAAAGATCCAACATAATTATTAATTCTCGTGCTTTTCAGTTTTCACATGTAACATGTGCTTTCCCTTCATGTCTGAGGACCGAAACTGAGACATTCTTTCGCTGTTTTCCCTTTCGTTTGGATATTAGAATCCTGGTGAAAGTAAGCGTATACGAGACATGGACTCTTCAAAATGCATCAAGTACATGTGTCAGATATTTGAGGCTCGGTGAGGTTTGTGTAATGTGTAACAGACTTAAAATATACCACTAGCAATCATATCAATATAACAATTCGATAACATTGTGCATGACACTTTCTCAATATTTGTTAGTGCTTTAGAATGAAAGAGTTACCTATTTTTAACCGTATTGGTTACATTATAAATATTTTTATCAAGACATTAATATATATATATACACACACACACACACACAACTGTTATGTAATGTTCTGGGGTTTAGTGATCAGATTAATTATATATTTGGATATGTATTTGCACATAAAATTTTTATGCAACACTATATAACATATGCTATTAAAATTTGATAATCGCACAACAATTTACCATCTTCTTATTATATTTTAATTTATTAATTGCATGTATAAATTTATTATTAACAAAATGAATAATCCCGCCGCAAAGCGCGGGTTTATATCTAGTTTTAACTATATTAAAGCATAGCAACCACATATCTTGTTTTGAAGATATTGACGGGAGCTTTTCAACATAATATAGTTGGATTGACAATTTTGCATTTGAAACAAAAGAGTTATTGAATTTTAAAATTTGATTAAAAAAAAGACAAAAAGTTGAGTTAAGAGAAAAAATGAGTGATCTGACTTTCTATGTTTTTTAATGTACAAAACTATACGCAAGAACTTCTTGCAGATAGTAATAAAAACATTCTAATATAGGTTGTCCATCATTAGATTCATTACAACGAATAACAACAGATGAGTTAGTTGAAAAATGATCCATAGTTAGTTATGACTATATATATATATATAATAAAATTTTCATTGAAAAACCTAAAAATACTTGGGGTGGTAATTCCAAACGTTTTGGAAAGGACCGCAACTACAACTGCAATACAATATGTAAAGCCAAAATTAAAACAAAATGTCTGCAACCAAGCCAGAATAAGACCAGATGCATACTCCTACATATTATTGCAGCCGAAACCCAAACTAGATAACATCAAAACATGAAACACAGATTAAAACCCAAGACCGAGAAGACCTGCTAACCTGATTCTTTAGTTTTCACTAGCTCTACAATATGAGATTGAAACATTAGACTCTCTCTCAACAAACATCTTCTCCATTCCATTTGGGCCTTGTTAACGTCAAGATTCGTCCACGCGCTTCAATCACCAAAGCGCGTCCAATCCTACACAGAAATGGAAAAACACCAAAAGCTTGACGACTTGGGCTGCCGGGGGATAGCTCCGCTATCAGAATAAGTACAGGCTGAATAAGGTTAACAATGGAGGCTTAATGCTCTAGTGATGTAAATTAACTAATTGCATGTACATTAGAATCAAGGAAAGCCTTGTATATATTTATATTGTTCTCACCACCTCCATGAATTCCTTCCCTAGGTTGGATTAGGGTTCCCTCCCAATCAGTAATTTCTTAACATGATTGCACCCAATCTCTTAGAATTAAGAAAGTTGGCTCCAATCTCAATACTTCTTTCCATAACTAGAAACCAAATATAACTAGGAACCTTAATCCACAAATCCCAAATCTACCAAAACAACCGCTTACTCAAGCCCACATAATATCATATGGGTAACAGCCCATCGTATATCCTAGGCCCAACATTGTCCCCCAGTCTTCCATCCAAATAGAATATTTGATGGAAGAGTACTCTAAACTTGGCCCAACGGGTAATATTAACCCAAATCAAAGCCAAATATCTGGAAAATCCATACATCAGATAGTAATCCAACCTTTCAAATCCCCCACCCAAACACCATCTCATTAATGAGCCACCCTTTCGGCATTCGGGAATAGTTGAAAAGTCAAAATTATAAACACCCTTTCCTCCTAATTCAAACACTTTCACCTGCCCATTTCAAAATTAAGTACAATTCCTCTATCCCCAACTTCCTGTCTATCTTCCTTCAAAACTGCAATAATGGCCTCCTCCCAAAACCCAGAAAATAATTCACCTGAAAACACCATCCCCATTCTCGTAAACCCTCTGTTAAGCATCCTCGCTCCTCCTACAATCGCTTCTAACCCATCGAAGGTCATTCAAAACCCTAACACCAACGCCATTCCCGACGTAACTACCAGTGCATCCACCACCCCCACCAAGAACCCTCCGAAAAACATATTTCCAAAAAATAATATGTTAATACCCCAACGAGAAATAATTTTTGCATTCCAACACCCCTTCCCAAATCACTGATGCAGATCTCCTCATAATCTGACAACATTACCAAATTTTTGAAACCCACCATCCCAAAGTGCCCGCACCCAATAGATCGAATGTACCATTGATCCAACGGCTGGACCGCCATGCCCCTCACTCTTTTGGAAAAAGGAGTTTGATTGCCTCTTCACGCATTCATCATCACTCTTCTAGGGTTTATTGTCATCGGCTTCACCCAGCTAGTACCGAACTCCTATATTAATATTATCGCTTTCATCACCTTCTACCACGAAATAGGAGTCCCACCTTCAATCGACTTCTTCTTCACCCTGTACCAACTTGGAAATTCCTGCGAACCTGGTTTCAAAGTATTGAGCAAACAACCCCCAAAACCCAACTCCAATTTTGAGAAACGTCCATTGATGGATACCCCTTCAAACAACAGGGGGTGGCACAAAGATTGGTTCTTTGTTAAAGGACCAGAAAAGCCCAAACTCCTAGACTGGGATTCCTATAAACGCCCGAACGTAGACTTCGGCGACACCCCGCCCGAACGAGTGAAAGAGATGGGAAAATTAATCGAGAAATTACCCCTGAAAGAATGGATCTTCACCCTCTTAAGCAACCAAGCATGGCTATATGACCACCAATATAAGTTCTGACCCTACTACTTCATGTAATCTTTGTGACGCCCCCAAAATAGGTTTACACAACCCATTCTGAATTGCCAAATAGTACATGGTACAGAAATCAAATACAAACTTCATTTACACAATTATTAACTATCGTGAAAAAATACGACAAAACATAAACTGTGAGTTTTAATACAAATATTATCTCGTAGGACAATATCCAAACTCAAATAAAGTCCTCATTATAATTATTATCACACTATTTTATAGAATAGTGAGGACTACTATAGCAACCATCTTGGATCATCACTCCATTCCCTGACTAGTCCCAACTATATTCTCATTTCCTGAAGAGAATAATGAACGAAAAGGGTGAGCTCAACTAGCCTAGTAAAGAATATTATGACTAAGATAATATATGTAGAATAAATTATCCTTAGTCCTCAACAGAGAAAAATCTAATAGAGTACAATAGACAACAAGTTTTAGATCAACAACTGCAGCGGAATAAGCAATCCTATTAGAAGAGTCAAGTAGAGCATGATGTCTGCTATCTTCTATGATTTAAAAGTCCATCATCAATATTTTATCTCTATAACACGAATCAATAATCATTTCAGATCAAAGAATTATCTATGCACTACGAGCCAAAGATATTCGTATGTATCACCAGTGGTCATGATCATGCCAAACAACTATCCATCTATGCACTACGGGCCAAAGAGGACTTTCACCACATCATTTGTTTGTAATATTACATGTCATGATTATACCAATATAATTCTGGTCATAATCATATCAATCAACAGCCCATCTATGCACTACGGGCCAAAGATGACTTTCAGCATAATATAAGCATGCGGATGATGACAATAATATAAGGAATCAATCAAGTGAGATCAAATATAAATTTTAGAGAAATATAATTCAATTTATCCAGAGTTCAAGAATGTCCAAACTGTCAACATGATAACTAATTGTGGAGTAAAATTCAAGAATGACATTCACATATCAAAAATAATTTGGACAGAAAAGAAAATTAAATTCTGTTGTGAATAGTACTCGTGAATAGTACTGTATGTAAGACCCCAATTTTTTCTAATAAAGATGAATTTTCTATAAATATTATTTTTGAATATTATGGAGTGAAATTGATATAATGTTATAGTTGTGGGTAATATTTATAAATTTTGCAAAGTACGCAAGTTGTTATATAATATTCGATTGGTCGGGGAATATTCGTTTTAACAGGAAATATTCGTACGACGGCACAATCATTGGTGGACCCCACAACAGAATTATTTTTGGATTGAGAAAATGACAAAAATATTTTATTGAAAATAACGGCGGAAGTTTTACCATTAATACTGTTAAACTACTCGGTAGTAAAAGTACAATAATACGCGTGGTTGCATAGTAGCACACGGTATTGATTATTGATGCTTATGTGATAAGTCACTCAGTTTTGTTTTATTGGTATTATTAATGTAATAAAATAGAAAAGCTTTTTATATAAAATAGAATACTTTTATAAAGTTATTCATTTTATTAGGCTAATAGTAAAATCTTTTTATATAAAACAGAATACTTTTATAAAGTTATCTGTTTTATTAGACAATAATTAGAATATATTATATTTTATTATGCATAGTGTTTGCATAGTGCCTGCATAGTATTTGCATAGTAAAATCTTTTATAAAGTTATTCTTTTTAGTAGATTATAAATAGAATATATTATATTTTATTTATAAGATTTTGCTTTAAATATGGACCGTCAGATTAAAGTAAATCAATCTGGACCGTTCATGAGTTAGTTACTATGCAGTCCATTTTTCTATAAATAGAAACTCATTCCTTCATTATTTCTTATGAATTCACTAAAACTCTAGAGAGATAAACTATAGAGAGAAAGAAGAAAAGTATTCTGCTACTTCACTACTCATATATTCAGTACTCTTCTTCTTAAGGTAGGGGATATTATTTGTTGTACTCATAAAGGGTATTATTTCTTTTGTATTCATGAAGAGAACTTCTGTTATTCCATTATTTATTATTCTGTTGGAATAACCTGTATACGCGGGCTACCATATAATTGGTGAAATTCTTCTTTTATTCTATTCTTTATTATTCTATTGGAATATCTTGTCTGTGCGTTTTATGCCGGACCTGGTTCTATTTTTTTATTATTCTGTTAGAATATCCTATCTGTGCATTTTATGCCATACCTGGTTCCGTTATTTATTATTCTGTTGGAACATCCTGTCAGTGCGAATTTCGCCTGACCTGGTTCTGTTATTATTATTCTGTTGGAATAACCTGTCTATGCGAAATACCGCATGCATGGTGATTTCTTTTGTTATTCCATTCTTTATTATACTCAGTTGGTTAAAGTTTTGACTTCTATACTCCATGAAAGTAGTGGAATATCCTTGATATTTGCGCTTCATCCAGTATCTTTTCATGGAAATATTCTTCTAAGCATTTTTGAGTTTTACTCTACAAAGAAGTATCATGTTGATAATTTGGACGTTATTAGTCCCTGAATAAATTAATTCTAGAACTTGTTTTATTGAATTCTTATATCATTGTCATCATCCTCATGTTTATATTTTTTTTTAAAGTCATCTGTGGCCTGTAGTGCATAGATGGACTTGGTATAATTATGACCAGGGATTATTCGGTGTAATCATGACCGTAATGTTACAAATGATATGGTAAAAGTCCTCATTGGCCCGTAGTGCATTGATGGATAGTTGTTGGCATGATCATGACCATTAATGAATACACAAATATTCTTAGCCCGTAGTGCATGGATAATTATGGTCGTGATACTAAAGAATATCCTTGACTGTAGTACAGGGGTGATTCAATGATGTGGATTATTTATTAAGCTGAGTCCCAGCGATAAAAGTGATGAAAAATTTTTTAAATCATAAAAGATAGTAGATTTTATTCTCTACTTGACTCTTTTAATGGATTGCTTGTTCCGCTGCAGTTAAACTTGACGTTTGTTATATTATATCAGTTTAACACTGTTTAAGGCTAAGGATAATTTATTATGCATTATCTTAGTCATAATATTTCTTACTGGGCTAGTTGAGCTCACCCTTTTTTTCACTGTTCTCTACAGGAAATGAGAATATAGCTGGGACGAGTCGGGGAACGGAGTGATGGACCAGATGATATTATTAGTAGTCCTCACTATTCTGTTAAATAGTGTGACAATAAATGTAATGAGGACTTATTCTGAGAGTGGATATTGTCTAGAAGACAGTATTTGTATTCAAACTCACAGTTTATGTTTTGTTGTATTGTACATGACAGTTGTATTAGTAAGTTGTATTTGAATTATGTACCATGTATCTGGCGACCCAACATGGGTGATGTATACCTAATTTTGGGGGCGTCACAATAATTATTAATTTTAAAGTAAATTATTATTATAATTTTAATATAAAATCATTATTAATTTTTTAAAATAAATTTAACGATAATTTTACACTTTTAATAAATTATTAATTTTTTGGTAAATTTAATTTTTTTATAGTAAATTTCATGATTTTTTTTTAAAGTAAAATTAATAATGGTCTTATATTTATCTTTTTTTGTATAAAAAATTAATTGAATAATTGTTAAAATGAGACTCAATATTACACAAAAATATTTTTTAGTCATGTGTCGTTGTCATGCAATCAATTTTCTGATTTGGAACTATCAATTTAAACGTAATAAGAAAAATTTAATGCTTTTAATCCTCTAATGGGAAAAATTCAAGAAGACAATCCTCAAAGTAGAAAAAAAAAATAAAGTTTAATCTCTTAATTGAAAAAAATTGAGAAGACAATCCCCAAAGTGAAAAAAAATTAATCGTTTAATCAGGTATTAATCCATATTTAGGCCTATTATTTATTACGAATATATTAGTTATGATTTTCTTATATTCTAACATTCAAGTATCAAATTTACGTAATCATGAAGTAACTATTTTTATGCTCCCAAATCTCTATATAAATCAAGTACTGAAGAATCAATAGAAATCATAACTTTATCATTTAGAACTGCAAAATATTGTAGTATTTATACGATGAAAAGTCTCTTTCTTTTTTCCTTCTTTGCTATTTTTCTAACAGCAAATGCCAGTGGTGGCTTTGAGATTCATGTCGTGGATGGAATCCCTCAAGGTAGCTTGCGAATTCATTGCGCTTCAGGAGATGATGAACTAGGTTATCATAACCTATATAATGGGCAAGAATTCATGTGGTCATTTAATCCTGATTTTTTTGGTACTACTCTTTTTTTCTGCCATTTTTGGTGGGGAACACAAAACAAGAGATTTGATGTCTATAATAAGTCGATTGAAAGGGTATATACGTATTGGCTAGCAAAGCCTGATGGTTTTTATTATGCTGATAATAGTGCCCCTCTCCCTAGTGATCATCAATGGAGCAAAAAATATAATTGGACTAATTAGTGGTTGATCATCTTTTTATGTTTGCACGCATGTATCCTCAAATATATTATTATCCAAGGAAAAAAAGTTTCTCTCTCTCTCACTGATTAGTTTTATTGTATTTTATATATCTAAGTAAGCAAATTATTCTAATCTCTACTTTATTTACAAAAATACTTTTATTTTAATGTTGTATCATAATTTTAACATTACTTATATATACACCATCATTATATAATCTAATTAGTGGTTAATCATTATACTTAAGTAGCCGATTGGGCATGCACAGATGTTACGCATATAATTTATATGCATATTTTTAATTTTAAACATTAAAATTTTAATTTTGAAAGACAATTCTATAAAGTTACAAGTTTGAAGATTTTTAGTAAGATACATTTACAAGTTACAAAATGAAGATAAGTAAAACTGAAGTTATAAGAATAAAACAAAAATTACTATAAAAGTTTAAGCTCATTTTTGGAAGCCTAAACGGCACAAATTAAGGCACTAATAAAAGTTTAAGGACATTTTCGAATGCCAAAAAGACTTCAAAAATTATTGACACAATGGCCCTTCGATTTTATGTATTAGATTAAAGATAAATTACCAAGTAAATTGTAACACCCCCAGTTTCACGTAAAAAGATATGAAAAAAATTTATTTGTGTATAAGGAATTAAATTATTATCAATAATACCTTCAGTCATAACCTTTTGGATGAGTCTGTGGTGGGCTAAGATGACCTAAAAAGATACTATATATTGGGTCAGTGGTTTAAGACCTTATTTTGATGGATTTGATTCTACTCAGGCTTGAGATTTGACTCGAGATTTGACCCATGTTATTTCATATGATATATGAGCCGACTCTCGAAAACTTGAGTCGGGTCATCTGATATCCCACTCAATGTAAGAATGGTTAGAGAGGCAAAGATCTCTCTCAATGGTTAGAGAGGCAAAGATCTCTGTGGTGTAAAGCCTTATTTTGATGGATTTGATTCGATTCGATTCGATTTGATTCGATTCGGACTCAAGTTTTATTTCGGACTCGAGATTTGACCCGAGTTGTTTCATAAATTGCAACTAAAGTTGATGATATGACAATATTATCATTAAAATTATATCTAAATTTAAGCCGAGTTGTTTCATAAATTACTACTAAAGTTGATGATATGACAATATTATCATTAAAATTATATCTAAATTTAGTCTGTTTTCGCAAACAAATAACAATGAGCACAACTGTTGCATTAACCCTATATTGCAGTTCTTTATTTGATATTTAATGTATAAATGAAATAAATAGAAATTAAGAATACTCTCATTCTAATTTATTTTATTTTATCATATAAATAACTATGTTAGTCACAATCTATTTTCATCACATATTTGTCAATATGCATATATATCATTTTCCTTTTTTATATCAGTGTGTGTAACATTTTGAATCGGAAAAAAATATTCATTAAAACTATTGATATTTTTAAATAAAATGATTTTTAAAATTAATTATCATAATTTCCAACTTCAAGAGGTTTCGACATATTCCCTCGATGAAAAATGCAAAATTTTCTAAATTTAGTTTTTCCGTTCTAAAATAAAAAAAATACATTTTTCTTCTTAACACGTTGTAAATTAAATTTTTATTTTTATTTTTATACTTTAACGTTACATAAAGTGTGTGTAACATACTTTATGTAACGTTAAAGTATAATGTAACGTTAAAGTATAATGTAACATACTTTATGTACGTTAAATTAACATACTTAATTAATTAGATTAGTGTTACAATAACATACTATGTACTACATTATATTTCTATCAAATGATAGGAATACATTAATCCAAAAAAAATGAAAGTATCTTTAAAAAGTCATGTGTTTATAAATTTATCTCTAATTTTTAAAAATAAAGTATTAGAAGAAAAAAATATTGAACAAAAATTATTAATTAAATGTGGCATATGCAAATCTAAATATTATAGAAAAATATTAATAAAAAAATAAAGTCAACAATAATAGAGACATTCTTTCCAAATTAAAAAAATCAAAATTACATAGATTGTCCAATTTACAAATTTAGTATCAAGTTGAATGTTTCATCACATATCAGAGTTGAACATATATGAAAAATATTGTATCTAATTGTTATATTTGTATTTGAAAATAAATGTTTTTCTTTTTTAATATTTCCACTCTTTTTATTTATTTTTCTCAAATATTATATTTGCATACGCCACATTTAATATAAATATACATTTCTATTGTTATATTACGACACCGCATTAAATCCAGAAAACGGCATTCGGCATTCATTAAATACTACGTACATTGAGTACTACTCCCTCCATTCCTTAATATAGGTCGTTTTAAGGTTGTGCACAAGTATTAAAATAATGATTGTATAGCATTAACTATAATATCAATCGTTTATATTGCTCTTGTATTGAAAGAAGAGATTGTTATTTATTGGACAAAAAATAGTGAGAGAACCAAAGTTACATTTAATACTTGGGGTAATATTGGAAACTAAGCAATTAATGCTTACTTGAAATTCTCAAACGACCAGGGTCGACCATGAGTTTTTTAATGGCCTAAAGCGAAAATAAAAAAATTTGGGCCTATTTCATTAGGTAAATTTTGTGTGATCCTTTAAATTTAAACTGACGTGGGCTGGTCTCTTTTGTTTGAGTATATATATACATAACACAAATACCTCTTGGGGGGCCCTAAAAATTTGTCAATTTTTGTGGGCCTAAAGCCCAGGCACCTTAGGCTTTAGCCCAGGGCCGGTGCTGCAAACGACTTATATTAAGGAACAAAAATATTTTTCTAAAACGACTTATATTAAGGAACAGAGGGAGTATTATATTTTTATTAAATTCTCCCTTCGTCCCTTAGTGGGGTGTATTCAATTAGGATTTTAAAACACTTTTAAGATTTTAAAAGTTTAGTTGTATTCAATCAAGACTTTTAAAGAGTTTATAAAAGTTTAGTGGTATTCAATTACAACTTTTTTAATATCTTTAAAAGTTAGGTGGTATTAAATTAAGATTTTTACAAAATTTATAAAAGTATTTTGGTATTCAAAAAGTCATAGATTTTAAAGATTTCTATCAAATGATAGACTTTGACAGACTTTAGAAGAAGAATTATAACTATCAACCCATATCCAAAGTCTTATCCCATCTCTAAAGATTTCTAAAGACTTCTAAATAAACACAAAGGTGGATAAAACTAGTTATTAATTGGACTTTGTCTTTTATTGAGTCAAACTAATTATTTATTTTATATGAGCTAATAAATAATAATATGTGATGGATATATAATTTGGTAAAATTTGGCCATAAAAATAATTGAATTTATTATAATAAGAGAATTAACAAGATATATTAATAAGTAAACAAATAACTAGACCTAATCTGAATTGGTGAGAGAAAAAGCAGCCGTTCGAAAGCTTCCAATAGAAAGAGGAAAGAGATTTGTTCAACAAAGGTGAGATAATGAAATTTCATATCAGTTGTTCAGTTGTAAAGATTATGTAAGTATAATATATGAAAATAGAAAATATATGATGTGTATGTGTTTTTTTTAGGTTTCTGACATTTTAAACGAAGAAAATTACTGTTAATTTTTGAGACTTTAACACTAATTGGCAAAAATAATAAACAATATATGATGTGTATGTATATATGATGTACATATATATTGTTTAACAATAATAATATGATCGAAACAGTATTTACTATATATCATATATTATGATCATTAAACAGTTTATACTATATATTATTTTCACTTTAAACAATATATATTATGATCATTGTTAATTTCCTTTTACCAAATTAATAACTAATTGTAAAATTTCTTCGTTTAAAATATACTATATATATGATGTGTTTGCAAAAATAATAAACAATATATGATGTATATGTATGTGGTTTGATTTTTTTGTATGATATTCTGTAATATGTAGGATATATGTATTTTTCTCATTGTGTTTAGACTAGTAAACTACTAAAGGCAATACTAAGATAGATGTGTATATATGACATAGTAATTACAAATGGGAGATTCTCAACAAGGAAATAACAAAGGAAAGGGAAAAATATGTTATAACTTTTGATCATATAGATTTTCATTGTCATATTATTTTGTGAAAAACAGAGTTTGGTATTTCTACTAAAAAGCGTACGCATATGCATAAAGTAATAAAAAGTGAGCTTAATTTTTGTATTGCGTCTGTAGTTTCTAAAGTTTTATTGGTATCCAAGTATCCAAATGTATCATAAATGAGTAGAATAATATGAAAGCTTTCAACATATATAAAATCTCATGCCTACAATAATATAAAGAGATTTACTCTAGTTCATGAAAAAAGAGGGAGAGGTTGTACACATGGGCTAATTAACAATTAATATAAGTTGAAAGATATATTAGAAGTATACAAAAGTCTATCACAGTCTTGATACAAAGTTTATAAAAGTCTGTTACTTATTTCATGGAGTCTATAAAATTCATTTTAAAAAAGTCTTTAAAGTCTTTAAAAGTCATTAAAATTCCATAAATTCTATAAAAGTCTGTCATTTAAAAAAGTCTTTAAAAATCTTAATTGAATACACCCCCCTTAATATATGCATTTTAGAGTTGTGTATAAGAATTAAAAAAATAATTGTATAACATTAAATATAATATCAATTATCTATAATACCCTTAAATTTTTATAATTATCATACTTATCTCATACTTTCTCATCTGTAATATTTTTTCATGAGAGGTAATTTTGAAAAGATTGTATTTAATTCTTCTAAATTATATAAAACAATAAATAATTAGAAAAAAAATAAAATTATCTAAAATAACATATATTAGACGAATAAAATATATAAAATGTAAATTATCCTTAAACTCATCTTTTAGTAAATGTATCAATAACGTTGGTAAGAATGGAGAATTATGGAGTGAAAATTATGAGTTAAATGTGGCCAATGCAAATCTAAATATTTGCATGAGAAAAATAAAGAGTCAACGAAAAAAGAGTGAACATTAATTCCAAATTCACCAATAACAATTAGATAAATTATCGGAGTTGAAAATTTGATATTATAAGTTTAATGCTTCATCACGGTATGAGAATTGAATATGATTGCTATTTTTTATTTTGAAAATTAATTTATTTCCTTTTAATTTTGTTGACTCTTTTTATATCTCAAATATATATATATATATATATATATATATATATATATAGAGAGAGAGAGAGAGAGAGAGAGAGAGAGAGAGAGAGAGAGCAAGGATCAAGAACTTACCCCTTATCTAACTTACCCGAGCTCACCTCCCTTTAGCGACGGATCCGTCGATGGTTCGGTCATACAACCGTCGTCTATACTTTTAGCGACGGACAACATATAGCGTCGCTAAAAGTATAGACGACGGTTTTATGACCGAACCGTCGCCGGGTCCGTCGCTAAAAGGAGGGTGAGCTCGGGTGAGTTGGATAAGGGGTATGCTCTTGATCCGGACCGTATATATATATATATATATATATATATATATATATATATATATATATATATATATATATATATATATATATCGGCATGGACATATTTAGTACATAAATTTTTGTTCAATATTTTTTACTAGTAATTTGTTATAAAATTGAATAAAATTAAATATACATCAGCCTTTTGTAATGATTAATACAATCACATTAGCACACGACTCTTTTGTGATGGTTAAATCAATCACATTAGCACATATGTGACGCCCCAAAATAGGTCTACACAACTCATTCTGAGTTGCCAAATACATGATACAGAAATCAAATACAAACTTTATTTATACAAGCTTTAATTGTCGTGTAGAATACGATAAAATATAAGCAGTGAGTTTTAATATGAATATTTTCTTGTAGACAATATCCAAACTCAAATAAAGTCCTCATTACAATTATTATCACACTATTTTATAGAATAGTAAGAACTACTATAGCCACCATATCGGACCATCACTCCATTCCCCGACTAGTCTCAACTATATTCTTATTTCTTGAAGAGAACAATGAAAGAAAAGGGTGAGCTCAACTAGCCCAATAAAAAATATTATAACTAAAATAAAACTTTATTTTGCGCCGTCTTCCTTTCATACATGGACTCCAATTTCTGCCAGAGATCATAGGCTTTAGTTTCCATGGCAACATGATGAAACACACTTTGATCAATCCACGATTTGTTCAGACCAATAGTCTTCCTGTTCATCTTGTTCCACTGCGCGTCACTCTTGTTTGTGGGCTTAACTCCATCGTTCTCAAGTGATTCGTATAAATCATTGCAGTAAAGCAAATCCTCCATTCTTGGCTTCCAAATTGCATAATTTGTAGCCTTGAGATTAATCATGCAACCTGCTGTCCAATTCTCCATTTAATTCGCACAAAAAATTAAAACCACAAAAATTAACCAAGCTTTGATACCATTGTTGGGAAAAGTACGTCAAAAATAATCTATATCCCAGGAATTACTTTTCCGACTTTGTGCAATTAAATATAAAATCAACAAAATCAATTATGAGAACAAAAATAACAAATAACCATCCACAAGCAAGACACCAAATTTACGTGGAAAACCCTTTAAAATTAAGAGGTAAAAACCACGGGTCAAACTCCGAATCTCCACTATATCACTAATAATGGGTTTACAATAATTTTTTCAAGTTTTATGCTTTAAAACTTGAGGTTACATAATAAATTGAGATAATATAAATTTACCTTTAATTAAGTTGAGAAACCTAATTAACTTCACCACAAAAAAATACCCCAAGCAATAAAGTCTTTAAGCTTTCAATTGAACGGAGATGATGGAGGATACCCACGAACAACAAATAACAATTATCTCAATTTATTCTTTTGGTATCTTATTACTACCAAGCTTCTCTATCTCATGTATCAAATAAGACTCCCTCATAGCCTTATTTATAGTACTCTTCATTATCCATTCCTAATATGGATTAGAAATAATTTATTCTCCTATTAGGGATCACATCTCCTTGTCTTGGTCACCAACCAATCTAACAAGTAAATCCTTTATCAACTTGGATTCCTTTCATGGAATTTCCAATTCCAATATTGCTTCCATTAACCCAATTTCGAATTGGATTAATATCAAGTAAACTCACTTACTTGCTCACAAAGAAAATCAATTCTTTTCTATCTTGGATTCTATCTCATGGGTGAGGACCCACACCCAACAATCTCCCCCTCCGAACCCATGAGAGGAGGGATCACCAACCACAACTCCTTACTCGGAGTTAATTCCAACAATGTCTTGGCTCAACTCAAGCTTCTTGGAATTTTCAAATATCTTCATGTATGGCTTTGTCTCATCAGCATGGCTCTTCTCAATGGGAGGATCTAACTCAAACTTGACAGATTTTTGCTTGCCAAATTCATTCACAACCGCTTTGTACCCTGGCTGCGAGCTATCACTTTCCTTCTTCACTTTTGGTACCCATTTAAAGCCAAGAGCTTTTCTCTCGTGGTTCTCATGCAAGGCTTTTCTGCCATCTCGCACGATTTTGTACCACACCTTTTTCTGCCCAACTCCCCCATCTTCAACACCTCTCACATGCGCCCGCATCGTATAAAGAGTGTCTACCTTCTTACCTCTAGTCACCACTAGAGACCCTTTGGTGAGATTCCACTAACCTTCACCAAAGTAACTTTTATAACCATTCTCATCAAGCTTACCAGCAGAGATCAAATTAAAATGAATATCTGGAACATGTCTGACTTCTCTCAGCATCAATCTGCAACCACGGTTAGTTTCCAAACAAATATCTCCAATGCCTATAATCTTGGATGCACTTCCGTTTCCCATCCGCACATAACCAAAATCACCACTACTGTAGGATGTGAAGATTTCACCACGTGAAGTAGCATGGAACTATGCACCCGAATCAATAATCCAATCATTAACATGGCACTTGGGTTTATCATCACAAATAATAGCTACATCAACGTCAGATAGATACACAATCAAATCTTTATCCTCATTTTTTTCCCTTAGACTGCTCCTTCTTTAAAAATCTGCACTTTCGTCTTATGTGACCCGGCTTCTGGAAGTGAAAGCAAATTACTTCTTTTCTATCTCTTGACCTTCCCCTGAATTTTTCATCTTCAGGAGAGTTTCTCCCTATGTTTTTGCCCCTACTCTATTCGACAAAAACTTGTTTCTGATCGCTAATCACCATAGTATCTCTTTGACTCAGTTCCTCGTTAAACAAACTATTCTTAACTGTATCCATAGTTAGCTTGCCATTAGGAGCGGAGTTACTCAACGATACAACTAGCGTCTCCTACCTATCAGGCAAAGAGCTCAACAACAACAAAGCCTGCATCTCATCGTCACTTACCATCTTCATCGTACTCAACTGATTTATCAAACTCTGAAAATCACTCAAGTGTTCTGCAACGGAGTTTCCATCCTTGAATTTAGAATTCACAAGCTTCTTAATCAAAAAAGCTTTATTTTGCGCCGTCTTCCTTTCATACATGGACTCCAATTTCTGTCAGAGATCATATGCTTTAGTTTTCGTGGCAACATGATGAAACACACTTTGATCAATCCATGATTTGATCAGACCAATAGTCTTCCTGTTCATCTTGTTCCACTGCGCGTCACTCTTGTTTGTGGGCATAACTTCATCGTTCTCAAGTGGCTCGTATAAATCCTTGCAGTAAAGCAAATCCTCCATTCTTGGCTTCCAAATTGCATAATTTGTAGCCTTGAGATTAATCATGCAACCTGCTATCCAATTCTCCATTTAATTCGCACAAGAAATTAAAACCACAAAAAATAACCAAGCTTTTATGCCATTGTTAGGAAAAGTACGCCAAAAATAATCTATATCCCATGAATTACTTTTCTGACTTTGTGCAATTAAATATGAAATCAACAAAACCAATTATGAGAACAAAAATAACAAATAACCATCCACAAGCAAGACACCAAATTTACGTGAAAAACCCTCTAAAATTAAGAGGTTAAAACCACGGGTCAAACTCCGAATCTCCACTATATCACTAATAATGAGTTTACAATAATCCTCTCAAGTTTTATGTTTTAAAACTTGAGGTTACACAATAAATTGAGATAATACAAATTTACCTTTAATTAAGTTGAGAAACCTAATTAACTTCACCACCAAAAAACACCCCAAGAATTAAAGTCTTCAAGCTTTCAATTGAACGGAGATGATGGCGGATACCCACGAATAACAAATAACAATTATCTCAATTTATTCTTCTGGTATCTTCTTACAACCAAGCTTCTCTATCTAATGTATCAAATAAGACTCCCTCATAGCCTTATTTATAGTACTCTTCCTTATCCATTCCTAATATGGATTAGAAACAATTTATTCTCCTAATCAAATTAGGGATCACATATCCTTGTCTTGGTCACCAACCAATCTAACAAGTAAATCCTTTATCAACTTGGATTCCTTTCATGGAATTTCTAATTCTAATATTGCTTCCATTAACCCAATTTTTAATTTGATTAATATCAAGTAAACTCACTTACTTGCTCACAAAGAAAATCAATTCTTTTCTATCTTGGATTCTATCTCATGGGTGAGGACCCACACCCAATAATCTCCCCCTCCGAACCCATGAAAGGAGGGATCACTAACCACAACTCCTTACTCGGAGTTAATTCCAACGATGTGTTGGCTCTCAAGCTTCTTAGAATTTTCAAATATCTTCATGTCTGGCTTTGTCTCATCGGTATGGTTCTTCTCAATGGGAGGATCTAACTCAAACTTGACAGATTTTTGCTTGCCAAATTCATTCACAACCGCTTTGTACCCTGGCTGCGAGCTATCACTTTCGTTCTAATTCACTTTTAGTACCCATTTAAAGCGAAGAGCTTTTCTCTCGTGGTTCTTATGCAAGGCTTTTCTCCCATCTCGCACGGCTTTGTACCACACCTTTTTCTGCCAACCTCCCCTATCTTCAACACCTCTCACATGCGCCCGCATCGTATAAAGAGTGTCTACCTTCTTACCTCTAGTCACCACTAGAGACCCTTTGGTGAGATTCCACTGACCTTGTGACACCCTGAAATCCGGGTACTTCAATTCCACGGGATTTGGTGTTCACTGTACAAATATCATCTATCTATCTACCCATAATAAATGCAAGCCATGCAATAGATAGAATAAAAATCTTCCCCTTAAGGGTTACAACATCTGAATAATAATAATATAATCCCAGGTTAAACCAACCTTAAACATATCTATGCGGAATCATAAACAAATAAGTCTTAACAACATCATTAAATCAAGTCTTAAACAAAATACATCATCAAATAAATAACAAGTCTTCATTACTTGCTAACTTTGCCCTTGCCTTTACTAGTGGAAGGTTCATCAGTTCTTTCGTTCTTAACTGCAATATTATAATTAAGCAAGAGTGAGCACTATTGCCCACAAGTATAATAATGAAATAACAGTATAATAATATGCGAGTAAATCAAAGACATCTGAATAAAAGCTCAACTTTTGAATCAAGAATGAATAACAAGAATTAAAAGAATTCTGAGGGTCATATATAAGACCTTGAACTATGTCCTAGGTTATCAAGGGTTATACTTGAAACCTTTAACAGTCATAAGACTATGGACCTTTCTACTCGTACTTAGGGGGATCAACCCTTAGTACCATACTGTGCACAATATCTTAACGCTAACGCATAAGTAAATCCCTTTGTAGGGTTGTTCATCTCAGTTTGACATTCGAGTCCGCACCAAAGGAAGTTTGGTTTGGATAATTTATCAAGGATTCTTAAATTTAGAACGCTCATCAACTATGGACTAGTCGAATCAATAAGGGTTCGCTAGTATAATAAGGTTCAATAATAATGATATTCAAATTGAATAATAATCTCAGGAAGTATACAATAGGATAATTATTGTATAACTGAATCATGCTTTAAAAAGATAATCAATCTTTAATATAACATTTGAACTTGAATAATAGTAATGAAAATTTACTCGAGGTAAATAATAAACTTGAACAATAATGACAAGTAGGATTAGGAAACTTACCTCGTGCATAGGCTAAACGATTACTACTTTCGTTCACCACAAATCCTACACACATACCATATGTATTCACGACATTCATTAGTTACATTTTCATTCAATTATTTAATATAAACTCCACTTTATTTAACAAATCATTACCCTTCTAATTTAATTACTTAATTAAATTAGAATATTTTCATTCTCTTACTATTATTACACTCGAATAAATTATTTCATAATAATTTTCATCGAATATTTATTTTATTCCATCAATATCTCAATTAAAATATTTACTTTATTTTATAAATATTTAAATAATAATTTTCATTGAAAATTTATTTTATTCCATAAATATCTCAATTAAAATATTTAATTTATTTTATAAATATTTTAATAATAATTTTCATCGAATATTTATTTTATTCCATAATATCACAATTAAAATATTTAATTTATTTTATAAATATTTTAATAATAATTTTCATCGAATATTTATTTTATTCCATAAATATCTCAATTAAAATATTTAATTTATTTTATAAATATTTTAATAATAATTTTTATCAAATATTTATTTTATTCCATAAATATCTAAATTAAAATATATAATTTATTTTATAAATATTTTAATAATAATTTTCATCAAATATTTTTTTTTATTTTTTTTTACCGTCGGGGCGGGGTAATTTAGTTTGGTAACGCCCGCCGGGGCGGGGTTACCCAGACTCATTTTCTGCAGTTTCTGCGCAGTTCGCGAACATAACAAGGCCAAATTAGGCCAAAAATCAATCACAGGTAAAATTATACATGAATATGACCATAACTTCCAATTAGTTATGTTTACACGAATTTAGACTTACCCAATCATTGTAATACATATATAATCATTACTTAACCCATCTAGCATGATTTTTAACAAGTTCTAATTTGCAAAATCAACACATTTACTTCTACTGTTCTTGATGTTCTTGAAGGTTTTGAAAATAAAACATGAAAATTGTCACTACGGATTCGTTATAACACTGAATCCGTTTATTTAAACTTTGGTCTCTTCGTATCAACATGTATAACAACATACGAATGTAAAATTTAGGGATAATATACGTTCAATACATGAAATATCACGTATACGGCCATATGGCCAAAACCCAAACTCTATAAATTTTTGAAATTACAATTCATCATTTACTGAAACTTATGATATGGAATCATATAAAATATATATAAAACATGTTATGCTAATAGAATTATTACATATATTCCTAACTCAATTTCCCAATTTACAGAAATTCCACAGAACTTGATTGAAAGCCATTTTCATAAAACTTAATCAACGTAACTTTAAAAATTTGGGAAGGAGGAGATTACCCTGAGTGTAAGGTATAGATTAGAAGGGAATAATTATTCTCAACTCTTCTTCAATCAAAATTCTCTCTAAACACTTCTCAATCTCTCTCTGAAACTCTCTCTGTTTCTACTTTTCTAGACTTAGGAAAAATGAAGAAAGAAAAGGAAGACGTCAATTGAAATAAAGAACTGACGCGCTAAGTGGTCAGTTAACCCAATAATGTGTAACTTCTCCAACTCCCTATAGGGCCTTGTTTGGCTAGCAAAATAGATTTAAAAACCATTTAATTTAATAAAGCTTTATCATATAGTTTAATTAATGTCACACTCCTTCATAAAATAAATCAATATCTTATTTATTTTAAATAAAATATAATAATTTCTCATAAATTCACATAGTCACATAATTAATTTTCTCATTAATAAATAATGTCAAATTATTAACTCTCTGATTAATAATTAAATTAATTAAATAACAACATGCTTAACTAAATAATTCATTTAATTCGATAAGCTCACATAATTACATATTTGAATAATAATTATTCTCTACATTAATTTAATAAATATAACACATATATTTAAATTAATCTACCACAGTTGCATCAATTAATTATTAAATCGAATAATTAAATCATTGAAAAATATTTATTTAATTTAATAAATATTAAAATTAATTTACAAAAATCTCGTTCGTCACATTTTTCCCCCTTAAAAGGATTCTGTCCCCAGAATCACGACTCAATAAATTCAACCCGTTACATTCTCCCCCCTACAAAGATTTTGTCCCCATAATCGTTTACAAATAATTAAGTAAATAAATGAGGGTAGTTCTTCATCATATTTTCTTCGAGTTCCCACGTAGCTTCTTCAGCGTTGTGGTTCCTCCAAATTACCTTAACAGAAGGTATATCTTTATTTCTTAGAACTTGTTCTTTTCGGTCGACAATTTTGACAGGAATTTCTTCATAAGATAAGTCTTTCTCAAAATATAGGGGTTCATATTCAATTACATGCTTGTAATCGGCTTTGTAGGGTCGTAACACAGAAACATTGAAGACGTTGTGGACATTCTCGAGTGCTAGAGGTAAGGCTACCTCGTACGCGACTTCTCCGATTCTTCTTAGTACTTCAAAGGGTCCGATAAATCTTGGGCTCAATTTTCCTTTCTTTCCGAACCTGATCTTCCCCTTCCAGGGAGAGACCTTCAAGAAAACATAACTACTTGATTCAAATTCGATATTTTTACGATGTGGATCAGCGTATTTCTTCTGTCGATCTTGAGCTGCTACCAGTCATGCTCGGATCACTTTGACTATTTCTGCCATATGCTGTACCAATTCTAGCCCTAACAATTGTCTTTCACCAACTTCATCCCAGTAAAGCGAAGTTCTGCACTTTCTGCCGTATAACGCTTCGTAAGGTGGCATGCCTATACTAGCATGGTAACTGTTGTTGTAGCTGAACTCTACTAATGGTAGGTGATCATCCCAATTTCCTTTAAAGTCCATCACACAGGCTCTTAGCATATCTTCTAATGTCTGAATTATTCTCTCACTCTGTCCGTTTGTTTGAGGGTGGTAAGCTGTACGCATGCATTCCTGTAGACGTTTCTAGAAATTTGACATGAAGCGCGGATCCCTATCTGAAACAATTGATACCGGAACTCCGTGCCTTGAAATAATCTCTTTTACGTATAGCCTCGCCAACTGATCTAAGTTGAATCTTATTTTTATCGGAAGGAGGTGTGCGGATTTCGTCAGTCAGTCAACGATAACCAATACTACGTCGTAGCCTTTCTGAGTCGTCGGAAGGCCAACCACGAAGTCCATTGTAATATGTTCCCATTTCCATTCTGGGATCTCTAACGGTTGTAGCAATCCACTCGGTCGTTGATGTTCTGCTTTCACTTTCTGACAGGTCAGACACTTGGCAACACATTCTGCAACATCACGTTTCAAATTCGGCCACCAAAAATGTTGTCGAAGATCTTGATACATCTTGGTACTACCAGGGTGAATCGAATATCGTGAACTATGAGCCTCGCTCAAAATATCTTCCTTAATCTCTGTGACTGGTGGTACCCAAATTCTACTCTCAAATCTCAGTATTCCTTCCTTATCCATCTTAAATCTCGGTTCGGTTCCTTCATATATCTTCTTTGTCACCTTTTTGCATTCATCATCCTGAAGCTGAGCCTCCTTTACTTTATCTAGTAGAGTTGTACCAGATTGCATCTGAAATAGCTTCTCATCGATCTCCATAGGATACTTCACTTCCAATTCCAATTTCTCCATTTCTATAATTAGCTACTCCTGAGCAGTCAACATCGTCAATTTCTCCCGACCCTTTCTACTTAAGCCGTCGGCAACCACATTTGCCTTACCCGGATGGTATAAAATCTCACAGTCGTAGTCCTTAATTAACTCCAACCACCTTCTTTGACGCATATGCAAATCTTTCTGCGTGAAAATATATTTCAGACTCTTATGGTCCATATATATTTCACACTTCTCTCCGTAGAGGTAGTGCCTCCAAATTTTCTAAACAAAAACAACTGCAGCTAACTCTAAGTCATGGGTCGGATATCCCTTATCGTAATACTTCAATTGTCGTGATGCATACGCAATGACTTTGCCATTTTGCATCAGCACACAGCCAAGTCCTTTATGCGACGCATAACTATAAACAACAAAATTTCCTGTATCATCCGGAAGAGATAATACAGGGGCCGTACTCAACCTCTTCTTCAATTCTTGAAAACTTTCTTCACACTTATCCGTCCAAATAAATTTCACAGCTTTTCGAGTTAAGTTCGTTAACAGAGTTGTGATCTTGGAAAAGTCTTGTAAGAACATTCTATAATATCCCGCCAATCCAAGAAAACTTCTTACTTCCAACGGCGTTCTCGGCTGATCCCAGTTAATCACGGCTTCTACTTTGGATAGATCTACCGAAATTCCATTTTTATCGATTACGTGACCAAGAAATTGTACTCGATCGATCCAGAATTCGCATTTCGAAAATTTAGCGTACAACTTCTCCCTTCTCAATACTTCCAACGTTAACCTCAAATGTTCTTCGTATTCTTCTTTGGTTTTAGAATATACCAAAATGTCATCTATAAATACCACTACAAATTTGTCCAGAAACGGCTTGAACACACCATTCATTAGTCCCATAAATGTTGCAGGAGCATTCGTTAGACCAAACGACATTACAAAAAATTAATAGTGACTGTATCGCGTTTTGAACGCTGTCTTCGGTACATCCTCTGGCCTCACCTTCAGTTGATGATAACCGCTTCTCAAGTCTATCTTGGAAAAGTATCTTGCTCCCTTTAACTGATCAAACAGATCATCGATCCTCAATAATGGATATTTGTTCTTAATCGTAACCTTATTCAGTTCTCTGTAGTCAATGCAAAGTCGCATTGATCCATCCTTCTTTTTCACAAACAACACCGACGCTCCCCACGGCGATACGCTCGGTTGAATGTACTTCTTGTCTAACAATTCTTACAGTTGTACCATTAATTCCTTCATCTCTACTGGTGCCATTCAGTATGGTGCCTTCAAAATTGGAGCAGTTTCGGGCGCCAAATCGATTACGAAATCTACCTCTCTATCTAGTGGAAGTCCTAGTAAATCGTCTAGAAATACGTCAACGAAATCCCTCACATTCGGTATCTCTTCTACCTTTGGATTCTCTTTTTGACTATCGACTATGTAAGCTAAGTATCCTACACAGCCTTGTCTCAACAGCTTCCTGGCCTGCATCATCGTCAGACAACTCGCTTGTCTAGGCGACTTGCTACCATAAAACACAACCTTTGACGGAGTCATAAGGTTAATACGCTTCTTTTGACAATCAATTACAGCCCCGTAATTGAATAACCAATCCATTCCCAAAATAACGTCAAATTTCCCAAGTCGAATAGGAATAAGATCTACGTTCATGATATTACCCTTAATATCCACTCTACAGTTCTTATGTACGTACTTAACATGGATTATTTCTCTATTCACAATTTCTATGTTCATGGGGTAATCCAATTCATTCTTAGGCAAATCTAAATTCTTGGAAAAATCATCGGATATAAAGGAACAAATAGCACCCGAATCAAATAATACGTAAGCATTAACTTTATTGATCGGAATGATACCTGACACCACATCACGGGATTGAATTGCATCTTGCACCGTCATGTTGAAAGTCCGGGCGATCGGTCGGTTTGTTACGGTTGGTCCGGTGATGGTTAAGGCATTTCCATTGTTATTTCCTCGGTTTCCTCCTGATCCTGACCCTCCCGATCCTTTCTTGGGACAATCTCTTGCCAGATGGTCCTTCGAACCACAAGTAAAACAAGCACCCTTCTTTGGGTTTGGACAGTTTGGTGCTATGTGGCCTTCCTGACCACAATTGTAGCACACTCTGTTTCCTTTCATACAAACTCCCGGATGGGCTTTTTCGCAAGTTGGGCATGCTTCGATTCTTTTCTTCTGATTACCTTGCTGATTCCCCGATGATGAGCTGTCGTTCCACCTTTTCTTCTAATTGAAATTTCCACCTTTTGTGCTACTTCCACTGGCCTTGTTATTAGTTTCACCTTCATTCTTCTTCTTCTTTTGATTTTGATTATACTTAGTCACCGCATCGCTTCCTCCTTCAGGGAGGATGGCCTTTTCCAGTACTCTGACAAATGTGTTTAGCTGAAACATTGATACCTTGCTGTACACCCAAGGCTTTAGTCCTTGTTCGAATCTTCTGGCTTTTCTCTCGTCAGTGTGTACTTGGTAGGGGGTGAACCTTTCCAACTCGTTGAATTTAGCCGCGTAGTCAGGTACACTCATGTTTTCATGCTTCAGTTCCAGAAATTGAACTTCCATCTGATTTTGCGAACTAGTTGGGAAATACATTTCGAAAAACATTTCTTTAAATCTCTCCCACGTAATTACACCTTCACCTCCTCGCACTTTATTTGCTTGCCACCAGTAGCTAGCCTCAGACTTTAACATAAACGTTGCAAAAGCGGTCTTTTGGTCTTCTCTAACCCTAGCAATGTCGAAAACCTTCTCCATTCCCATAACCCACGTTTGAGCCTCGATTGGATTCATGGAACCTTTGAACTCTTGTGATCCCACCGCCTTGAAGTCCTTAAACGATGTGTTTGGTGGAGCTTGAGGTTGGTTATTCATGGCTCCAGTCAGTAAGTTCACCAACTGCTGCACGGGATTAGCGTTGGCATAATTGTTATTATTGGTTGACTCTTCCTGAGCTGGTTGACGTTGTTGTCTTCTTCTTGGCGGCATTTTTTTTGTTGAATAAACGCTTTATTAGGACTTTATTTATTTCTCTAAATAGTTAAGGCATTACTCAACAATTTAACATATCACTTAACACATCATCTCAAACAACTTGATATATTTGCATTCAAATCAAAGTTTTAAACAATAGCATAACTGCTATTTACATCAACTATCCTGGAATAAAGAATCCACAGGATTTAAAACATTCAAATATTCTTTCGTTCATAAACACGTCTAAATTTACATAAAAAAAACTAATTAAGTTCTTCACATAATTAAATAAATCATATCACTGTCGATCAATGTACTGATTAGCCTTGCTACGTTCCTCTTCTAAGATGCGATGCATCGTCCTGCGATCCATCATGTATAATGGTAGTCCTTCGAACTGGATTGGGTACCTCAAAACTCGATCTTGGGTCTCATTCATTGCCTTGTTAAGTGTAGAGTACGTTTCCCCAATCTTCGCTTTCTTTGCATGACTATCATCCTCTGCACGATCAGCTCGACGTGATTCTCTTATCCAGCCTTCCTCTGCTATGTTCAGCCTTTCGGAGGTTTCCTTCAGTTCCTTCTTCATTTTCTCTATCTCCTCGGTCTTATCTTCAGTTTGACCCTTCTCATGGACCAAATCCCATTCTACATTTGCTAGTCAAGAGTGAAAAGTCAAAATCTCCTTCTCCTTCTGCTCTAGAGTAATATGCTGAATAACCGCTCGCTCAGTCAAATCCTGGACCTCATCTTATAACTCCACGTTACGGTCGTATAACGTGTCATACATCTCAGCATCAACGGTGTACCGTGGTAACTCCTCTTCTTCCTCTTCCTCTTCCTATTCCTCAACAAATTCCTCCTCAGGATCCTCCTTAGGATCAATCTCGGGCTCATACTCCTGACTAACAACGGTGATCAATGGAGATGAGTCCCTGTGTACCAGCTGCACCCTAACGACATGAATGTCTCGGGGCTCCTCCTCTGTCGGTACTATAGGTACACGGGGTTCTTCCTCCCCAGCTTGACTAGCTTCTCCAACATTCGACATCCTGACAACAAAATTTTAAGTTTTAGTTACTAAGTCGTATCATCTAACGCATACTTTAACACATAAACACATAAGGTCTTTTATTATCTTTAATGAATTAAATAAATTCATTTCCTATAACTCGATAAGAGTTTTCCATCACTATCTTCTTTCTATAAGGCTACTACCTAAGGTTGTTCCCCCGCCTAAGGTTCATAACCTACAGCTCTGATACCAACTTGTGACACCCCCAAATTCGGGTACTTCAATTCCACGGGATTTGGTGTTAACTGTACAAATATCATCTATCTATCTACCCATAATAAATGCAAGCCATGCAATAGATAGAATAAAAATCTTCCCCTTAAGGGTTACAACATCTGAATAATAATACAATCCTAGGTTAAACTAACCTTAAACATATATGTGCGGAATCATAAATAAATAAGTTTTAACAACATCATTAAATTAAGTCTTAAACAAAATACATCATCAAATAAACAACAAGTCTTCATCACTTGCTAACTTTGCCCTTGCCTTTACTAGTGGAAGGTTCATCAGTTCTTTCATTCTTAACTGCAATGTTATTATTAAGCAAGAGTGAGCACTATTGCCCACAAGTATAATAATGAAATAACAGTATAATAACATGCGAGTAAATTAAAGACATCTGAATAAAAGCTCAACTTTTGAATCAAGAATGAATAACAAGAATCAAAAGAATTCTGAGGGTCATAAGACCTTGAACTATTTCCTAGATTATCAAGGGTTATACTTGAAACCTTTAACAGTCATAAGACTATGGACCTTTCTACTCGTACTTAGGGGGATCAACCCTTAGTACCATACTGTGCACAATATCTTAACGCTAACACATAAGTAAATCCCTTTGCAGGGTTGTTCATCTCAGTTTGACATTCGAGTCTGCACCAAAGGAAGTTTGGTTTGGATAATTTATCAAGGGTTCTGAAATTTTGAACGCTTATCAACTATGGACTAGTCGAATCAATAAGGGTTCGCTAGTCTAATAAGGTTCAATAATAATGATATTCAAATTGAATAATAATTTCAGGAAGTATACAATAGGACAATTATTGTATAACTGAATCATGCTTTGAAAAGATAATCAATCTTTAATATAACATTTGAACTTGAATAATAGTAATGAAAATTTACTCGAGTTAAATAATAAACTTGAACAATAATGACAAGTAGGGTTAGGAAACTTGCCTCGTGCGTAGGCTAAACGATTACTACTTCCGTTCACCACAAATTCTACACACATACCATATGTATTCACGACATTCATTAGTTACATTTTCACTTAATTATTTAATATAAACTCCACTTTATTTAACAAATAATTACCCTTCTAATTTAATTACTTAATTAAATTAGAATATTTTCATTCTCTTACTATTATTACACTCGAATAAATTATTTCATAATAATTTCCATCGAATATTTATTTTATTCCATCAATAATTCAATAAATATCTCAATTAAAATATTTACTTTATTTTATAAATATTTTAATAATAATTTTCATCAAATATTTATTTTATTTCATAAATATCTCAATTAAAATATTTAATTTATTTTATAAATATTTAAATAATAATTTTCATCGAATATTTAGTTTATTCCATAAATATCTCAATTAAAATATTTAATTTATTTTATAAATATTTTAATAATAATTTTCATCAAATATTTAGTTTATTCCATAAATATCTCAATTAAAATATTTAATTTATTTTATAAATATTTTAATAATAATTTTCATCAAATATTTATTTTATTCCATAAATATCTCAATTAAAATATTTAATTTATTTTATAAATATTTTAATAATAATTTTCATCAAATATTTATTATTTATTATTTTTATTTTAATTTTTTTTATTTTTTATTTTTTATTATTTTTTTTGACCGTCGGGGCGGGGTAATTTAGTTTGGTAACGCCCGTCGGGGGCGGGGTTACCCAGGCTCATTTTCTGCAGTTTCTGCAGTTCTGCAGTTCGCGAACATAACAAGGTCAAGTTAGGCCAAAAATCAATCACTTGTAAAATTATACATGAATATGGCCATAACTTTCAATTAGTTATTTTTACACGAATTTAGACTTACGCAATCATTGTAATACATATATAATCATTACTTAACCCATCTAGCATGATTTT
Source organism: Panax japonicus (assembly GCA_020205505.1). Lineage (NCBI taxonomy): Eukaryota > Viridiplantae > Streptophyta > Magnoliopsida > Apiales > Araliaceae > Panax > Panax japonicus. Next base: position 49,986,417 of record CM035104.1, on the reverse strand, counting down.
TAACAAGTTACAACACATAATTTGCAAAATCAACACATTTACTTCCACTGTTCTTGATGTTCTTGAAGGTTTTGAAAATAAAACATGAAAATTATCACTACGGATTTGTTATAACACCGAATCCATTTATTTAAACTTTGGTCTCTTCGTATCAACATGCATAACAACATACGAATGTAAAATTTAGGGATAATATACGTTCAATACATGAAATATAACGTATAAGGCCATCTGGCCAAAACCCAAACTCTATAAATTTTTGAAATAGCAAGTCATCATTTACTGAAACTTATGATATGGAATCATATAAAATATATATATAACATGTTATGCTACTCGAATTATTATATATATTCCTAACTCAATTTTCCAATTTACAGAAATTCCACAAACTTGATTGAAAGCCATTTTCGTAAAACTTAAACAACATAACTTTAAAAATTTGGGAAGGAGGAGATTACCCTGAGTGTAAGGTATAGATTAGAAGGGAATAATTCTTCTCAACTCTTCTTCAATCAAAATTCTCTCTCAACACTTCTCAATCTCTCCCTGAAACTCCCTCTGTTTCTACTTTTCTAGACTTAGAAAAAATGAAGAAAGAAAAGGAATACTTCAATTGAAATAAAGAACTGACGCGCTGTGTGGTCAGTTAACCCAATAATGGGTAACTGCTCCAACTCGTCATAGGGCCTTGTTTGGCTAGCAAAATTATTTTAAAAACCATTTAATTTAATAAAGCTTTATCATATAGTTTAATTAATGTCACACTCTTTCATATAATAAATCAATGTCTTATTTATTTTAAATAAAATATAATAATTTCTCATAAATTCACATAGTCACATAATTAATTTTCTCATTAATAAATAATGTCAAATTATTAACTCTTTAATTAATAATTAAATTAATTAAATAACATCATGCTTAGCTAAATATTTCATTTAATTCGATAAGCTCACATAATTACATATTTGAATAATAATTATTCTCTACATTAATTTAATAAATGTAACACATATAATTAAATTAATCTACCACAATTGCATCAATTAATTATTAAATCTAATAATTAAATCATCGAAAAATATTTATTTAATTCAATAAATATTAAAATTAATTTACAAAAATCTCGTTCGTCACAGACCTTCACCAAAGTAACTTTTATAACCATTCTCATCAAGCTTACCAGCAGAGATCAAATTAAAACGAATATCCGGAACATGTCTAACTTCTCTCAGCATCAACCTGCAACCACGGTTAGTTTCCAAACAAATATCTCCAATGCCTATAATCTTGGATGCACTTCCGTTTCTCATCCGCACATGACCAAAATCACCACTACTGTAGGATGTGAAGATTTCACCACGCGAAGTAGCATGGAACGAAGCACCCGAATCAATAATCCAATCATTAACATGGCACTTGGGTTTATCATCACAAACAATAGCTACATCAACGTCGGATAGATACACAATCGAATCTTTATCCTCATCTTTTTCCTTAGACTGCTCCTTCTTTAAAAATATGCACTCTCGTCTTATGTGACCCGGCTTCTGGCAGTGAAAGCAAATTACTTCTTTTCTATCTATTGACCTTCTCCTGAATTTGTCATCTTCAGGAGAGTTTCTCCCTATGTTTTTGCCCCTACTCTGTTTGACAAAAACTTGTGACCCAATGCTAATCACCATAATATCTCTTCGACTTAGTTCCTCGTTAAACAAACTATCCTTAACTGTATTAATAGTCAGCTTGCCATTAGGAGCGGAGTTACTCAACGATACAACTAGCGTCTCCTAGCTATCAGGCAAAGAGCTCAACAACAATAAAGCCTGCATCTCATCGTCAATTACCATCTTCATCGTACTCAACTGATTTATCAAACTCTAAAAATCACTCAAGTGTTCTGCAACGGAGTTTCCATCCTTGAATTTAGAATTCACAAGCTTCCTAGTCAAAAAAGCTTTATTTTGCGCCGTCTTCCTTTCATACATGGACTCCAATTTCTACCAGAGATCATAGGCTTTAGTTTCCATGGCAACATGATGAAACACACTTTGATCAATCCACGATCTGATAAGACCAATAGTCTTCCTGTTCATCTTGTTCCACTGCGCGTCACTCTTGTTTGTGGGCTTAACTCCATCGTTCTCAAGTGGCTCGTATAAATCCTTGCAGTAAAGAAAATCCTCCATTCTGGGCTTCCAAATTGCATAATTTGTAGCCTTGAGATTAATCATGCAACCTGCTGTCCAATTCTCCATTTAATTCGCACAAGAAATTAAAACCACAAAAAATAACCAAGCTTTGATATCATTGTTGGGAAAAGTACGCCAAAAATAATCTATATCTCAGGAATTACTTTTCTGACTTTGTGCAATTAAATATGAAATCAACAAAACCAATTATGAGAACAAAAATAACAAATAACAATCCACAAGCAAGACACCAAATTTACGTGAAAACCCCTCTAAAATTAATAGGTAAAAACCACGGGTCAAACTCCGAATCTCCACTATATCACTAATAATGGATTTACAATAATCCTCTCAAGTTTTATGCCTTAAAACTTGAGGTTACACAATAAATTGAGATAATACAAATTTACCTTTAATTAAGTTGAGAAACCTAATTAACTTCACCACCAAAAAACACCCCAAGCAATAAAGTCTTCAAGCTTTCAATTGAACGGAGATGATGGCGGATACCCACGAATAACAAATAACAATTATCTCAATTTATTCTTTTGGTATCTTCTTACAACCAAGCTTCTCTATCTCATGTATCAAATAAGACTCCCTCATAGCTTTATTTATAGTACTCTTCCTTATCCATTCCTAATATGGATTAGAAACAATTTATTCTCCTAATCAAATTAGGGATCACATATCCTTGTCTTGGTCACCAACCAATCTAACAAGTAAATCCTTTATCAACTTGGATTCCTTTCATGGAATTTCTAATTCCAATATTGCTTCCATTAACCCAATTTCTAATTTGATTAATATCAAGTAAACTCACTTACTTGCTCACAAAGAAAATCAATTCTTTTCTATCTTGGATTCTATCTCATGGGTGAGAACCCACACCCAATAATCTCCCCCTCCGAACCCATGAAAGGAGGGATCACTAACCACAACTCCTTACTCGGAGTTAATTCCAACGATGTGTTGGCTCTCAAGCTTCTTAGAATTTTCAAATATCTTCATGTCTGTCTTTGTCTCATCGGTATGGTTCTTCTCAATGGGAGGATCTAACTCAAACTTGACAGATTTTTGCTTGCCAAATTCATTCACAACCGCTTTGTACCCTGGCTGCGAGCTATCACTTTCCTTCTAATTCACTTTTAGTACCCATTTAAAGCGAAGAGCTTTTCTCTCGTGGTTCTTATGCAAGGCTTTTCTCCCATCTCGCACGGCTTTGTACCACACCTTTTTCTGCCAACCTCCCCTATCTTCAACACCTCTCACATGCGCCCGCATCGTATAAAGAGTGTCTACCTTCTTACCTCTAATCACCACTAGAGACCCTTTGGTGAGATTCCACTGACCTTGTGACACCCCGAAATCCGGGTACTTCAATTCCACGGGATTTGGTGTTCACTGTACAAATATCATCTATCTATCTACCCATAATAAATGCAAGCCATGCAATAGATAGAATAAAAATCTTCCCCTTAAGGGTTACAACATCTGAATAATAATAATATAATCCCAGGTTAAACCAACCTTAAACATATCTGTGCGGAATCATAAACAAATAAGTCTTAACAACATCATTAAATCAAGTCTTAAACAAAATACATCATCAAATAAATAACAAGTCTTCATTACTTGCTAACTTTGCCCTTGCCTTTACTAGTGGAAGGTTCATCAGTTCTTTCGTTCTTAACTGCAATATTATAATTAAGCAAGAGTGAGCACTATTGCCCACAAGTATAATAATGAAATAACAGTATAATAACATGCGAGTAAATCAAAGACATCTGAATAAAAGCTCAACTTTTGAATCAAGAATGAATAACAAGAATTAAAAGAATTCTGAGGGTCATATATAAGACCTTGAACTATGTCCTAGGTTATCAAGGGTTATACTTGAAACCTTTAACAGTCATAAGACTATGGACCTTTCTACTCGTACTTAGGGGGATAAACCCTTAGTACCATACTGTGCACAATATCTTAACGCTAACGCATAAGTAAATCCCTTTGTAGGGTTGTTCATCTCAGTTTGACATTCGAGTCCGCACCAAAGGAAGTTTGGTTTGGATAATTTATCAAGGATTCTTAAATTTAGAACGCTCATCAACTATGGACTAGTCGAATCAATAAGGGTTCGCTAGTATAATAAGGTTCAATAATAATGATATTCAAATTGAATAATAATCTCAGGAAGTATACAATAGGATAATTATTGTATAACTGAATCATGCTTTAAAAAGATAATCAATCTTTAATATAACATTTGAACTTGAATAATAGTAATGAAAATTTACTCGAGGTAAATAATAAACTTGAACAATAATGACAAGTAGGATTAGGAAACTTGCCTCGTGCGTAGGCTAAACGATTACTACTTCCGTTCACCACAAATCCTACACACATACCATATGTATTCACGACATTCATTAGTTACATTTTCACCACCAAAAAACACCCCAAGCAATAAAGTCTTCAAGCTTTCAATTGAACGGAGATGATGACGGATACCCACGAACAACAAATAACAATTATCTCAATTTATTCTTTTGGTATCTTCTTACTACCAAGCTTCTCTATCTCATGTATCAAATAAGACTCCCTCGTAGCCTTATTTATAGTACTCCTCCTTATCCATTCCTAATATGGATTAGAAATAATTTATTCTCCTAATCAAATTAGGGATCACATCTCCTTGTCTTGGTCACCAACCAATCTAACAAGTAAATCCTTTATCAACTTGGATTCCTTTCATGGAATTTTCAATTCCAATATTGTTTCCATTAACCCAATTTCTAATTGGATTAATATCAAGTAAACTCACTTACTTGCTCACAAAGAAAATCAATTCTTTTCTATCTTGAATTCTATCTCATGGGTGAGGACCCACACCCAACAATCATTACAATCTCAAATTAATCAGTTAAATCAAGTATTTAGCATGTGGGAAAGGAGGAGATGACTATAAATTGATCAAGCAAGGAATTACAACCAAGCAAAGAATGTAATTATTTAATCTTTGAGATTCAATGAAGTCATATGCTAGGTGATGAATATTGATTAAAACAGTTAGCATGAATGGTAGCAATTCATGAATTAACTGTTATATAGCTTAAGATGTATGTTTTGGCTATATGATCAGTAGATTGCAAATGAGTTGATGGTTAGCCTATATAGTTATATTTATGTAAATCAGTTAGCTATGTGGGAATTTTCAAAGTTAATCAACTGAAATGGATAAATAGAATTGATTGTGTTATAACCTTGGTAACTAGTATGGTTACATTATGTTGGCAAGCTATGGAAATAGAGATTACATGCTTGGGTACTAAAATTATATTGAAATGCTAAAAACTAGTAAACTAACTTGACACTTGATAAGTTAGTTTGTGGTTATGAATACAGGTATGTTTTTTTCTCTGCAATTAATGTTTATGGACTTTTATTAGAGCCTTGGTGGATAGAGTGGTTGTGTGGAGCTATAAGGAGGTTGAAATGGATGTATAGCACAAAGGAACGGCTGTGAAATCGACATTTTAAAACAGCACACACCTATGCTACGTTTGGATTGAAAGAATGGAATAGAGTAGGGAATGGAATAGATGAGGGAATGAAATAAGGAAGGGAATGGAATGATTTTTTAATATTCCATGTACATGTTTGGTTGATGTTAGGAATACATCTAAGAATGAAATAAATAATTAGAAAGTGACCTAAATACCCTCAAATGTTCAAATTTAACTTAAATTCAATTTATATTAAAAATTTAACACATATTTCATTCTTAGAAATAAAGGGGAGGAGTGGGGAGGAGTGGAGTGGGGGTGGGTTTGTGGGGGTGGGGTAGGTGGGGTAGGTATGGGTAGGGTGGGGGTGGAGTAGGTGGGGTGGGTAAATAGGGTAGGTGGGTTGGTAGGGGGTGGGGGTAGGTGGGGTGGGGTGGGTTGGTAGGTAAGGTAGGTGGGTTGGAGTGGCTAGGTGGGGGTAGATTGGTAGGGGGTGGGGTAGGTGGGGTGGGTGGATTGGTAGGTAGGGTAGGTGGGTTGGGGTGGATAGGTGGGGGTAGGGGTGGGTATGGGTGGGGTAGGTGGGGGTAGGGTTGGGTGGGTAGGTGGGTTATGGTGGCTGGGTGGGGGTGGGTATGTAGGGGGTGGGGTGGGTTTGTAGGTAGGGTAGGTGGGTTGGGGTGGCTGAGTGGGGGTAGGTTGGTAGGGGGTGAGGGTATGTGGGGTAAGTGGGGTGGGGTAGGTTGGTAAGGGGTGAGGGTATGTGGGATAAGTGGGGTGGGGTAGGTTGGTAGGTAGGGTAGGTGGGTTGGGGTGGCTGCGTGGGGGTAGGTTGGTAGGGGGTGGGGGTAGGTGGGGTGGGTGAGGTAGGTGGGGTGGGGTGGGGTGGGTAGATGGGGTAGGGTAGGTGGGGTGGATGGATGCGTAGGTGGGGGTGGGGTGGAGTAGGTGGAGGTAGGGTGGGGTGGGTGGGTAGGTGGGTTGGCGTAGATGGGGTGGGTGGGTGGGTGGGGTAAGGAGTGGGAGTGGGGGTAGGTGGGGTGGGGTAGGTGGGGGTAGGTGGGGGTAGGTTGGTAGGGGTGGGGTGGGAGTAGGTGGGGTAGGTGGATTAGGGGAGGGAGGGAGGGAGGGAGGGAGGGAGGGAGGGAGGGAGGGGAGGGTAGGGGAGGGGAGGGGTGGGGTGGGGTGGTGGGGTGGCTGGGTGAGGGTAACTGGGGTAAATTACGAAGAAATAGAAATATGAAAATTCCGAAGAAATTATCAAATCTCGGCCCTTCTCTCTCGTCGTTCTCAGATCGATCGAATTGAATGAATATGTAAAAAACCCTATTATATATTTAAGGGTATATTTGTCAATTACTTAAAAATAATGGATGGAATGATTTATTCCTGACCACCCCTCAAGGAATGAAAATTAAAATTTTAAGTTAACTATCATTCCAGGAGGAATACATTATTCCGTTGGAATAAACAAACCAAACAACATTTTTATCATTCCAATGGAATGATTCATTCCATTCTCCCTCCTATTCCATCGATCCAAACGTAGCACTAGTGCTTGACAAAATGTTTCAATGAATTGTTTTGGTTAAAAAACCATGTTTTAAGCGAAACCAAAGCTTGGGCTAGATATGTATATCATATATGAAGATAATTAAAAAGATTGAGCATACTAAGTTAAAGTAAAAAGCAATTGGAAATCAAAATGAACAGTGAAAAACTAGTATGACCGTTGACCTTGAGGCCAATTTCGGGTCTAGTTTATGTTTCCAGAAACTTCTGCGCTTTTAGAGAAGTATAGTACACTGAATAAGCTTTCCATAGACTCCATAACGGACTAATTCCGATTTCAGAGCCAGGGGTGGATCCTGCCTTGCAATTCAGTGGGGGCAAATTCAAAATTTTTTTCTTCTTAAGAATAACATTTTAATAAAATAATTATAAAAGTAAATAATTCTATAATTACATTCTCTCTTTGTGAGGTATTGGTTAAGTCGGGCTCCCGAGTAAATAACTTCTTCTAAAATTCTCTTTTTCACTAGCGGGATAAGAACTCATTGGTTGTCTTTTACCGAGATCCCTCTCAATATTAATTAAGGAAGGAGATACTGGTGTATGGGTTTGGGTTTGGGGGTTAACCGTTAACATTTTTTGAGTGAGTTTCTTGGTAAATATTAGCAGTGACAGGTTTGTCACTAGTCCCTTCGGCTTGAACATTTTCAGGAATAAATTCAAATTTTTGTTCGTTTAGAGCCTAACAATCAATAAATATTTAAAAATTAATTCAACTTCAAAACAAAACCAATAAATAATATGAATAGTCAAGTGTAATTAGCAACAACAATAAACAATCTCAATTAAACCACTAACAAGTAACAAGTATCATTACAAAATAAATTACAAAATTTAAAGTAAGTAAAAATAGAATAGAATACATACTCAAATAACTTTTGTTTGATGGAGTTCTCTTCATAAATAATTACAAAAATTCCTAAAACAATTGTTAAATACTCTGTAGTTTTTGAAATTGGGATATTCCATAATCCGCAGTTTTTGAATGAAAAAGGAGACACTGAATCAATTTTTGCTCCATTGAATTTAGACAAATATTAAATAAATTTGACCAAGGTAGTGGGAATGTGAGACTTGTAAAACTATATTAAATAAAGGGAATTGTTAAATCCACAATATAAAATGTTATTTCCACAACAAAAGTGTCGCTATAGATCCTATAGCGACGATTTTCACCATCGTTATACATCTACAGCAACACTTTTGCTGTGGAAATAACAAAAAGTGTTGTAGATTTAACATTTCCCTAAAATAAATAATAGTAGCAGGAATGTGAGATTAATAGAATTAGTTTTTTAAGCTCTTCAAATAAATATTTTCCAACTTCAGTACTTGATTTCCTAGCATTTTCTAACTTGAGTGCTTCCTTGCTCCATGAAAATCCAGTGGGGGAAGGTGCACCCCCTGCCCCATGCCTGGATCCGCCACTGTTCGGAGCAAAGAGTTATAACCGTTTAAAGTAATCGTGTCAAAACTGTCTAACTAACTCGGGGCAGTCACCTTGAACGAATTTTTTGGAATTTTGTGTTTAGAATTTAGAAAAGGTCAAAGAATAAAAGTTGTAGTCCCGGAAGTTATCTTAGCGTGGGTTCAAGAATCGCTCAAAAAAACAAAAAAATTATGACTGTTTTAGCAAGAGAGGGTAAAACTGCGAAAATGTTAAAAGCTATTATGGAGGGACATTTTCGAGGCCTGTTATGGAATGGCTAAAAGACCCAAAATGGGTGGTTTGTATTTTTTAAAAATAGTTTACTATGGTGTATATATCATATTTAAAAATGGGAGCAATCCGATGAGCGAGGAAAAAGTTAAAAATTCGCAAAAGGGGCTGATTCATTATGGAGACAACAACATAGCTAGTACAGTCTGCCTGGGTTGTTTCGCCTCCCAGTTTGGTCAGTCTAGGTTGCTCAATTTCATGGGTTAATAAATTTTATTAATACATGGATATCCCACCTAAAACATACTAAAAATGTGTTACGATTGGATAAATAGATTTCAAGTTACTAAGCCGCGAAGTGGGTGTCAAAGGAGAGGGGCTGCTGCAATGTGGCAGCCAACAACAGGTAGTAGCGTTGGTGAGCCATTTTAGGCATTGTGGTGTAGTTGATAATTTACCCATAAAGTTTGGGTTATTATTTCTAAATAAATGAGTGTATAAGTTCTATAACATATTTATAGTGTAATATAATTGAATCTACAAGCTAAAAGCTAAGCTTGGGGCTATTGAGCCAAGTTTGGGATGCTATTATTTTATGGGGCTGTTTAGTATTGTTTGGAAACATAATGGGTTTTAACAAAACAGTTTACAGAAGTGGGTATGTTAAGCACTTTAAAAGCTATAATTTGTCCTTATATTATATAATCATGAACAATATATAAGATATATTATGTATTCACCTTAAATACTTAAGTGAGGTATAAGAGATATGGAATACCCATATATTAAGCCACGAGTGGATTATAAAATTAAAATTGTGAGATATTAATGAAGTAAAATCATGTCGAAATCTATTAAAGCGATAAATGATTACTGTGAGTAAAAGAATAAATGTTTTTGAAAAGAGGTGGTCAATGTGAATATTTAAAATATAATTGTACAAGTTATATGACATGGTTGTGTGGCTAATACGTTCATATATAGTGAAAATGTAAATATCTGCCAAACGAAGAGTAAAGAGAATGTGTTAGCGGGATAAAATATTTATATATGAGATAATGATTCGAGTTAACTCATGAACATGCAAAATAATAATATAAAAATTATTTATATTAAAGGAATAATATAGTAAATTGAATTTTACTATAAAAGCTATTTATTAGCTGTTTAAGTTCCGAATTAATGAGTAAAGGCATAAGATATTCTTAAAGTGGAATATAAATGATTGAAGCTTCAAAGTGTAAAATATTTACATACTAAAATGTGAGGGACCTTTATTTGGTGTAAAAAGGTTAAAACGAATTAAGTTTCTAAATAAACTAATATTCGTTTTGAGTAAGAATAAATAATATTAGTTTGTATAAAACTAATAATTATTATTGATGAATATACATGCATGTTTTGCAACATATTCAATTATCTAATATGTGTGTGCATGTAAATATAATTCTGTAAGAATTGTGGAGAAACTCTAGGTTAACTTTTGTGGTAATCTCCAATCAAGTCAAGTTTTTCAGTTCTATTATGTTTGTGGATTAAATGTGATTATGTGGTGAGTTACACACCATATATGTTGTATAGTAAAGAATATATGTTGCATGCGGATATGCATAGTAAAGAAAATGTATTGCATGTGGAATTGTGTGTTATGTGAAACATGATAGACTGTTAAATTTGTTGGGTTGTCGAGCTCAATCTTGCAAACACAAACTTTTTGCATGTTAATGATGTTAGGCAATATTACTTACTATACGGATGATAAGATTGAACGAAGTGCAAAATGAATACATTTCCTTGAATTAGAAATGGTATAAATCTATGATTGATAGTTTTGTCAAATATAATTGACAGTTATGTATAGTTTGAAATGTTGAATGAATAAAGAATGTTTATTTTGAAATAAGAATAGATATGATTCTAAAATAAATGAATCATCGATAGAAAAGATATGAAGTATTGAGACTTAAGTTTTTAATACGTTTACACAAATTATACAAATCATATAATAAATATGATTCTAGTATAAAGAAAAATTGTAAAGGTTGCGATTCAGGAAATGAATGAATGGAAAGAAAAAAAATTTTATTCCGCATTTTTAGCTATTTTAACATTAAATAATGTTTTAAAGCTAGAACATGATAATATTAACGCACAAGACCGGGGAGAGAAATTGTCCCGATTTTGGGGGCGTCACATTCCCCCACCCCCCATTCTAAGGATGCCTATCTGAATTTCACCATTAGAATATTAAATTTTAAATTTTTCTGATTACGTCTAAATTGATAGTGTCACGTCAGAAAATTAATGACATTGCAGCGATACCTGACTAAAAAATACTTATGTGTAATATTGAATTTTATTTTAACAATTATTCAATTAAGTTTTGTATACCAAAAAGGATAACTACAAGATCATTATTAATTTTAAAGTAAATTATTATTATAATTTTAATATAAAATCATTATTAATTTTTTAAAACAAATTAAACGATAATTTTACACTTTTGATAAATTATTAATTTTTTGGTAAATTTAATTTTTTAAAAGTAAATTTCATGAAAAGTTTTTAAAGTAAAATTAATAATGGTCTTATATTTATCTTTTTTGTACAAAAAGTTAATTGAATAAATGTTAAAATGAGACTCAATATTACACAAAAATATTTTTAGTCATGTGTCGTTGTCATCTCATCAATTTTCTGATTTGGAACTATCAATTTAAACGTAATCAGAAAAATTTAATGGTTTTAATCCTCTAATGAAAAAAATTCAAGAAGACAATCCCCAAAGTAGAAAAAAAATAAATAATTAATCTCCTAATTGAAAATAATTGATAAGACAATCTCCAAAGTAAAAAAAAATTAAACGTTTAATCCCCTAATTGAGAAGGCAATCCCTAAAGTAAAAAAAATATTAAAAGTTCAAGGTAAGGTATTAATCCATATTTAGGCCTATAATTTATTACGAATAAATTACTTATGATTTTCTTATATTTTAACGTTCAAGTATCAAATCTATGTAATCATGAAGTTATCATTTTTACATTCTCTAATGTCTATATAAATCAAGTACTGATGAATCAATAGAAATCATAACTTTATCATTGAGAACTGCAAAATATTGTAATATTTATATGATGAAAAGTTTCTTTGTTTTTTCCCTCCTTGCTATTTTTCTAACAGCGAAAGCCAGTGGTGAATTCGAGGTTCATGTCGTGGATGGAATCCCTCATGGTAGATTGCGAATTCATTGCGCCTCAGGAGATGATGATCTAGGTTATCATAACCTATATAATGGACAAGAATTCATGTGGTCATTTAATCCTGATTTTTTTGGTCGTACTCTTTTTTTCTGCCATTTTTGGTGGGGAACACAAAACAAGAGATTTGACGTCTATAAAAAGTCGATTGAAAAGGTATATACGTATTGGCTAGCAAAGCCTGATGGTTTTTATTATGCTGAAAATAATCATCAATGGAGCAAAAAATATAATTGGACTAATTAGTGGTTGATCATCTTTTTATGTTTGCACGCATGTATCCTCAAATATATTATTATCCAAGGAAAAAAAGTCGTGTCTTTCTGTGATTAGTTTTATTGTATTTTATATATCTAAGTAAGCTAATTATTCTAATCTCTACTTTATTTACAAAAATACTTTTATTTTAATGTTGTGTCATAATTTTAACATTACTTATATATACCCCATCAGTATATAATTTAAGTAGTAGTTGATCATTAAACTTAACTAGCCTATCGGGCATGCACAGGTGCTATGCGTGTAATTTATATGTATTTTTTCATTTTAAACATTAAAATTTTAATTTTGAAAGATAATTCTATAAAGTTAAAAGCTTGAAAATTTTTAGTAAGATACATTTACAAGTTCCAAAATGAAGACAAGTAAAATTGAAGTTATAAGAATAAAACAAAAACTACTATAAAAGTTTAAGCAATTTTGGGGGCCAAAACGGCACAAATTAAGGCACTAATAAAAGTTTAAGGACATTTTTCGAATGCCAAAAAGATTTAAAAAATTATCGACACGATGGCCCTCTGATTTTATGTATTAGATTAAAGATAAATTATCAAGTAAATTGTAATATCTCAGTTCCACAAAGAAAGATATGAGAAAAATTTGTATATGTATAAGGAATTAAATTACCACCAATAATATCTTCAGTCATGACCTTTTGGGTGAACCTGTGGTGGACTAAGATGACCCAAGAAGATACTATTAGGTCAGTGGTTTAAGACCTTATTTTGATGGATTTGATTCTACTCGAACTCGAGATTTGACTCAGGTTGTTTCATATGGTATCTGAGCCGACTCTTGAAAGTTCGGGTCGGAATGGTTAGAGAGGCAAAGATCTCTCTCAATGGTTAGAGAGGCAAAGATCTCTGTGGTGGGTTTTAAGGTATTATTTTGATGAATTTGATTTGATTCGATTCGGACCCATTATTTGTTTCGAATTCGAGATTTGACTAGAGTTATTTTATAAATTGCTACTAAAATTGATGATATGACAATATTATCATTAAAATTATATATAATATATTATAACGGCCATGACAATCATTAAAAAAGATAGATTTTTGTGACGATTTTTATTTACAATTATAAAAAGAAGATATTTTGTGATGGAATTTTCAAGCCATCACAAGAAATAAAATATATGTGGCAATCACGCAAACACTTAGTGTTACGTAATCTATTGTGATTGTCAAAGTCATCACAAAAAAATGGACGTCTTGTATACGCCCATCATGAAAGGTTTTACGTGATGATTTTGGCAATCACGCAAACACTTAGTGCTACGTAATCTATTGTGATTGTCAAAGTCATCACAAAAAAACAAGATTTTAGGGATCAAAGGTAAGATTTATTTCACTGTATTAATTGTATCAAATGATACTTACAGGATTCGAACCCTCCCCCCATTTGAAAACTAAATAATGAGTGTTACCACTACACCAAAGTCCAGATCATGATTATAATTTTAAAACAAAATATAAAAGGAAGCATATGTGAGTTGACTTACTAAATAAAATTACTTCCACATAAGATTTGGTGATTGCAATGGTAGTCACAAATACTCTATAATGATGGTAAAATTAGTCTTCAAGTAGTCGTTCATTGCAAAAAAATTCATTATAGTTGTAACGCATGTACATAAATGTGATAAATAAGAATTAAGAATCGTTTCACCTTAATTTATTTTATTTCATCACATAGACTATAACACCCCGAATCCTGAGTCTATCTTCAAAATCAAAATATGGTGTTATTCATCGAATACATCTCATTACACCATAAAGATAATCATAATATCATTACAAAACAATGTGGAGTCTTACATTCTACTCCCAAGATCTCAACTAATGCATCATCTAATATTACTTTACAATATTACAAAAGTACTAATTATTACAATTAATACACAAATCTTCTAACTTTAACCTTTTCTTCTCTTTGATGATACCAGATTCTTCAGTCTACCCTGGCTTAGCTGCAATTATATTAGAATTTGTAAAAGTGAGCATTTAATTACCCAACAAGTTATAACAGTTGAATAAACAACAAAATTAATAATAAATTTAGTATTCTTTTACTAAAAGGTTCATCTGGACCTTTGGCTCTTCTACTACTCATGAAGGTTGAACAATATGTTCTAACTGTAAACCTACATACCACATATATATATATATTTAGTCACAATCACCTAAGACCATCTATCTTCTCATATTTATTAAGAACATCATTCTCTTATAACACTTCTAGAACTCAATTCATCCTACAAAAATATACATGTGAAAAGAATCACCTTCTTGACATATATATAAGAGCGGCACAACACAAGTGTTCAAAAGTTATCAATGTAGTGAACTCGGTGGCTCTCCACCTAAGAACTAATAAATTAGTTTCCCGTCTCATCTACATTGTCTCGGCACTAAGCTAGATTGGTTCCTAACTCATCTTAAACATCTGCCCATAAAAAAGAGTTGTTCTACTCAATTACTACACGTCAACGGTTAAAAAACATGTGACTGTACTCGCAACTTAAACTTAGTTAACACCGTAACATTTGACTAGTCGAAAGTACTAGCTAGTATCAACTCACTTCTTCACATCATTCACTATTCCACGGAATTTATCATCTTAAATAGTTCCACTTCTTTGAACTTATCTTCTTAAGTCTCCACGTAGGTGCGGATATTGGTTAGATACGATCTTATGTATAACCATCAACAATTATCCTATATATTGCATGGGGTGCAATCTTATCTCTAACTGTTCATCTAGTATACTTTAACACATACGTACAACAATATCTTTTGCTCATAACACACATTCTTGTACGGAGTGCAAGATAACACCGTGATATGGCCATATATTTGATCGGCACAAACAACTTATCATACTTCCTAGAATTATCACCTATAATTTATCCAATAATATATATTTTATCCAGAATAGTTCAAGAATTGAGTTAAGCAGATCGAATCGAATGACTAATAACTCTTTTACACAAATATTCATACAATGAATTTTATATAGCAAATGAAATTTTCACCGTTTAAACACAAGTCTTGTACAGAAAAATAATATGTACAAGATCATACAATATTTGCATTCAATTCAACATGGTGAATGAAATTAGAAAACTTCCTTAATTAATATCACAAATTAAACAAAAGTTAGAAACTTGCTCAATAAAATTTGAGTAAGTTTAGAAAACTTGCATACATAAAGTTTATACAAGAATTAGAAACTTGCCTTAAGCACTACTTTACAACTTACACTATATTGCTCTTCAATGACCTACATATATCATTAAGGTCGAACATACCAATAAGTCAAGTATTAACCCCAAATATTGGTTTATTTTAGCTTATCTTAGCTTATTTCATAATTCATGATGTTCAAGTTTTTTAACTCGGCACAACGTACTTAACTTTATATATACACCTCGGTATATTTCACTTTTAGTTTCGTTCTTAGTTTAGACTTTAATTCTAAAGTCCCATGATGCTCATGTTTTATAATTGAAGGCATCTTAAATCATTCTTTAATTAATTTTTATTACGCTTGTCTTATGTAGTACGAAACAACGTAGCATACCCGACTTTTGGAAACCAATACACTTTAATTTACTTATCGCTTAGTGATAGACACGTAATTCATATATTTTATTATCCCTAATTTTGTCCTTTTAATTATATTAGTTTATTAAATTAATATGTTTTATTTTATTTTGTAGGATTTAATAGTTGTTGCAATAAAGTCAAAATCTTGGTGATCAAGCTATATTTAATGCTCTTATTCATATAAGGATTGTCCAAGAAGAATCCTACAAGGAGAAGGAAAGAGGTGGAACAATCTTAGCGCAATTCAAATCCAACAAGAGAAAGAAAATCTATCTAGAAGATCTTTTTGAAGTTGATTGCTACTAGGAAGTTGAATTCTACATGGAAAGGGAATCAAAGTGTCCAAGTTCAGTGAATCTAAATTAGGGTTCAAAGTTATTTTTCCTATAAATAGGCCTCTTGTTTTAGAGAGAAAGGCACCACTTGTTATTTTCTTTTTCTCAGTTTTTCACTAGTGTAGGAGGGAGTAAGATATTTAGAGTTTGTCGTTTCTCTTATTCCAATCACGTGTGGAACATACTGTCAGGGAGTATTTGTAACTTTCTTTTATTTACATAATAGAAATTCTCTTTTTAATTATTGTTCTTATTTCATGCAAATAGTAGAACTAATATTATTTATTTTTGTTTTTAATTCCATGGCTAGCTAAATTTCTAATACCTAGGATTATGATGAAACTAAATATTTCATAACTATATTTTCTTTCCGTTCCTAAATTAATGCCTAATTATTTTCACCTTCATATTTTCCTCCGTATAAATTGCATATGATTTTTATATTGATTGCGAGGTTTTGATAAGTTATAGTTAATCTGTGAATTTTTCATAACTTATGCTTGCCCATATTAATTATATGAATCATTATTTTTAAAGGGAAGGGGAAATAATTTGGGAATTGATTTAGGAAATAAGAAATTATTTATTATGTTAATATTTGGTGGATTCTAATTCCTAGGTATCTTTTCTAATTAATAGTTTTCATTATTAATTAATAGTTTGCATAATTTAGTTAAAAAATCTTCTCCACCATTTTTATTTCTAATTTGCCTAAAATATTAATTAAGGATATATTAAAGAATTAATCTAGTCTCTGTGGGTTCGACCTGTACTTGCCAGTTCTTCAATTTGACACTGTGCACTTGCAGTTACATATTTTTATCACATCAAGTTTTTGGCGCCGTTGCCGGGGATTAGAATTAATTTTTATTTATTCCTTAATTTTTATTTATTCGAATTAGTTTTAACTCATTTTTTTTTCAGGATTATTGAAGTGGATCGAAGCAGCGAAAAGATAAAGATTTTGTTGTTGCTATTTCTTCGGTACTTCGTATCTCCATATTTATATATATATATATATATATATATAGTAGTTTAGTTTTTTTATATATTTTTTTTTGTGCGACTTTCGTGGTTAGTTGTCTATTTGTTTTGTGATTTGTGGAAAAATGGATTTTTATTATAGTTGGAATAATAATTTTGCTTGGAATCAAGAATCGTATGAAAATTTTAATCCGCACCAAGTAAATCAATTTTTTTCAACTTATGAAAATCCTTATCCATTTTCATGTTTATATCCATATTCGGATCCAGAACCTCAATATTCACAAGAATTATCAAATGAAAGTGAGAAGAGACTTAACGTTTTAGAGAAGAGCATAGAAACTTTAATGAAATCTCATAATAATTTCAATAATTTCGTGCAAAGCACTACCCAAGCCATTTCTCGCTTAGAAATTCAAATGAGTCGATTAGCCACCATAATAAATGAACAAGAGGTGGGTGAATTTTCTAGTAACAATGAGGTTAATTTTGAAAATCTCGATGGTTGTGAAAATGATGAGGAAAATAGAAATTTTATATTCAATTCTACACAATTTGAGTCAAGCGTATTTGAGGATTCTACAAATTATGAGTCTATGCCTAAAATTGATCATGTTGCATTTGATGAGTCGGTTGAAAAAGTTTATAAGCCTAAAGCTCCATACCCTGAAAGACTTATTCCTAAAAAACCACCTAGTGATTTTTGGACCAACCCATTAAAGTAAACATGATACAAGAGTTGTCAATGATCCAATAAATAAATGAAAATAGACTCTTGATTGAAAAAGATCCAGTTGATTTTTTCTTAAATCACCTTGACCAAAATTGGAATGAATCTGAATATTTAGATAAGGTCAATGAGCTGTTGAGATCCACTACAAATAAGTCAACTAAACTAGAACATGTATTTGAACCAACTCTTCCATCATTTGAACATGTTAATGAAAGTTTTCTTGAGGTAAACTTGAAACATAATTGTGATGAAAATTTTGACTATTTTCAATTTCCTAGACCTCCTGAAAATAATGAAAAGTTCACACTCACTTATCCACTTGTAACATTCATTTTTAGTCACATAATTTTTAGGATTTATAAAATTTGTAGATATGTACATTTGTTTTCTTTCTCACCACATCTTCTTGCAGAACAAATGCTCCGCATACAAGGTACAATTCTTTCATATCTTTGTTCTCTTTTCTTCATTTGCATACATTGAGGACAATGCATGATTTAGGTATGGGGGGAGTTTGTTTGTATTAGATTTTTTTTTCTTTTTACAAAAAAAAAAAACACAAAAAATTTAAAAAAAAAAAAATTTGTTTGACTTTTTATGAATTGAATTAATTCTAATAAGTGTTGGTGGAGCAAAGCGCATGAAGTGAGATTGAAAGATTTAGAACTCTTGAATTTTTGATAAAATATGAAATCTTAGTTCAAAACACCATCTGGATTTAAAATTGATTTAACAAATATTTTTGCACTTCACGTTTGCACTAATTCTTAGTTGTGGGGTATAAACCATGATTCGAGTAATTTCAAAAAAAAGAAAAAAAAAAGAAGAAGAAAGAAAAAAAAAAGAAAAAAAATGAAGTTGAGAAAAGTTGAAAAAATAAAGAAAAAGAAATAAATAACTGTTTCAATGTCCATTAAACGAAATAACTGGGTATCCAAGCCTCGGGAAGCATCGATATTCACGCTGAAAAGTATGATGGATAAAAGCAGCTTGACTAGTCTAATTTTGTGGCCTTTGTTACTCGAGTTAGTAAATCCTTAGGGGTGTCTCTACACCTAGTGCCCTAAAACCATCTGGTTTGGGAGTCATTGGTCCAACGCTCGCTCTACATGGGTAACTCTGAAAAGCCTAAGAAAATGAGACATTGCACAAGTCAAGAATAAAAAAAATGGAGAAAAAGAAGGAAAAAAAAAAGACAAAGGAAAAAAAGAGTTTGCTTGATGTTCATGATAAAAATCCCTACTACGAGTTACATCACATACACATGCATGCATTACATGAAATTGATTTAATGAAGGATGGTGTCTAAAATGAAGATCGAGTATTTTTGATAAGGTGAAAGTGTGATTTTGAATTTAATCTTGATTATGTATAATGCCCATAATTATTTTAGAAGTTTTCTTTCAATTTCATAATTTGTTGAACCCAAAAATATTTTAAAATTTTGTGGGTATATTCACTGCAAACCATCACGAGACACAACTCGTCCACTTGGGGTAACCTTGGGATTTAAAGGCTTGTTGCACATGCTAAGTGCAATCGTGTTTCCTACGAAAATGGGGTATTGTAATTTTTGTTTTTTTTTATTTTTTTATTTTACTCGAGGACGAGCAAAAGCTAGGTATGGGGGTATTTGATAGACACGTAATTCATATATTTTATTATCCCTAATTTTGTCCTTTTAATTATATTAGTTTATTAAATTAATATGTTTTATTTTATTTTGTAGGATTTAATAGTTGTTGCAATAAAGTCAAAATCTTGGTGATCAAGCTATATTTAATGCTCTTATTCATATAAGGATTGTCCAAGAAGAATCCTACAAGGAGAAGGAAAGAGGTGGAACAATCTTAGCGCAATTCAAATCCAACAAGAGAAAGAAAATCTATCTAGAAGATCTTTTTGAAGTTGATTGCTACTAGGAAGTTGAATTCTACATGGAAAGGGAATCAAAGTGTCCAAGTTCAGTGAATCTAAATTAGGGTTCAAAGTTATTTTTCCTATAAATAGGCCTCTTGTTTTAGAGAGAAAGGCACCACTTGTTATTTTCTTTTTCTCAGTTTTTCACTAGTGTAGGAGGGAGTAAGATATTTAGAGTTTGTCGTTTCTCTTATTCCAATCACGTGTGGAACATACTGTCAGGGAGTATTTGTAACTTTCTTTTATTTACATAATAGAAATTCTCTTTTTAATTATTGTTCTTATTTCATGCAAATAGTAGAACTAATATTATTTATTTTTGTTTTTAATTCCATGGCTAGCTAAATTTCTAATACCTAGGATTATGATGAAACTAAATATTTCATAACTATATTTTCTTTCCGTTCCTAAATTAATGCCTAATTATTTTCACCTTCATATTTTCCTCCGTATAAATTGCATATGATTTTTATATTGATTGCGAGGTTTTGATAAGTTATAGTTAATCTGTGAATTTTTCATAACTTATGCTTGCCCATATTAATTATATGAATCATTATTTTTAAAGGGAAGGGGAAATAATTTGGGAATTGATTTAGGAAATAAGAAATTATTTATTATGTTAATATTTGGTGGATTCTAATTCCTAGGTATCTTTTCTAATTAATAGTTTTCATTATTAATTAATAGTTTGCATAATTTAGTTAAAAAATCTTCTCCACCATTTTTATTTCTAATTTGCCTAAAATATTAATTAAGGATATATTAAAGAATTAATCTAGTCTCTGTGGGTTCGACCTGTACTTGCCAGTTCTTCAATTTGACACTGTGCACTTGCAGTTACATATTTTTATCACATCAAGTTTTTGGCGCCGTTGCCGGGGACTAGAATTAATTTTTATTTATTCCTTAATTTTTATTTATTCGAATTAGTTTTAACTCATTTTTTTTTCAGGATTATTGAAGTGGATCGAAGAAGCGAAAAGATAAAGATTTTGTTGTTGCTATTTCTTCGGTACTTCGTATCTCCATATTTATATATATATATATATATATATATATATATAGTAGTTTAGTTTTTTTTATATATTTTTTTTTGTGCGACTTTCGTGGTTAGTTGTCTATTTGTTTTGTGATTTGTGGAAAAATGGATTTTTATTATAGTTGGAATAATAATTTTGCTTGGAATCAAGAATCGTATGAAAATTTTAATCCGCACCAAGTAAATCAATTTTTTTCAACTTATGAAAATCCTTATCCATTTTCATGTTTATATCCATATTCGGATCCAGAACCTCAATATTCACAAGAATTATCAAATGAAAGTGAGAAGAGACTTAACGTTTTAGAGAAGAGCATAGAAACTTTAATGAAATCTCATAATAATTTCAATAATTTCGTGCAAAGCACTACCCAAGCCATTTCTCGCTTAGAAATTCAAATGAGTCGATTAGCCACCATAATAAATGAACAAGAGGTGGGTGAATTTTCTAGTAACAATGAGGTTAATTTTGAAAATCTCGATGGTTGTGAAAATGATGAGGAAAATAGAAATTTTATATTCAATTCTACACAATTTGAGTCAAGCGTATTTGAGGATTCTACAAATTATGAGTCTATGCCTAAAATTGATCATGTTGCATTTGATGAGTCGGTTGAAAAAGTTTATAAGCCTAAAGCTCCATACCCTGAAAGACTTATTCCTAAAAAACCACCTAGTGATTTTTTGGACCAACCCATTAAAGTAAACATGATACAAGAGTTGTCAATGATCCAATAAATAAATGAAAATAGACTCTTGATTGAAAAAGATCCAGTTGATTTTTTCTTAAATCACCTTGACCAAAATTGGAATGAATCTGAATATTTAGATAAGGTCAATGAGCTGTTGAGATCCACTACAAATAAGTCAACTAAACTAGAACATGTATTTGAACCAACTCTTCCATCATTTGAACATGTTAATGAAAGTTTTCTTGAGGTAAACTTGAAGCATAATTGTGATGAAAATTTTGA
Organism: Panax japonicus; assembly: GCA_020205505.1. Lineage (NCBI taxonomy): Eukaryota > Viridiplantae > Streptophyta > Magnoliopsida > Apiales > Araliaceae > Panax > Panax japonicus. Next base: position 49,964,349 of record CM035104.1, on the reverse strand, counting down.
CTATTTTCAATTTCCTAGACCTCCTGAAAATAATGAAAAGTTCACACTCACTTATCCACTTGTAACATTCATTTTTAGTCACATAATTTTTAGGATTTATAAAATTTGTAGATATGTACATTTGTTTTCTTTCTCACCACATCTTCTTGCAGAACAAATGCTCCGCATACAAGGTACAATTCTTTCATATCTTTGTTCTCTTTTCTTCATTTGCATACATTGAGGACAATGCATGATTTAGGTATGGGGGGAGTTTGTTTGTATTAGATTTTTTTTTCTTTTTACGAAAAAAAAAACACAAAAAATTTAAAAAAAAAAAATTTGTTTGACTTTTTATGAATTGAATTAATTCTAATAAGTGTTGGTGGAGCAAAGCGCATGAAGTGAGATTGAAAGATTTAGAACTCTTGAATTTTTGATAAAATATGAAATCTTAGTTCAAAACACCATCTGGATTTAAAATTGATTTAACAAATATTTTTGCACTTCACGTTTGCACTAATTCTTAGTTGTGGGGTATAAACCATGATTCGAGTAATTTCAAAAAAAAGAAAAAAAAAAGAAGAAGAAAGAAAAAAAAAAGAAAAAAAATGAAGTTGAGAAAAGTTGAAAAAATAAAGAAAAAGAAATAAATAACTGTTTCAATGTCCATTAAACGAAATAACTGGGTATCCAAGCCTCGGGAAGCATCGATATTCACGCTGAAAAGTATGATGGATAAAAGCAGCTTGACTAGTCTAATTTTGTGGCCTTTGTTACTCGAGTTAGTAAATCCTTAGGGGTGTCTCTACACCTAGTGCCCTAAAACCATCTGGTTTGGGAGTCATTGGTCCAACGCTCGCTCTACATGGGTAACTCTGAAAAGCCTAAGAAAATGAGACATTGCACAAGTCAAGAATAAAAAAAATGGAGAAAAAGAAGGAAAAAAAAAAGACAAAGGAAAAAAAGAGTTTGCTTGATGTTCATGATAAAAATCCCTACTACGAGTTACATCACATACACATGCATGCATTACATGAAATTGATTTAATGAAGGATGGTGTCTAAAATGAAGATCGAGTATTTTTGATAAGGTGAAAGTGTGATTTTGAATTTAATCTTGATTATGTATAATGCCCATAATTATTTTAGAAGTTTTCTTTCAATTTCATAATTTGTTGAACCCAAAAATATTTTAAAATTTTGTGGGTATATTCACTGCAAACCATCACGAGACACAACTCGTCCACTTGGGGTAACCTTGGGATTTAAAGGCTTGTTGCACATGCTAAGTGCAATCGTGTTTCCTACGAAAATGGGGTATTGTAATTTTTGTTTTTTTTTATTTTTTTATTTTACTCGAGGACGAGCAAAAGCTAGGTATGGGGGTATTTGATAGACACGTAATTCATATATTTTATTATCCCTAATTTTGTCCTTTTAATTATATTAGTTTATTAAATTAATATGTTTTATTTTATTTTGTAGGATTTAATAGTTGTTGCAATAAAGTCAAAATCTTGGTGATCAAGCTATATTTAATGCTCTTATTCATATAAGGATTGTCCAAGAAGAATCCTACAAGGAGAAGGAAAGAGGTGGAACAATCTTAGCGCAATTCAAATCCAACAAGAGAAAGAAAATCTATCTAGAAGATCTTTTTGAAGTTGATTGCTACTAGGAAGTTGAATTCTACATGGAAAGGGAATCAAAGTGTCCAAGTTCAGTGAATCTAAATTAGGGTTCAAAGTTATTTTTCCTATAAATAGGCCTCTTGTTTTAGAGAGAAAGGCACCACTTGTTATTTTCTTTTTCTCAGTTTTTCACTAGTGTAGGAGGGAGTAAGATATTTAGAGTTTGTCGTTTCTCTTATTCCAATCACGTGTGGAACATACTGTCAGGGAGTATTTGTAACTTTCTTTTATTTACATAATAGAAATTCTCTTTTTAATTATTGTTCTTATTTCATGCAAATAGTAGAACTAATATTATTTATTTTTGTTTTTAATTCCATGGCTAGCTAAATTTCTAATACCTAGGATTATGATGAAACTAAATATTTCATAACTATATTTTCTTTCCGTTCCTAAATTAATGCCTAATTATTTTCACCTTCATATTTTCCTCCGTATAAATTGCATATGATTTTTATATTGATTGCGAGGTTTTGATAAGTTATAGTTAATCTGTGAATTTTTCATAACTTATGCTTGCCCATATTAATTATATGAATCATTATTTTTAAAGGGAAGGGGAAATAATTTGGGAATTGATTTAGGAAATAAGAAATTATTTATTATGTTAATATTTGGTGGATTCTAATTCCTAGGTATCTTTTCTAATTAATAGTTTTCATTATTAATTAATAGTTTGCATAATTTAGTTAAAAAATCTTCTCCACCATTTTTATTTCTAATTTGCCTAAAATATTAATTAAGGATATATTAAAGAATTAATCTAGTCTCTGTGGGTTCGACCTGTACTTGCCAGTTCTTCAATTGACACTGTGCACTTGCAGTTACATATTTTTATCACATCAAGTTTTTGGCGCCGTTGCCGGGGATTAGAATTAATTTTTATTTATTCCTTAATTTTTATTTATTCGAATTAGTTTTAACTCATTTTTTTTTCAGGATTATTGAAGTGGATCGAAGAAGCGAAAAGATAAAGATTTTGTTGTTGCTATTTCTTCGGTACTTCGTATCTCCATATTTATATATATATATATATATATATATATATATATATATATATATATATATAGTAGTTTAGTTTTTTTTATATATTTTTTTTTGTGCGACTTTCGTGGTTAGTTGTCTATTTGTTTTGTGATTTGTGGAAAAATGGATTTTTATTATAGTTGGAATAATAATTTTGCTTGGAATCAAGAATCGTATGAAAATTTTAATCCGCACCAAGTAAATCAATTTTTTTCAACTTATGAAAATCCTTATCCATTTTCATGTTTATATCCATATTCGGATCCAGAACCTCAATATTCACAAGAATTATCAAATGAAAGTGAGAAGAGACTTAACGTTTTAGAGAAGAGCATAGAAACTTTAATGAAATCTCATAATAATTTCAATAATTTCGTGCAAAGCACTACCCAAGCCATTTCTCGCTTAGAAATTCAAATGAGTCGATTAGCCACCATAATAAATGAACAAGAGGTGGGTGAATTTTCTAGTAACAATGAGGTTAATTTTGAAAATCTCGATGGTTGTGAAAATGATGAGGAAAATAGAAATTTTATATTCAATTCTACACAATTTGAGTCAAGCGTATTTGAGGATTCTACAAATTATGAGTCTATGCCTAAAATTGATCATGTTGCATTTGATGAGTCGGTTGAAAAAGTTTATAAGCCTAAAGCTCCATACCCTGAAAGACTTATTCCTAAAAAACCACCTAGTGATTTTTTGGACCAACCCATTAAAGTAAACATGATACAAGAGTTGTCAATGATCCAATAAATAAATGAAAATAGACTCTTGATTGAAAAAGATCCAGTTGATTTTTTCTTAAATCACCTTGACCAAAATTGGAATGAATCTGAATATTTAGATAAGGTCAATGAGCTGTTGAGATCCACTACAAATAAGTCAACTAAACTAGAACATGTATTTGAACCAACTCTTCCATCATTTGAACATGTTAATGAAAGTTTTCTTGAGGTAAACTTGAAGCATAATTGTGATGAAAATTTTGACTATTTTCAATTTCCTAGACCTCCTGAAAATAATGAAAAGTTCACACTCACTTATCCACTTGTAACATTCATTTTTAGTCACATAATTTTTAGGATTTATAAAATTTGTAGATATGTACATTTGTTTTCTTTCTCACCACATCTTCTTGCAGAACAAATGCTCCGCATACAAGGTACAATTCTTTCATATCTTTGTTCTCTTTTCTTCATTTGCATACATTGAGGACAATGCATGATTTAGGTATGGGGGGAGTTTGTTTGTATTAGATTTTTTTTTCTTTTTACGAAAAAAAAAACACAAAAAATTTAAAAAAAAAAATTTGTTTGACTTTTTATGAATTGAATTAATTCTAATAAGTGTTGGTGGAGCAAAGCGCATGAAGTGAGATTGAAAGATTTAGAACTCTTGAATTTTTGATAAAATATGAAATCTTAGTTCAAAACACCATCTGGATTTAAAATTGATTTAACAAATATTTTTGCACTTCACGTTTGCACTAATTCTTAGTTGTGGGGTATAAACCATAATTCGAGTAATTTCAAAAAAAAGAAAAAAAAAAGAAGAAGAAAGAAAAAAAAAAGAAAAAAAATGAAGTTGAGAAAAGTTGAAAAAATAAAGAAAAAGAAATAAATAACTGTTTCAATGTCCATTAAACGAAATAACTGGGTATCCAAGCCTCGGGAAGCATCGATATTCACGCTGAAAAGTATGATGGATAAAAGCAGCTTGACTAGTCTAATTTTGTGGCCTTTGTTACTCGAGTTAGTAAATCCTTAGGGGTGTCTCTACACCTAGTGCCCTAAAACCATCTGGTTTGGGAGTCATTGGTCCAACGCTCGCTCTACATGGGTAACTCTGAAAAGCCTAAGAAAATGAGACATTGCACAAGTCAAGAATAAAAAAAATGGAGAAAAAGAAGGAAAAAAAAAGACAAAGGAAAAAAAGAGTTTGCTTGATGTTCATGATAAAAATCCCTACTACGAGTTACATCACATACACATGCATGCATTACATGAAATTGATTTAATGAAGGATGGTGTCTAAAATGAAGATCGAGTATTTTTGATAAGGTGAAAGTGTGATTTTGAATTTAATCTTGATTATGTATAATGCCCATAATTATTTTAGAAGTTTTCTTTCAATTTCATAATTTGTTGAACCCAAAAATATTTTAAAATTTTGTGGGTATATTCACTGCAAACCATCACGAGACACAACTCGTCCACTTGGGGTAACCTTGGGATTTAAAGGCTTGTTGCACATGCTAAGTGCAATCGTGTTTCCTACGAAAATGGGGTATTGTAATTTTTGTTTTTTTTTATTTTTTTATTTTACTCGAGGACGAGCAAAAGCTAGGTATGGGGGTATTTGATAGACACGTAATTCATATATTTTATTATCCCTAATTTTGTCCTTTTAATTATATTAGTTTATTAAATTAATATGTTTTATTTTATTTTGTAGGATTTAATAGTTGTTGCAATAAAGTCAAAATCTTGGTGATCAAGCTATATTTAATGCTCTTATTCATATAAGGATTGTCCAAGAAGAATCCTACAAGGAGAAGGAAAGAGGTGGAACAATCTTAGCGCAATTCAAATCCAACAAGAGAAAGAAAATCTATCTAGAAGATCTTTTTGAAGTTGATTGCTACTAGGAAGTTGAATTCTACATGGAAAGGGAATCAAAGTGTCCAAGTTCAGTGAATCTAAATTAGGGTTCAAAGTTATTTTTCCTATAAATAGGCCTCTTGTTTTAGAGAGAAAGGCACCACTTGTTATTTTCTTTTTCTCAGTTTTTCACTAGTGTAGGAGGGAGTAAGATATTTAGAGTTTGTCGTTTCTCTTATTCCAATCACGTGCGGAACATACTGTTAGGGAGTATTTGTAACTTTCTTTTATTTACATAATAGAAATTCTCTTTTTAATTATTGTTCTTATTTCATGCAAATAGTAGAACTAATATTATTTATTTTTGTTTTTAATTCCATGGCTAGCTAAATTTCTAATACCTAGGATTATGATGAAACTAAATATTTCATAACTATATTTTCTTTCCGTTCCTAAATTAATGCCTAATTATTTTCACCTTCATATTTTCCTCCGTATAAATTGCATATGATTTTTATATTGATTGCGAGGTTTTGATAAGTTATAGTTAATCTGTGAATTTTTCATAACTTATGCTTGCCCATATTAATTATATGAATCATTATTTTTAAAGGGAAGGGGAAATAATTTGGGAATTGATTTAGGAAATAAGAAATTATTTATTATGTTAATATTTGGTGGATTCTAATTCCTAGGTATCTTTTCTAATTAATAGTTTTCATTATTAATTAATAGTTTGCATAATTTAGTTAAAAAATCTTCTCCACCATTTTTATTTCTAATTTGCCTAAAATATTAATTAAGGATATATTAAAGAATTAATCTAGTCTCTGTGGGTTCGACCTGTACTTGCCAGTTCTTCAATTTGACACTGTGCACTTGCAGTTACATATTTTTATCACATCAAGTTTTTGGCGCCGTTGCCGGGGATTAGAATTAATTTTTATTTATTCCTTAATTTTTATTTATTCGAATTAGTTTTAACTCATTTTTTTTTCAGGATTATTGAAGTGGATCGAAGAAGCGAAAAGATAAAGATTTTGTTGTTGCTATTTCTTCGGTACTTCGTATCTCCATATTTATATATATATATATATATATATATATATATATATATATATATATATATATAGTAGTTTAGTTTTTTTTATATATTTTTTTTGTGCGACTTTCGTGGTTAGTTGTCTATTTGTTTTGTGATTTGTGGAAAAATGGATTTTTATTATAGTTGGAATAATAATTTTGCTTGGAATCAAGAATCGTATGAAAATTTTAATCCGCACCAAGTAAATCAATTTTTTTCAACTTATGAAAATCCTTATCCATTTTCATGTTTATATCCATATTCGGATCCAGAACCTCAATATTCACAAGAATTATCAAATGAAAGTGAGAAGAGACTTAACGTTTTAGAGAAGAGCATAGAAACTTTAATGAAATCTCATAATAATTTCAATAATTTCGTGCAAAGCACTACCCAAGCCATTTCTCGCTTAGAAATTCAAATGAGTCGATTAGCCACCATAATAAATGAACAAGAGGTGGGTGAATTTTCTAGTAACAATGAGGTTAATTTTGAAAATCTCGATGGTTGTGAAAATGATGAGGAAAATAGAAATTTTATATTCAATTCTACACAATTTGAGTCAAGCGTATTTGAGGATTCTACAAATTATGAGTCTATGCCTAAAATTGATCATGTTGCATTTGATGAGTCGGTTGAAAAAGTTTATAAGCCTAAAGCTCCATACCCTGAAAGACTTATTCCTAAAAAACCACCTAGTGATTTTTTGGACCAACCCATTAAAGTAAACATGATACAAGAGTTGTCAATGATCCAATAAATAAATGAAAATAGACTCTTGATTGAAAAAGATCCAGTTGATTTTTTCTTAAATCACCTTGACCAAAATTGGAATGAATCTGAATATTTAGATAAGGTCAATGAGCTGTTGAGATCCACTACAAATAAGTCAACTAAACTAGAACATGTATTTGAACCAACTCTTCCATCATTTGAACATGTTAATGAAAGTTTTCTTGAGGTAAACTTGAAGCATAATTGTGATGAAAATTTTGACTATTTTCAATTTCCTAGACCTCCTGAAAATAATGAAAAGTTCACACTCACTTATCCACTTGTAACATTCATTTTTAGTCACATAATTTTTAGGATTTATAAAATTTGTAGATATGTACATTTGTTTTCTTTCTCACCACATCTTCTTGCAGAACAAATGCTCCGCATACAAGGTACAATTCTTTCATATCTTTGTTCTCTTTTCTTCATTTGCATACATTGAGGACAATGCATGATTTAGGTATGGGGGGAGTTTGTTTGTATTAGATTTTTTTTTCTTTTTACGAAAAAAAAAAACACAAAAAATTTAAAAAAAAAAAATTTGTTTGACTTTTTATGAATTGAATTAATTCTAATAAGTGTTGGTGGAGCAAAGCGCATGAAGTGAGATTGAAAGATTTAGAACTCTTGAATTTTTGATAAAATATGAAATCTTAGTTCAAAACACCATCTGGATTTAAAATTGATTTAACAAATATTTTTGCACTTCACGTTTGCACTAATTCTTAGTTGTGGGGTATAAACCATGATTCGAGTAATTTCAAAAAAAAGAAAAAAAAAAGAAGAAGAAAGAAAAAAAAAAAGAAAAAAAATGAAGTTGAGAAAAGTTGAAAAAATAAAGAAAAAGAAATAAATAACTGTTTCAATGTCCATTAAACGAAATAACTGGGTATCCAAGCCTCGGGAAGCATCGATATTCACGCTGAAAAGTATGATGGATAAAAGCAGCTTGACTAGTCTAATTTTGTGGCCTTTGTTACTCGAGTTAGTAAATCCTTAGGGGTGTCTCTACACCTAGTGCCCTAAAACCATCTGGTTTGGGAGTCATTGGTCCAACGCTCGCTCTACATGGGTAACTCTGAAAAGCCTAAGAAAATGAGACATTGCACAAGTCAAGAATAAAAAAAATGGAGAAAAAGAAGGAAAAAAAAAAGACAAAGGAAAAAAAGAGTTTGCTTGATGTTCATGATAAAAATCCCTACTACGAGTTACATCACATACACATGCATGCATTACATGAAATTGATTTAATGAAGGATGGTGTCTAAAATGAAGATCGAGTATTTTTGATAAGGTGAAAGTGTGATTTTGAATTTAATCTTGATTATGTATAATGCCCATAATTATTTTAGAAGTTTTCTTTCAATTTCATAATTTGTTGAACCCAAAAATATTTTAAAATTTTGTGGGTATATTCACTGCAAACCATCACGAGACACAACTCGTCCACTTGGGGTAACCTTGGGATTTAAAGGCTTGTTGCACATGCTAAGTGCAATCGTGTTTCCTACGAAAATGGGGTATTGTAATTTTTGTTTTTTTTTATTTTTTTATTTTACTCGAGGACGAGCAAAAGCTAGGTATGGGGGTATTTGATAGACACGTAATTCATATATTTTATTATCCCTAATTTTGTCCTTTTAATTATATTAGTTTATTAAATTAATATGTTTTATTTTATTTTGTAGGATTTAATAGTTGTTGCAATAAAGTCAAAATCTTGGTGATCAAGCTATATTTAATGCTCTTATTCATATAAGGATTGTCCAAGAAGAATCCTACAAGGAGAAGGAAAGAGGTGGAACAATCTTAGCGCAATTCAAATCCAACAAGAGAAAGAAAATCTATCTAGAAGATCTTTTTGAAGTTGATTGCTACTAGGAAGTTGAATTCTACATGGAAAGGGAATCAAAGTGTCCAAGTTTAGTGAATCTAAATTAGGGTTCAAAGTTATTTTTCCTATAAATAGGCCTCTTGTTTTAGAGAGAAAGGCACCACTTGTTATTTTCTTTTTCTCAGTTTTTCACTAGTGTAGGAGGGAGTAAGATATTTAGAGTTTGTCGTTTCTCTTATTCCAATCACGTGTGGAACATACTGTCAGGGAGTATTTGTAACTTTCTTTTATTTACATAATAGAAATTCTCTTTTTAATTATTGTTCTTATTTCATGCAAATAGTAGAACTAATATTATTTATTTTTGTTTTTAATTCCATGGCTAGCTAAATTTCTAATACCTAGGATTATGATGAAACTAAATATTTCATAACTATATTTTCTTTCCGTTCCTAAATTAATGCCTAATTATTTTCACCTTCATATTTTCCTCCGTATAAATTGCATATGATTTTTATATTGATTGCGAGGTTTTGATAAGTTATAGTTAATCTGTGAATTTTTCATAACTTATGCTTGCCCATATTAATTATATGAATCATTATTTTTAAAGGGAAGGGGAAATAATTTGGGAATTGATTTAGGAAATAAGAAATTATTTATTATGTTAATATTTGGTGGATTCTAATTCCTAGGTATCTTTTCTAATTAATAGTTTTCATTATTAATTAATAGTTTGCATAATTTAGTTAAAAAATCTTCTCCACCATTTTTATTTCTAATTTGCCTAAAATATTAATTAAGGATATATTAAAGAATTAATCTAGTCTCTGTGGGTTCGACCTGTACTTGCCAGTTCTTCAATTTGACACTGTGCACTTGCAGTTACATATTTTTATCACATCAAGTTTTTGGCGCCGTTGCCGGGGATTAGAATTAATTTTTATTTATTCCTTAATTTTTATTTATTCGAATTAGTTTTAACTCATTTTTTTTTCAGGATTATTGAAGTGGATCGAAGAAGCGAAAAGATAAAGATTTTGTTGTTGCTATTTCTTCGGTACTTCGTATCTCCATATTTATATATATATATATATATATATATAGTAGTTTAGTTTTTTTTATATATTTTTTTTTGTGCGACTTTCGTGGTTAGTTGTCTATTTGTTTTGTGATTTGTGGAAAAATGGATTTTTATTATAGTTGGAATAATAATTTTGCTTGGAATCAAGAATCGTATGAAAATTTTAATCCGCACCAAGTAAATCAATTTTTTTCAACTTATGAAAATCCTTATCCATTTTCATGTTTATATCCATATTCGGATCCAGAACCTCAATATTCACAAGAATTATCAAATGAAAGTGAGAAGAGACTTAACGTTTTAGAGAAGAGCATAGAAACTTTAATGAAATCTCATAATAATTTCAATAATTTCGTGCAAAGCACTACCCAAGCCATTTCTCGCTTAGAAATTCAAATGAGTCGATTAGCCACCATAATAAATGAACAAGAGGTGGGTGAATTTTCTAGTAACAATGAGGTTAATTTTGAAAATCTCGATGGTTGTGAAAATGATGAGGAAAATAGAAATTTTATATTCAATTCTACACAATTTGAGTCAAGCGTATTTGAGGATTCTACAAATTATGAGTCTATGCCTAAAATTGATCATGTTGCATTTGATGAGTCGGTTGAAAAAGTTTATAAGCCTAAAGCTCCATACCCTGAAAGACTTATTCCTAAAAAACCACCTAGTGATTTTTTGGACCAACCCATTAAAGTAAACATGATACAAGAGTTGTCAATGATCCAATAAATAAATGAAAATAGACTCTTGATTGAAAAAGATCCAGTTGATTTTTTCTTAAATCACCTTGACCAAAATTGGAATGAATCTGAATATTTAGATAAGGTCAATGAGCTGTTGAGATCCACTACAAATAAGTCAACTAAACTAGAACATGTATTTGAACCAACTCTTCCATCATTTGAACATGTTAATGAAAGTTTTCTTGAGGTAAACTTGAAGCATAATTGTGATGAAAATTTTGACTATTTTCAATTTCCTAGACCTCCTGAAAATAATGAAAAGTTCACACTCACTTATCCACTTGTAACATTCATTTTTAGTCACATAATTTTTAGGATTTATAAAATTTGTAGATATGTACATTTGTTTTCTTTCTCACCACATCTTCTTGCAGAACAAATGCTCCGCATACAAGGTACAATTCTTTCATATCTTTGTTCTCTTTTCTTCATTTGCATACATTGAGGACAATGCATGATTTAGGTATGGGGGGAGTTTGTTTGTATTAGATTTTTTTTTTCTTTTTACGAAAAAAAAAAACACAAAAAATTTAAAAAAAAAAAATTTGTTTGACTTTTTATGAATTGAATTAATTCTAATAAGTGTTGGTGGAGCAAAGCGCATGAAGTGAGATTGAAAGATTTAGAACTCTTGAATTTTGATAAAATATGAAATCTTAGTTCAAAACACCATCTGGATTTAAAATTGATTTAACAAATATTTTTGCACTTCACGTTTGCACTAATTCTTAGTTGTGGGGTATAAACCATGATTCGAGTAATTTCAAAAAAAAAGAAAAAAAAAAGAAGAAGAAAGAAAAAAAAAAGAAGAAAAAAAAATGAAGTTGAGAAAAGTTGAAAAAATAAAGAAAAAGAAATAAATAACTGTTTCAATGTCCATTAAACGAAATAACTGGGTATCCAAGCCTCGGGAAGCATCGATATTCACGCTGAAAAGTATGATGGATAAAAGCAGCTTGACTAGTCTAATTTTGTGGCCTTTGTTACTCGAGTTAGTAAATCCTTAGGGGTGTCTCTACACCTAGTGCCCTAAAACCATCTGGTTTGGGAGTCATTGGTCCAACGCTCGCTCTACATGGGTAACTCTGAAAAGCCTAAGAAAATGAGACATTGCACAAGTCAAGAATAAAAAAAATGGAGAAAAAGAAGGAAAAAAAAAAGACAAAGGAAAAAAAGAGTTTGCTTGATGTTCATGATAAAAATCCCTACTACGAGTTACATCACATACACATGCATGCATTACATGAAATTGATTTAATGAAGGATGGTGTCTAAAATGAAGATCGAGTATTTTTGATAAGGTGAAAGTGTGATTTTGAATTTAATCTTGATTATGTATAATGCCCATAATTATTTTAGAAGTTTTCTTTCAATTTCATAATTTGTTGAACCCAAAAATATTTTAAAATTTTGTGGGTATATTCACTGCAAACCATCACGAGACACAACTCGTCCACTTGGGGTAACCTTGGGATTTAAAGGCTTGTTGCACATGCTAAGTGCAATCGTGTTTCCTACGAAAATGGGGTATTGTAATTTTTGTTTTTTTTTATTTTTTTATTTTACTCGAGGACGAGCAAAAGCTAGGTATGGGGGTATTTGATAGACACGTAATTCATATATTTTATTATCCCTAATTTTGTCCTTTTAATTATATTAGTTTATTAAATTAATATGTTTTATTTTATTTTGTAGGATTTAATAGTTGTTGCAATAAAGTCAAAATCTTGGTGATCAAGCTATATTTAATGCTCTTATTCATATAAGGATTGTCCAAGAAGAATCCTACAAGGAGAAGGAAAGAGGTGGAACAATCTTAGCGCAATTCAAATCCAACAAGAGAAAGAAAATCTATCTAGAAGATCTTTTTGAAGTTGATTGCTACTAGGAAGTTGAATTCTACATGGAAAGGGAATCAAAGTGTCCAAGTTCAGTGAATCTAAATTAGGGTTCAAAGTTATTTTTCCTATAAATAGGCCTCTTGTTTTAGAGAGAAAGGCACCACTTGTTATTTTCTTTTTCTCAGTTTTTCACTAGTGTAGGAGGGAGTAAGATATTTAGAGTTTGTCGTTTCTCTTATTCCAATCACGTGTGGAACATACTGTCAGGGAGTATTTGTAACTTTCTTTTATTTACATAATAGAAATTCTCTTTTTAATTATTGTTCTTATTTCATGCAAATAGTAGAACTAATATTATTTATTTTTGTTTTTAATTCCATGGCTAGCTAAATTTCTAATACCTAGGATTATGATGAAACTAAATATTTCATAACTATATTTTCTTTCCGTTCCTAAATTAATGCCTAATTATTTTCACCTTCATATTTTCCTCCGTATAAATTGCATATGATTTTTATATTGATTGCGAGGTTTTGATAAGTTATAGTTAATCTGTGAATTTTTCATAACTTATGCTTGCCCATATTAATTATATGAATCATTATTTTTAAAGGGAAGGGGAAATAATTTGGGAATTGATTTAGGAAATAAGAAATTATTTATTATGTTAATATTTGGTGGATTCTAATTCCTAGGTATCTTTTCTAATTAATAGTTTTCATTATTAATTAATAGTTTGCATAATTTAGTTAAAAAATCTTCTCCACCATTTTTATTTCTAATTTGCCTAAAATATTAATTAAGGATATATTAAAGAATTAATCTAGTCTCTGTGGGTTCGACCTGTACTTGCCAGTTCTTCAATTTGACACTGTGCACTTGCAGTTACATATTTTTATCACATCAAGTTTTTGGCGCCGTTGCCGGGGATTAGAATTAATTTTTATTTATTCCTTAATTTTTATTTATTCGAATTAGTTTTAACTCATTTTTTTTTCAGGATTATTGAAGTGGATCGAAGAAGCGAAAAGATAAAGATTTTGTTGTTGCTATTTCTTCGGTACTTCGTATCTCCATATTTATATATATATATATATATATATATATATATATATATATATAGTAGTTTAGTTTTTTTTATATATTTTTTTTTGTGCGACTTTCGTGGTTAGTTGTCTATTTGTTTTGTGATTTGTGGAAAAATGGATTTTTATTATAGTTGGAATAATAATTTTGCTTGGAATCAAGAATCGTATGAAAATTTTAATCCGCACCAAGTAAATCAATTTTTTTCAACTTATGAAAATCCTTATCCATTTTCATGTTTATATCCATATTCGGATCCAGAACCTCAATATTCACAAGAATTATCAAATGAAAGTGAGAAGAGACTTAACGTTTTAGAGAAGAGCATAGAAACTTTAATGAAATCTCATAATAATTTCAATAATTTCGTGCAAAGCACTACCCAAGCCATTTCTCGCTTAGAAATTCAAATGAGTCGATTAGCCACCATAATAAATGAACAAGAGGTGGGTGAATTTTCTAGTAACAATGAGGTTAATTTTGAAAATCTCGATGGTTGTGAAAATGATGAGGAAAATAGAAATTTTATATTCAATTCTACACAATTTGAGTCAAGCGTATTTGAGGATTCTACAAATTATGAGTCTATGCCTAAAATTGATCATGTTGCATTTGATGAGTCGGTTGAAAAAGTTTATAAGCCTAAAGCTCCATACCCTGAAAGACTTATTCCTAAAAAACCACCTAGTGATTTTTTGGACCAACCCATTAAAGTAAACATGATACAAGAGTTGTCAATGATCCAATAAATAAATGAAAATAGACTCTTGATTGAAAAAGATCCAGTTGATTTTTTCTTAAATCACCTTGACCAAAATTGGAATGAATCTGAATATTTAGATAAGGTCAATGAGCTGTTGAGATCCACTACAAATAAGTCAACTAAACTAGAACATGTATTTGAACCAACTCTTCCATCATTTGAACATGTTAATGAAAGTTTTCTTGAGGTAAACTTGAAGCATAATTGTGATGAAAATTTTGACTATTTTCAATTTCCTAGACCTCCTGAAAATAATGAAAAGTTCACACTCACTTATCCACTTGTAACATTCATTTTTAGTCACATAATTTTTAGGATTTATAAAATTTGTAGATATGTACATTTGTTTTCTTTCTCACCACATCTTCTTGCAGAACAAATGCTCCGCATACAAGGTACAATTCTTTCATATCTTTGTTCTCTTTTCTTCATTTGCATACATTGAGGACAATGCATGATTTAGGTATGGGGGGAGTTTGTTTGTATTAGATTTTTTTTTCTTTTTACGAAAAAAAAAACACAAAAAATTTAAAAAAAAAATTTGTTTGACTTTTTATGAATTGAATTAATTCTAATAAGTGTTGGTGGAGCAAAGCGCATGAAGTGAGATTGAAAGATTTAGAACTCTTGAATTTTTGATAAAATATGAAATCTTAGTTCAAAACACCATCTGGATTTAAAATTGATTTAACAAATATTTTTGCACTTCACGTTTGCACTAATTCTTAGTTGTGGGGTATAAACCATGATTCGAGTAATTTCAAAAAAAAGAAAAAAAAAAGAAGAAGAAAGAAAAAAAAAAAAGAAAAAAAATGAAGTTGAGAAAAGTTGAAAAAATAAAGAAAAAGAAATAAATAACTGTTTCAATGTCCATTAAACGAAATAACTGGGTATCCAAGCCTCGGGAAGCATCGATATTCACGCTGAAAAGTATGATGGATAAAAGCAGCTTGACTAGTCTAATTTTGTGGCCTTTGTTACTCGAGTTAGTAAATCCTTAGGGGTGTCTCTACACCTAGTGCCCTAAAACCATCTGGTTTGGGAGTCATTGGTCCAACGCTCGCTCTACATGGGTAACTCTGAAAAGCCTAAGAAAATGAGACATTGCACAAGTCAAGAATAAAAAAAATGGAGAAAAAGAAGGAAAAAAAAAAGACAAAGGAAAAAAAGAGTTTGCTTGATGTTCATGATAAAAATCCCTACTACGAGTTACATCACATACACATGCATGCATTACATGAAATTGATTTAATGAAGGATGGTGTCTAAAATGAAGATCGAGTATTTTTGATAAGGTGAAAGTGTGATTTTGAATTTAATCTTGATTATGTATAATGCCCATAATTATTTTAGAAGTTTTCTTTCAATTTCATAATTTGTTGAACCCAAAAATATTTTAAAATTTTGTGGGTATATTCACTGCAAACCATCACGAGACACAACTCGTCCACTTGGGGTAACCTTGGGATTTAAAGGCTTGTTGCACATGCTAAGTGCAATCGTGTTTCCTACGAAAATGGGGTATTGTAATTTTTGTTTTTTTTTATTTTTTTATTTTACTCGAGGACGAGCAAAAGCTAGGTATGGGGGTATTTGATAGACACGTAATTCATATATTTTATTATCCCTAATTTTGTCCTTTTAATTATATTAGTTTATTAAATTAATATGTTTTATTTTATTTTGTAGGATTTAATAGTTGTTGCAATAAAGTCAAAATCTTGGTGATCAAGCTATATTTAATGCTCTTATTCATATAAGGATTGTCCAAGAAGAATCCTACAAGGAGAAGGAAAGAGGTGGAACAATCTTAGCGCAATTCAAATCCAACAAGAGAAAGAAAATCTATCTAGAAGATCTTTTTGAAGTTGATTGCTACTAGGAAGTTGAATTCTACATGGAAAGGGAATCAAAGTGTCCAAGTTCAGTGAATCTAAATTAGGGTTCAAAGTTATTTTTCCTATAAATAGGCCTCTTGTTTTAGAGAGAAAGGCACCACTTGTTATTTTCTTTTTCTCAGTTTTTCACTAGTGTAGGAGGGAGTAAGATATTTAGAGTTTGTCGTTTCTCTTATTCCAATCACGTGTGGAACATACTGTCAGGGAGTATTTGTAACTTTCTTTTATTTACATAATAGAAATTCTCTTTTTAATTATTGTTCTTATTTCATGCAAATAGTAGAACTAATATTATTTATTTTGTTTTTAATTCCATGGCTAGCTAAATTTCTAATACCTAGGATTATGATGAAACTAAATATTTCATAACTATATTTTCTTTCCGTTCCTAAATTAATGCCTAATTATTTTCACCTTCATATTTTCCTCCGTATAAATTGCATATGATTTTTATATTGATTGCGAGGTTTTGATAAGTTATAGTTAATCTGTGAATTTTTCATAACTTATGCTTGCCCATATTAATTATATGAATCATTATTTTTAAAGGGAAGGGGAAATAATTTGGGAATTGATTTAGGAAATAAGAAATTATTTATTATGTTAATATTTGGTGGATTCTAATTCCTAGGTATCTTTTCTAATTAATAGTTTTCATTATTAATTAATAGTTTGCATAATTTAGTTAAAAAATCTTCTCCACCATTTTTATTTCTAATTTGCCTAAAATATTAATTAAGGATATATTAAAGAATTAATCTAGTCTCTGTGGGTTCGACCTGTACTTGCCAGTTCTTCAATTTGACACTGTGCACTTGCAGTTACATATTTTTATCACATCAAGTTTTTGGCGCCGTTGCCGGGGATTAGAATTAATTTTTATTTATTCCTTAATTTTTATTTATTCGAATTAGTTTTAACTCATTTTTTTTTCAGGATTATTGAAGTGGATCGAAGAAGCGAAAAGATAAAGATTTTGTTGTTGCTCTTTCTTCGGTACTTCGTATCTCCATATTTTTATATATATATATAGTAGTTTAGTTTTTTTATATATTTTTTTTTTGTGCGACTTTCGTGGTTAGTTGTCTATTTGTTTTGTGATTTGTGGAAAAATGAATTTTTATTATAGTTGGAATAATAATTTTGCTTGGAATCAAGAATCGTATGAAAATTTTAATCCGCACCAAGTAAATTAATTTTTTTCAACTTATGAAAATCCTTATCCATTTTCATGTTTATATCCATATTCGGATCCAGAACCTCAATATTCACAAGAATTATCAAATGAAAGTGAGAAGAGACTTAACGTTTTAGAGAAGAGCATAGAAACTTTAATGAAATCTCATAATAATTTCAATAATTTCGTGCAAAGCACTACCCAAGCCATTTCTCACTTAGAAATTCAAATGAGTCGATTAGCCACCATAATAAAAATTTACAACGAAGCTAGAGCAGATTAAAGGGTCCAATAAGAACAAAGGGAAAGGAAAGATGGATGAGTAAAAAATAGTTGTAACTATTTATAATAATTAGAAGTATTGTAATAATTACATAATATTTTATCATGTGTTGAAGACTTAAAGGTTTGAACCTAGGACTTTAAAGGTTTGAGAACCTGGGACTTAAAAGGTCTGAGAACCTTGGATTTAAAATGAGGCTTATTTTAATAATTAGTAATTACCTTTATGTCATTGTTAATATTATAAACGAGAAGTACCGTGGAACATCATATTGAGGATTTAAAGGTACCCAAATTTGAGGGCGTCACACAAACTATTTTTCTCTATCCTTTTTACATATTTTACTAGAAATTCCACCATAACTTCGTTACAACAGATTTTTCTTTCATTCCAATTGGGTTGCAAAACTGTCATGCTTTGGTCCATTATTAACTAAAGTCATGATTTTTCTTTCTCATGGAAATACAAAACTGTCTTTCCACATTTTCATTTCATGCTTTGGTCCATTATTAACTAAAGTAAAAAATAACAGTTCACTATTTGATTTTTCCATCCTTTACGCGTAGGCTTACATTTTCTTGCATTATTACATAGTTTAATTATATAATTTACACCATAAACCACCTTATCACTTTGGATCCATCATGATCCCCATAAACAAAAATAAAAACATCCACCAACAAAGCTTAAATAAAACTTAAAAAAGATGGATGATAGTTAAGGTTTCAAGGTTACCATGTGGTTTTTTTCTTGTTACTTAGCTAGATGATCAAAGCTTGATCTCACTTGCTCATTCCCTTCCTCTTCTTGCCTTGAGTTTTCTTTCTCTTTCTTGCTCTCTCTCAAATTTACTTAGCACAAAGGAAATGAAATGAAGATGACTACCTAAGACTTAAGAGCTAAGAAAAACAAAAGGGTAGAGACAAAAGACTAGAACTTATCATAAATGGTTAGTTCCCATCCTACCTTGTCCCTCCCCCTCCCTTCCCCTTGTCCCCTCTCTTTCCTACCTATGCATCCCCCTTTGATCATCTGTTTTTGCTTTACATTTCAGTATTTCACCACATGCTAAATTACTAGCACATAACACATGTCATCCTATCATTTATCTCCAAAACTTAGCCACAAATTAAATGACTCACTCCTCTTATCCAACCACTATATGTCGCGTACTTTCCCCTTCTTTGCCTCTATATTTTTTTTCTTTTTCTTTTATTATCTTTATCATCCTACACTTTGACCCAATTTTGACTTTCTCAATTGGACTTGGTTTGGGCACCCCCATAGGTTAGCCCACCACTTTTATTACACCTTACTTTGAGCCACAAATAATTCTACACTTAGGCTAGTAAATTAACTAACCCATTAGCCTAACCATTTTCAATTCCTAACCTAGCCATTCAAATACTAGGCTTAGTTAGACCAAAATTAATTTGGTTTCTCATTTTCTTTTTAGTTAGATTTCCTAATTTTTTTTGGTTACGTTTTCGTAACACGAGTCAAAAAACCGACTTTCGATTGTTGAAAATTCGATTTCGGCACCAATCCCCATTTCTAGAACAAACGTTATGTTGTTATTCGAAAAGTCAAAAAAAACAAAAAAGGCGTTTTTCTCATGA
The DNA here is from genome assembly GCA_020205505.1 of Panax japonicus. Lineage (NCBI taxonomy): Eukaryota > Viridiplantae > Streptophyta > Magnoliopsida > Apiales > Araliaceae > Panax > Panax japonicus. The sequence goes on along the minus strand of CM035104.1, from coordinate 49,944,852 downwards.
ATACTGTTTTACGGCCTTTTCCCGAAAAAAGTACTTTTATTGCAGATTTCATATCTTTCTCAAATAAACGCTACGCCATAATTCAAAATTCTCGAAAAAGAACGTTTATTAGCGTTTTATGAATAGTGTTTTAGCGTTTTTCCCGAAAAAAATTATTTTTCTCCCAAAGCTCCCAACACTCGTACATACTCACGTAACACGTAAAATAGGTTATTAATCGACATAAATCACATAACACATAATACTATCAATAAAAAAATTTGTTTATTTGATATTTTCATCGAAAATCTAACTTCAAGGTTATTCAAATTCTCGGTCGTTACATTCTTCCTTCTTATAAGGATTTCGTCCTCGGACTCACATTAACTACAAGATCACACCCACCTGTGACTCACACCCATCTTCTATTTGATGAGTACTAAATAAACTTTTAATTTCTTCTCTTTCATGATTACGTAGATTTGATACTTGAACGACAGAATATAAGAAAGTATTAACTAATTTATTCTTAATAAATTATAGGCCTAAATATGGATTAATACCCTACCCTGAACTTTTAATATATTTTTTACTTTGGGGATTGTCTTCTCAATTTTTTCAATTAGGGGATTAAATATTTAATTTTTGGCAAAAAAAAACACCTTTACCCCCATGTGGTTGTCGACTTGTAAACAATTGGCCACTGAACTTTAAAAATATGTAATTGGACCACTGTGTTTTCTAAAATGAAAATTCAAGTCATTCCGTCCAATTTCTATGATGGACGTCAAATATTTTCAGACGTGGCATTGAAAAAATAAAATCAAAAATTCATTATTTTCTGATGTGGCAACACAAAACTGTAAGCATTGAGTCACTGTACTTTAAAAAAATGTAATTGACCCACTAAACTTTAAAAAAAAAATTAATTAGGTCATTCATTGGACGGACGTCGAATACTATGAAAAATATTAAAATATATTAACAACTAAACATAAAAATAAAAAACAAAACAAAATAAAATAAATTAAAAAATAGTACCAAATCAAAATCAAAATAAGAGTGAAGAGGGGTGGTTTTCTGCACTTCTTATGTGGATTTCATGGGACTTATTGGTTGATGGGTATGCACAAAATGGACTATTTGCATTGGAAGTTTGTAGGGATATGCAAACATTTGGCATTGAACCCGATTCTGGTACAATGGCTAGCCTCTTGCCTGTTGTAACTAATACATCACGTAACAATGTCGGTTGTGAATGATATGTTCATAAACCATGCTAATGAGAGTTTGGTTTCATGGAATGTTATGATTGTAGTGTATGTGAATAATTGTGTTGATAGAATTACTGAAGAATTGTGTTGCCATATCTTAGTCAAAAGTTGTTTAAATATTTAGAATATTCATATATCCAACTTATTTATATCTGAACATTTAAGAAAAAAGTTAATAGATTGAAGCAAAACTACTCCCAATACTCCCAATACTAAAGATTAAGTATTAAGGGGTAAAAACATAATATATTTCATACTCATCAATAGGTAATGTCTTGTAATCCTTGGAAGCAATGTTAAAGCACTAAAATCTTGGGAATTCCAAAAGTGACATTTGCTATGTAATTGTGGATAATGATTGATTGGAACAATATCTAAAGAGTTGGTCAAAACTGCGATTCCGTGTATAATTCTTTTTTTCATTCTTTATCCCCTATATCTAACAGATTCAAACTTTTTGAGTTGGTTGTTGTGGGTCTCCTGACTTGATATTTTCCTAATCATTCTTTAACGGACGGTAATATAAAATCAAGGCTATAAAAGGAATAGGCCTAACTCAGTTACATTTACGAAAAATACACTATACTAAATTGAAGAAGAACACAAAAAAAATATACTCTTATATTTTTCATCTCTTCACAAACACTTCATCAGGGAGGTTTAAATTTTCTATTGTGAATAATTATTAAAAGGTTGCTGTGCTGCATCAAGTTCTCAATTAATTTCAGCTTTTCTTCCTTGCGCTTAAATCGGTGTTATCTTTCATATTGATCATTGCATAAATAGTTGAGCCTTGCATTGTGATATAATTATTGCTTTGATCATAGTTTATTTTGTTGTCATATTTTAATCAATTATTAAAGTTGTTGCTAGGCTAAGTGGTTAGTCTATTGTTTTCTAATTCGGGAGGTTGGATTAGAGGATTTACAAACAAGCTCAAGAAAGCATAGATGCTTAAGGGTGCATAAGTGCATGAGGAGCAAAGGTGCTCAGGGAGTATAAGTACTCAAAGGTTGTGGGAACTAGTTTTGTAAAGGGTTTAATTGTAAAGCAAGTTAATTAATAAGAGAGTCTCTAATATTAATTGGTATTAGACGTGGAGGTAGGCCACTAGAATAGAGGATCATGTGCTTGATTGTTTTACTTTAACTGTTCATTGCATGCTTCAATTTTAGTCGTAATTTATAATTTTAATACTTTAACATATATATTTCATCATAAAATTATCCATAACAATTTAGGTCATCAATTAGTATAAGTTTATAAATATTGTCAAACATAACCATTAGAATATTAAACTTTTAAATTTTTTTGATTATGTCTAAATTGATAGTGTCACATCCGAGAATTAATGACATTGCAATTATACGTGACCAAAAGATACTTGTGTAGTATTGAGTTTTATTTTAATAATTATTCAATTAAGTTTTTTATACCAAAAAGAATAAATATAGTATCATTATTAATTTTAAAGTAAATTATTATTATTATAATTTTAATATAACACCATTATTAAAATTTTAAAATAAATTTAACGATAATTTTACACTCTTGATAAATTATTAATTTTTTTAATTTATTTTTTGGTAAATTTAATTTTTTTTAAAAGTAAATTTCAGGAAATTTTTTTAAAGTAAAATTAATAATGTGGTCTTATATTTATCCTTTTTTGTACAAAAAATTAATTGAATAAATGTTAAAATGAGACTCAATATTACATAAAAGTATTTTTTAGTCATGAGTCGCTGTCATGTCATCAATTTTCTAATTTGAAACTATCAATTTAAACGTAATAAAAAAAAGTAAAGGTTTTAATCCTCTAATGGAAAAAATTCAAGAAGACAATCTCCAAAGTAGGGAAAAAAATTAATCTCCTAATTAAAAAAAATTGATAAGACAATACAATCCCCAAAGTGAAAAAAAAAATTAAACGTTTAATCCCCTAATTGAAAAATTGAGAAAACAATCCCTAAAGTAAAAAAAATATATTAAAAGTTCAAGGTAAGGTATTAATCCATATTTAGGCCTATAATTTATTACGAATAAATTAGTTATGATTTTCTTATATTCTAACGTTCAAGTATCAAATCTACGTAATCATGAAGTTATTATTTTTACGCTCCCCAGTTTCTATATAAATCAAGTACTGAAGAATCAATAGAAATTATAACTTTATCATTCAGAATTGCAAAATATTGTAGTATTTATACGATGAAAAGTCTCTTTCTTTTTTCCTTCTTCGCTATTTTTCTAACAGCAAATGCCAGCGGTGACTTTGAGGTTCATGTCGTGGATGGAATCCCTCAAGGTAAATTGCGAATTCATTGCGCCTCAGGAGATGATGATCTAGGTTATCATAACCTATATAATGGGCAAGAATTCATGTGGAAATTTAATCCTGATTTTTTGGGTACTACTCTTTATTTCTGCCATTTTTGGTGGGGAACACAAAACAAGAGCTTTGACGTCTATAATAAGTCGATTGAAAAGGTATATACGTATTGGCAAGCAAAGCCTGATGGTTTTTATTATGCTGGAAATGATCATCAATGGAGCAAAAAATATAATTGGACTAATTAGTGGTTGATCATCTTTTTATGTTTGCACGCATGTATCCTCAAATATATTATTATCAAAGGAAAAAAAGTTTCTCCTCTCTCTGTTTAGTTTTATTGTATTTTATATATCTAAGTAAGCTAATTATTCTAATCTCTACTTTATTTATAAAAATACTTTTATTTTAATGTTGTGTCATAATCATAATTTTAACATTACTTATATATGATCAGTATATAATCTAACAGTCCCTTTCTCCAACGAATCTTAAACAGTGAACCAAAACCGAACTGGCTATAGCATACAAAGCCAACAGCATAGCTATGTCGACGGTTCGAACCGTTGTTATAGTTCAAAAAACTATAACCGATTCGTTTTTAGTTCTTTGTTTAAGATTTGCTGGAAAAGGAGACCGTATAATTTAATTTGTGGTTGATCATTACACTTAACTAGCTTATCGGGCATGCACATGTGTTACACGTGTAATTTTTATGCATATTTTTAATTTTAAACATTAAAATTTTAATTTTGAAAGATAATTCTATAAAGTTAAAAGTTTGAAGATTTTTAGTAAGATAGTCATATTTACAAGTTACAAAAAGAAGATAAGTAAAATTGAAGTTATAAGAATAAAACAAAAATTACTATTATACTTTAAGCGCGTTTTTGGAAGTCACAAAGGCACTTATAAAAGTTTTAAGGACATTTTTGAAAGCCAAATAGACTTCAAAAAATGTTGACACGATGACACTCCGACTTTATGTATTAGATTAAAGATATATTACCAAGTAAATTGCTACTAAAGTTGATGATATGACAATATTATCATTAAAATTATATCGAAATTTAGGTTGTTTTCGCAAACAAATAAAAGTGAGCACATTAGTTGCATTAACCCCATATTCTGATATTTAATGCATATATTAAAGGGAAAATTAATTAAACATAATTTACATTCTTTATATAGTTTTGTCATTCATTGTGAAAATTTTGCCAAAATTTTCAGTAGAATTATAATTACAATGTATGTACATAAATGGGATAAGTAAAAATTAAGAATCGTCTCACCCTAATTTATTTTATTTCATCACATAGCTAGACTACCACGCTAGTCGCAATCCAACTTCATCATATATATTTGTCGATATATATTATTTACCTTTTTCATATCATTGTGTGTGCTCTAATATTTTGAAACAGATAAAATATTCATTAAAACTCTTATCATATATACCAAAACTCTTATGGGATAATTTAGGCCTAAATATAGATTAAAATCCTTAACTTTTAATATTTTTTTCACTTTGGGGATCGTCTTTTCAATTTTTTCAATTAGGGGACTAAATTTTTAATTTTTTTTCCACTTTAGGGATTGTCTTCTTATATTTTTCCATTAGGGGATTAAACTTTAATCTTTTTCCACTTTAGAGATTCTCTTCTCAATTTTTTCGATTTGTTGACTTGGTCATATTCCAAGCTTAGGGATTGTACTAAAATGTTTACTCATACATTTACAAGATATAAAAAGAATTCTTGTAGTTTTGATTTATTAAAGGATTGAAGACATGAAGGCTAGAAGAATTGCTTGAGTCATTAGGAAAATAAATGTAAAACCCTAACTTTAATTATTTCTCAATCAAGGCTCTAGGATTTGCATTGCATTGCATCATTAATTAATTATGAAATAAATTAAAGTGGTTAATTAATTAATAAATTAAAGTTGTTAATTAATTAGGAAAATATTTAATTAAGTTTTCAAAATTATTAAGGATCAAATATTAATTAATTGGTGTTAAATTTTGAAAAACTAATTTTAAAACTTTTCCATAATTAAAGGAATAAATTGATTGTGTTTTTAAAATTAATATGGAAATATTTTTTTTATAACTGTATCTTAATTATTTCCAAATTAATCCCTAAGCTGCTCATTCGAATTGGTAAATGGATAAAATTGAATTAATTCCTTCCATATGAAAGCTGCCATGTTAATTGGTTAATTGAAATGAATCTAATAGTAATGGACTTACCTTTTAGAAGGATGATACCATGATTGATTAAATGAATATCATATTGGGTTTACCTATTAAAGAATCTTTCATGATATTAATTGATGATTGAAATCAGTGAATGGACCAAAGCAATTTTAAAATCCTAACGTCACCAGGATTGTAAATTAACAATCTGATTTTAAGTCTAATATGCTTCATGATTGTTTTGGGATTCCAATGTTGGGTAAAATTATACAGGAACGTGTTATTGTATAGAATAAAATAAAATCAATAATCATAATAATGAGTACTTATATGAATTGAGAGAAGTCATTTTGTATATATCACGTTTCCGCTGCGCTTAAGGGTGAAAGTCTTCAATTGCCTCTCAATCTTAGGATGGATGTAAAGGTGTGTAAATAAAATTCTTGAGACGACAATTGGGACCAAACCCTAACTGTTTTATTTAGGGTCCTTTACACTAATATAAAACAATTAGAAAGTAATTACAAAAATAAAACATACAAAACATAATTACAGAAATAAAACATACACAATATACGTGCTAAAATCACGTGTTATTAACTCCTACACGTCAGTTACCGAATTTCATCTTTTCAATTAACCACCCCAAAATCATGCAACTTTGAAATCGAAACACATATCAACGACGGAGAAGACGCGGAAATCTGTCGCGTCTATCAAATCGGAGAAGACTAATCACTTTGTCACGACGCAACTCTGAAATCGGAAATAGCATACAGCATCAACAACTTCTTCCCGTTCAGTAACCGTAATCTTCTGGCGCGACACAGCACTCAGATCGGAGAAGACGAAACTTTTCGTCGCGACGGCACGCTGAGATCACAAAATAGCATACAAAATCAACAGCAATTTCAAGTTCAGTAACAAAAAACAATCGAACTACCGTGATTGTTGAAGTTCAGTAACAAAATCGCAACAACTTCGATAAAAATCTGAATACTGAGGTAAGTGATTCATATGCATATAGTTACTTCTGTTTTCTACGAATTCCTATATTGATATCCTTTCTTAAGTTTTTCACGTTTAAAATGGTTACTTCAAATACTGTGTAGCATTATATGGTTACTGACTAATGCTGACTTGGTTACTGTGTAAAATTATATTGATGACTTGGTTACTACTCAAAATTATCTAGTAACTAATGCTGACTTAATTGGTTACTGGCCAATGCTGAATTGGTTACTGACTAATACAAACTTAATTACTGCAGAGATTAATTGGTTACTGTAATATTGGTTGCTGAAGCATATTACTGTATAATGTTGACAAATTTGGAGTGTTGGATTTTGGCGTTTTCGGATCCTAATTTCATTGGAAACGGATCAACGATCAAAAATCACAAGCTTTGCTGGTGAACTGCATGGTTTTTTGGTCAAATTCTATCATTTAGGCCTTCGAAACTGCATGTAAAAATTTGGTTTATTTTCTGGTTACTAAGATTATGTAGTTTGGTTACTGTCTAATATTGATTTGGTTACTTTATAATGTTTATTAAGTTATCAGACAATGGAGACTGATAGTAACCAATACAACAAATTTAATTGTTTACAGGAATATATAATTATTTACTGTTAGTAACCATTAACCACATGGTTGGTAACATTTTTGATGGTGTACAGTAACCAAAATTGATGTTGATTAACAAAGTTAGTGTACTGACTGTTTTGATAACAAAGTCAGTATACTGACTATGTAACATTATACTGTCTAATGTTGTCTTAGTTACTGACTAATGCTGTCTTGGTTACTGCATAATATTATTAATTAATGCTGACTTGGTTACTGACTAATGCTGACTTGGTTACTAACTAATGCTGATTTGTTTACTAAGTAATATTATATTAGTTACTGACTAATGCTGACTTGCTTACTGTGTAACATTATAATGGTTATTGATTAATTCTGAATTGGTTACTGTATAAAATTATAATGTTGACTTGATTACTGTGTAAAAATATTATTTAGTGACTCATGCTGACTTGGTTACTGACTAATGCAAACTTAATTACTGCAGTGAATAATTGGTTACTGTATTATTGGTTGCTAAAGCATATTAATGTACACTTCTACTTATGTTTTTTATATTAATGGTTACTTGTTAGCCAAAATTGATGTTGATTAACAAAGGCAGTATACTGACTGTTTTGATAGCAAAATACATGAAAAAATATGTTTTATATTTTGGTTATTAAGTACATAGAAATTGGTTACTGATTATTATTGATTTGGTTACTGTATAATATTTATTTGGTTGATATATACTTTAAATGTATATTTTCCTGATGTTTTTTATATTGATGGTTATTTATTAAATACATTGGTTACCTTCCTGCTACAGTTGGATCTTTAAGTACATATTGATGTTTTTTATATTGTTTGTTTTTGCTGTAAAATGCATAAAAAATATGTTTTATGTTATGGATACTAAGTAAATATATGTTGGTTACTGTCTAATCTGGAATTGGTTAGTATATAATGTTGACTTGTTTATTGTGTAATATTACCATGGTTACTACATAATATTACTGTGTTTTATATTGATTTTTTTTATATTGATGGTTACTGATTAACTACATTGGTTACTTTCATACACCTGTTAGTCTTTAATTTGTAACAAAGTCATTACTGATTGTTTTGGTTGTAAAATGAATGAAAAAATATTTTTTACAATCTTGGCTACTAATTACATATATTTTGGTTACTGTATAATATGTATTTAGATACTGTAAGGTGTTTATTTGGTTACTCTATAATGTTATTGAGTTTTATAATTATTTTTTTTATATTGGTGGTTACTTATTGACTACATTGATTACCTTCATACAACTGTTAATCTGATTATATATATTGGTTGTTGTATACTATTTAATTGATTACAGTATGATGTTTATTTGGTTGTAGTGACAATTTGGCAATTTTTTTAAGTTTGAAGTGTCAGATTTTGACGTTTTCAGAGCCTAATTTTATTGGAAACGGGTCAACGATCAAAAGTCACAAGTGTTGCTGGTGAACTGCAGGGTTTTTGGCCAAATTCCAACATTTAGGCCTTCAAAATTGCATATAAAAATGTGGTTTATTTTCTGGTTACTGAGATTATGTAATTTGGTTACTGTCTAATATTGATTTGGTTACTTTACAATATTTATTCAGTTGTTAGACAATGGAGACTGTCAGTAACCAATACAACAAATTTAATTATTTACAGGAATATATAATTGTTTACTGTTAGTAACCATTGATGTTTGACCTGATACAAGCTTGTAACTATCTGGTTACTAATAACAGTAACCATAATGTAACATAATAAAACAGTAACCACATAATTATATGATAGTAACTAGAACAGATTTTAATGGTAACCAGAACAGAAACATCATGTAATGAAACCCAATTTAGGCAATCCATATATACTAAATAATTACATATTAATCAGAATAAAAAATAAAAGTAACCAAAATCCCACATTGAGGGCACAATAATAGTAGCCAAACTATAACGTAATAGTAACCAAAACATAATAACGAAGTAACCAAATAGTTTTATAAAAGTAATCAAAACATGTTTTAATGGTAACCAAAACAGAAACAACATGTATATCCAACCCAGTTTAGGCAACCCATGTATACTCTCACATGTACATTTAACACTTGATATATGTCCTGATACAAGCTTGTAACTATCTGGTTACTACCAAAAAATAAAATGGTTACCCTTCTATGCATGTTTAGTTACCAACTACACCTTTCAAACAATGTATCTGACACAACTTAGAAGTAACAAATACGAACCAACAAACAATGTCAAATCACTGGTAATATAATCAAATATGTAATCTCATTTATATAAGTTCCAATAAACATTACATACTCACTAACCATAACAAATGGCTATGAATATCCAACAAAACCAAAGTATGAAACACAATTTAAAATGACAGTACAACGACAACCGAACTAATCAAAATCTAGTACAAATCTTCGTGAAAATTCTTTGAAGTTGTTAAAAAGCCAACTGTGGAGGCGCATCTCGTCTGGAGAGAAATCTCTAGTTCAATGTCACACCAATATATAACTTTTTCAGTGAATTTTCTGTTGCATTCCTCATAGTAAAGATCTCATAACTGCAAATAAACAAAATCAGATTTACATAGTCATTAGTAACCATATATAAACAATATTTATATCATAAACAGCTACGTAGTGACCAACAAATAAGAGCATACTAACCAAAAACATAATATAACAATTACACAGTAACCAAAAAGTTATATTATATAATCTAATGGTAACCAAAATATAAACAACATGTAGTACAAACCATTTTATGTAGTAAACAAACAGTTATATATAATATTAACCAAAACATAATTTAAAGGTCACCAAAACAAAAATATGTATACCAAAAAATATACTAAAAAAGTAACCAAACAGTTATATGATAGTAACCAAACCATGTTTTAAAAGTAACCAACACATAAATAACATGTATACCAAACTCAGTTTAGTCAACCAATGTATACTAAGCAAATACATTGTAACCAAAACAACATATAAAAGTAACCAAAATCCCAATTGAGGAAAAAAGAATGGTATCCAAACCATAAGCTAACAGTAACAAAAAAAATATACTCATTTAGTAACCAAACAGTTATATGTTAGTAACCAAAATATATATTAATGGTAACCAATACATAAACAACATATAGACCAAGAACAGTTTAGTCCACCCATATATACTAAGCAAATACATGGTAACCAGAACAACAAAAAAAAGTAACCAAATATTTATATCATAGTACCAAAACATATTTTAATGGTAACCAATACATAAACAACATGTACACCAAAACCAATTTAGTCAACTATGTATACTAAGCAAATACATGGTAACCATAACAACATATAAAAGTAACCAAAATACCAAATCAAGGTAACAAAAATGGTATCCGAATCACAAGCTAACAGTAACCAAAACATAATGCAGAAGTAACCAAACAGTTACTCAGATCTGGATAAAAAATATGTATGTACCTGTTGTTTGGCAAGGTTACGTAGCTTCTTGGGGGTGACAATGACTCCCTCACAATTGACCACCTTGTGTGAAGTGGTTAAGTACTTGGCATAAGTTACCAGTAGGAAAGATGTGGAGGTTACATACTGCATGTTGCTGTCATCCATTTTAAACAAAAGCCCCCCTGTATACCAAAATCATAGTTATCACAATAATAAACACTTCGTATGTATAATTCACAAACACATATACGCGTATACATATATAGGGAGAGAAAGAGGGACCTGAAGTGTTCTGGGATTGAGTTATGAGAGAGCAGATGAAATTATCGGCATGACCTTTGTAATCATGAAGGGATTGAACTTGGAGTGTACTGGGATTGAGGTATGAGAGAGCAGATGAAATTATCGGCAGGTACATACAGATGGGAAGAAGTAAAAGAATATGACGAACAACTAAACAAATATGATAGAGATGAAGAACGCACGAACAGAGATGAAGAACAATCACCGGAAACAAGCTTTTTTAACTCCGATTACTAGTTTAGTCGCGACAGAGGAGAGAAACAAGGGTTTCAGCATGCATAAGAGTTTGGTAACTGTAGAGTCCCAGACAAATGATAAGCGGTTATCACGCGTTTCAAACAAAACAACATTTTACCATGTCAACCCATTAATATTTATCCCTTAAATTAAGGACTCCTAATTATATTAGTATTGTAAATATATATGATGAAATGTCATATTTTTGTAATTATTTTATGAGTGTATGATTTTTTTAATTACTTTCATAAATGTACTATAATATGTAATTGTTCCTTTTATTTATAGAATAGCTAAGGGTCAAAATCGTCCATCAAGATTATGAAACCCTAGGGCCCATTATACCAAATACTATTAGGAATATAATTTATAGGCCACATAATTAATTACCAAACTCATAAATAAAGTAATTAAATTAATACAATATGTAAGCACAATAATATAAATAGTAGAGGCCACATAAGGAATAAAATATTCTAACATTCTCCCACTTGGCCGAATACTATTTATATACAAAACATAACGCTTACAATCATTAATTTGGCCAAATATTAATTTAATATCTACATCTTGTTCAAATAAAAACACCGATGTGAATTAATACAATCTTTGTGTCACTATTAACACAAGATCCCCATTAGTTACACAATTAGTACTTTTATTAAAACAAAGATTAACATTAAGCATAACTGGTATGAATAGAGTTTACATAAATGGTAATAGATTAAACTCATTCATATGGTCCAAAATATTACCGTATCGTTTGCTCACAAATTCTCAAGTGTGCACAATAAAGAGAATAGCAAACCATAAACATAATGTGAAGTTCAAATTAAACAACGAGCTCAAAATTGTTGTCTTACATTAAAATATATAACTCATTAATTAAGACTATCAGTTAAACCCATGCTGGCAACATGCATGCTCTAAAAAGAGCTTGGGTGGTAAGCCTTTCGTAAGTGGATCCGCTAACATATCATGTGTACTAATATACTTAATACAACACTTTAACCTTCAACTATTTCCCTGACAAATAAGTACTTAGTGTCGAGGTATAGTCCAGCACCATTCGAAATGGTGCTGTTGGACAAACTAACATTAGAATTATTATCACAAAATACTTTCAATGACCTTGAAATGGAATCTACAACCTTAAGTCCTGAAATAAGATTTCTTAATAATATGGCGTGACAAGTAGCATGATAACAAGCCACATATTCTGCCATCATCGTGGAAGTGGTAGTTAACTCATGTTTATCAGTTCTCCACGAAATAGGGCCTCTTGAAAGCATAAAGATGTACCCTGATGTGGATTTCTTTTCATCTTTACACTTAGCAAAATCAGAATCAGAATAACCAACAACTTCAAGGTTATCTGTTTTTCTAAATGTAAGCATAATATCTTTAGTACCATGTAAGTAGCGTAAAACCTTTTGGCTGCTTTCTAGTGATCCAAACCTGGATTTGACTGGTAACGTCCAAGCATACCAGTTACATACGCTATATCTGGACGTGTACGAACTTGAGCATACATAAGACTCCCAACCACAGAAGTATAGAAAATAAGATTCATTTGATCACGTTCAAGGTGGTTCTTAGGACATTGATATGAGCCAAATTTGTCATCCTTAACAACAGGGGCGACAGTAGGGGAGCAATTTTGTATGTTGTATTTGTTAAGAACTTTGTCAATATAAGATCTTTGGGACAATTCTAATATCCCACGAGACTTATCTCTATGAATTTCAATACCTATAACATGAGAGGTTTCACCGAGATCCTTCATATCAAAATTTCCAAAAAGAAAACATTTGGTCTCATGCAACATGTCTAAGTTATTACTTGCAAGTAGTATATCATCAACATATAAAACAAGAATAACAAATTTACTCCCACTGACCTTCAAGTATATGCATTGATCAACTATATTTTTCTTAAAATCAAAATTACTCATTACCTCATCAAACTTAAGATACCATTGTCGAGAAGCCTGTTTTAACTCATATATGGACTTCTTAAGTCTACATACCATATGATCCTTGCATTTAACCAAAAACCTTCTGGTTGTGCCATATAGACATTCTCATGCAAGTTACCATTAAGGAATGCAGTTTTAACATCCATCCGATGTAACTCTAAATCATAATGAGCTACTAAAGTCATGACTATTCTAAATGAATCTTTCCTAGATACTGGAGAGAAAGTTTCATTATAATCCACACCTTCCTTTTGAGTAAAACCCTTAGCAACCAATCGAGCTTTATACCTTTCAACGTTCCCTTTAGGATCTAATTTAGTCTTATAAACCCACTTGCAGCCAACATGTTTAAAACCTTTTGGTAATCATTCAAGATCTCAAACGTTATTAAGCTCCATTGATTTTAACTCATCATTCATGGCTTCACGCCATTGAGTTGATTGAACACTCGTAATGGCCTCTTTATAGGAGATAGGATCACTAATCTTACTTGAATCATAGTCAATCTCATTAAGATAAATTATAAAATTATCAAAATTAATAGGCTTTCTAGGTTCTTCGAACCTACGTAAAGGCTGCACAATTTCAAAAATATGATTTTCAATAATGTGGGGTTCAATATTAAGTAGTGGCTCAGCTATCTCAGGGGCATCATTCGCCTCAATAGGAGGTTGTTGTGCCTCACCCTCTTGAATTACAGGATTAGAAACATAAAACATGTTTTCTTCAAGATCAATTTTTTTAGGCTCACCACTCCCACTTAAATCACCATTCTCTAAAAATTCTGCATGCCTAGTCTCAGTAATTCTAGTGGTATGCGAGGGACAGTAAAATCGAAAACCCTTAGATCTCTCAGGATATCCAATAAAATGGAAACTAATGGTTTTAGAGTCAAGTTTCTTTATTTGTGGATTAAAAAACTTAGCCTCGGTTAAACAGCCTCACACCCGTAAGTATTTTAAACTAGGTTTCCTACTTGTCCAAATTTCATAAAGAGTGTTAGGGATAGATTTGCTAGGAACCCGGTTTAAAATATGAACAGCTGTCATTAATGCCTCAGTCCACAAAAACACATGTAAGCTAGAATTGAATAACATACTATGCACCATATCCATAAGGGTACGATTTCGCCTCTCAGCTACACCATTGATCTGCTGCGGTGTACCAGGCATTGTATACTGAGTGACTATTCCATTTTCTTGACAAAATAAGACAAATGGGCCAAGACTATGACTTGTATCGGAGTGTTTACCATAATACTCTCCGCCTCTATCTGATCTCACTACTTTAATTTTTCGATTAAGTTGATTTTCAACTTCAGCCTTGAAAACTTTAAACATATTTAGTGATTCAGATTTTTCATTAATCAGGCAAACATATTATAAGTATAACGAGAATAGTTATCAATGAACGTAATGAAAGATTTGTGTCCACCAATTCTTAGATTAAATGGTCCACATATATCAGTGTGAATCACCTCAAGAAGTGCACTACTTCTTGTTGCTCTTTTCTTAGTACCTTTCACAAATTTTCCTTTTATACATTTTATACAATGGTCAAGATCAGAAAAATCTAGTAAATGAAGAATTCTATCCTTTACAAGACATTGCATTCTGTCTTTTGAAATATGGCCTAAGCATTGATGCCACAATTTTGAAGAATTCTCATTATCCAATTTTCTCTTATTTCCACTTTTATAGGTACTTTCTGTCACATTCATTGTTAACAAGGATTCCGAAAAGACATTATTAAAATTTATCTTATAGAGGTTTCCCTCTAAAGAGCCAGAACCAATAACATGAGAGTAATGATAAATAAGTATTTTATTATTCCCAAACTTAAACGAAAATCCATCAACATCAAGTTTAGATACAGAAATTAAATTTCGTGTCATACTGGGAACATAAAGTGTATCATAAAATACAAGATGAAACCACTCTCCAAGACTAAAGAAAGTGTTCCTACAACTTCAACTTGTATAGACTCTCCATTGCCAACTTTAATGGTTCTTTCCCCCTTTTAGAGTGTCTTCTTTGAAAAGAATCCATGCAATGAATTACTAATGTGAACTATAGCACCAGTGTCAAGCCACCATGTATTAGAAGTTAGAAAGGATTCATAAGTTACATAATTGATGGATGATATACCTTTCTTTTCAAGTCATTCTCTTAATTTAGGGCATTCTTTCTGAATATGTCATCACTTCTTACAGAAGTGACATTTAGGACATGTCTTAGAGTTGTTACATGAATAATTTGTCTTATTTGTTTTGGTAGAAATTGGTTTATCATTATTATTAAAACTTTTGTCATTTTTTATAAGCATTCTTCTTATAGGATCCAGTGGTAGTCAAATGAGCAACATTAGATATTTTTTTCAACCTTAAGCCTTTCTTCATTTTGGACGCACATGGAGATTAACTTGCTGATATCTTCCACTTTTCTTTCTGCGTGTTATAATTGATCTTAAATGGATCAAAATATGCAGGAAGAGAAGTCATAATGAAGTGAATAAGAAAACCCTCAAAAATCGCCATGTCTATACCCTTTAATTTAAAGGTCATGTTGTTCATCATCATAATGTGCTCGCGCACCCAACTAACCCCATCAAACCTGCTAGTAAGTATTTTCAAAATAAGGGTACTTGCATGTGTTTTAGAAGAACCCTTAAATTGTTACTTGACTGAAGTTAAGTACTCTTTAACATTCTCAAAGTCAGGAATGACTCATCGAATGGCTGTCGTGATAGAGTTTTTCATAATCATAAACATGCAGTTGGATCGCTCCCACTTTCATAAATAACCTTTTGCTCAATTGAGCTAGTAGTTGTAAGTGGAGCAGGATGATCCACCCGTAGTGCATAGTCCAAAATCATAGTGCCGAGAATAATTTTCAATTACACTTTTTAAACAGTAAAATTAGTTTCATTCAAGGTTTATACTAGTTGGAGTCAATGCTGAAATAGAATCAAGCTCATAAGCATGCTTACAAAAAACTAAAAGAAGTCCACAATGTACTACAATAACTAATAATTAATCATAATAAAAACCAACTGTAGGGCAAGTAGTTAGTTATATAAAATCTATTTACAACACCAAAAAATAGATTTTAATGGGATGTTGGTGCATAATTATTAATCTTTCGTTGGTCCAATTAATAATATACTAATAACATCCCCATAAAATAATGCAAAACACATTTATTCACGCATCACCGTTGGGTAGAAACGAAATAAACATGTTACTTATGCAATAAAATTTCATTTAATAAATTCTAATTCTAATTTTCCGTTGGGTAAAATTAAAATCTTTATTTATTAATTGTAACATTATGTGACTTTTCTTAATCTTTAATTGTTTCAATTAATAATCCTTCGTTGGGTTGATTATTAATTTTAACAATAAAAGAGTCACGCATACACGTAAATTATTATGATTAAACTCAATTTTCTTTAAACATATTAATCAAGTTTGAAAATTAACATTATTTAAAATTTACATGTAACAACTTAAAAAGCCCTAATAATATATCACATCATGTTCAAAATTTTTAAATTAAAATATATAATTATGAACATGAATTGATTATAAAATAATCACTTTAATTTGAACATGAATACACGAGGGCATAAGAATATCATAATATTATACATACATAAATAAAAAAATTGAACATATATTATTTTAATATTTATGTTCCTGTTTAACGCATAACATCAAAAACAATATATATTTGATTGCAAGGGAACATTAATGAAATCCATACCATAGGGGGAAATTAAATATACAATCAATTATAGTTTCTGAATCAACATTAGTATATATACAAGACTCATACAGTACAGGGACGATATGTATTTTATATATATATATATATATATATATATATATATATATATATATATATATATATATATATATCTAATAAAATACAAATGATTTTGGATTTTTCGCTCACTTAATAAATCATCTGGGCCGTCCAAAGTTTGGGATAAATCCCACCGTTCATACATATATCTAATAAAATACATCTATCTATCTAATAATCTAATAATAATTTAATAAAATACAAATGACTTTAAATTTCCCGCTCACTCAATAAATTATTTTGGTCGTTCAAAGTTTGAAATAAATCATATTGTCCATACAGTGCCGGAGGCACGGGACCCAGCTAGTATATATATATAGAGTCCGGATCAGGTCCGGACTCCCGGATTTTAACAAAATCCGGACCTTTTTTTTTTGCTTTTTTTTTTGAAACAACTAAAAAAAAAATTATGGAACTGAAATTTTTCCATAATACAGTGTTTTGGGCGTGATTTGGATGCCTATACCAAAACATTTCTGTACAGTCTGGGCAGACTGTACATACATTGATTGGTATAGGTATTAAAAACACACCCAAAACACTGTATTATGGAAAAATTTCAGTTCCATAAATTTTTTTTTTTTAGTTGTCTGAAAAAAAAAACAAAAAAACAAAAAAAAAAATGGTCCGCATTTTAGGACCTGTCCGGACTCCCGGACAAGATCCATTCTGTATATATATATAGCGACAAGCAATTATAGTTGATTAATCAATATATATATATATATATATATATATATATATATATATATATATATATATATATATATATATATGGTCAGAATCATGTAAGGATTCCCTTACTTTGTTAAAATGCGGACTTTTTTTTAGTTTTTTTTTAATAACTAAAAAAAAGTTTAATATTTTATGGAACTGAAATTTTTTCATAATACAGTGTTTTGGATGAGATTTGGGTACGTATAACAAAATATATATGTACAGTCTGGGCAGAATGTACCACCACTTTTTGGTATAGGTATTCAAAACACGCCCAAAACATTATATTATGGAAAAATATCAGTTCCATAAAATATTAAATATTTTTTTTAGTTGTTAAAAAAAAACCAAAAAAAAAATTTCGCATTTTAACAAAGTAAGGGAACCCTCACCTAATCGGTTATATATATATATATATATATATATATATATATATATATATAGAAGATGGATCAGGTCCGGACTCCCGGACGGGAGAAAATCCGGACCTGAAAATTTATGGAACTGAAATTTTTCAATAATACAGTGTTTTGAGTGTGTTTTTAATACCTACACCAACCAATGTATGTACAGTCTGCCCAGACTGTACATACATGTTTCGTTATAGGCATCCAAATCACATCCAAAACACTGTATAATGTAAAAATTCCAATTCCATAAATTTTTTTTTTTTTAGTTGTTTCAAAAAAATAAAAGCAAAAAAAAAAAAAAAAAAAAGGTCTGAATTTTAAATCTGTCCGGGAGTCCGGACAGGATCCGGCCTCTATATATATATATATAAGACTCGTACAACGGAACATTAAGCTGCTGATTTATATTGACATTGAAATAAATTGAATTAATAATCGGCAAAGCACTCTCCAAAACAACATAATTTAATTATTCTATGATATTAAAATTTATAACATAATAACATAAATAATTTATTCTATAACGTAATCATAGCTCTGATACCAGATGTTGGGTAAAATTATACAGGAACATGTTATTGCATAAAATAAAATAATATCAATAATCATAATAATGAGTACTTACATGAATTGAGAGAAGTCATCTTGTATGTATTACGCTTCCGTTGCGCTAAAGGGTGAAGGTTTTCAATTGTCTCTCTCAATCTTAGGATGGATGTAAAGGTGTGTAAATAAAATTCTTAAGACAACAATTGGGACCAAACCCTAACTGTTTTATTTATAGAATAACTAAGGGTCAAAATCGTCATCAAGATTATGAAACCCTAGTGCCAATTATACCAAATACTATTAGGAATATTATTTATAGGCCACGCACATAATTAATTACCAAACTCATAAATAAAGTGATTAAATTAATATAATATGTAAGCCCAATAATATAAATAGTAGAGGCCACATAAAGAATAAAATATTCCAACACCCAACGAGTCTATGAATATTCAGTAAACAAATTTGTGGCTCAATCTTTTTCTAATGAATCAAGTCTTAATTTTTTGGGAAGTAATCTTTGAAATTCTAATGTTTTATAGCTTTCTATAATTGATGGAGTCGGTTAGAAAATAAGTTTTAAATATCTTTCAATATTGTTTCCATAAATCTTGGGATATGGTTTTTCATTATTAGATTTTCCGTAATCATGAAAGAAATTAATTAATTATGGAATACATTAATTGGGACTCATGAAAGTGATTAATTAATTATAGAATAAATTTATTGGGCAATGTCGTGTAATCCTTGGAAGCAATTTTAAATCACTAAAATCTTGGGAATTCCAAAAGTGATTGTTCCTATGTAATTGTGGATAATGATTGATTGGAATAATATCTAAAGAGTTGGTCAAATTTGTGATTCCGTGTATATTCTCCTAATCATTCTTTAACGGGTATTATTTAAAAAGATTGGGGATATTATTTAACGGTAATATTAAATCAAGACCATAAAAGGAAGAGGCCTAACTCAGTTACACTTGCGAAAAATACACTATACTAAATTGAAGAAGAACACAAAAATATATACTATGATATTTTTCATCTCTTCACAAACACTTCACAAGGGTTGTTTAAATTTTCTAATCTGAATAATTATTAAAAGGCTGATGTGCTACATCAAGTTCTCAATTAATTTCAGCTTTTCTTTCTTACGCTTAAATCGGTGATATATTTATCTTTCATATTGATCATTGCATAAATAGTTGAACCTTGCATTGTGATATAATTATTACTTTGATCATAATTTATTTTGTTGCCATATTTTAATCAATTATTAAAGTTGTTGATAGGCTAAGTGGCTAGTCTATTGTTTTATAATTCGGATTGGATTACGGGATTTACAAACAAGTTCAAGGAAGTATAGGTGCTTAAGGGTGCATAGGTGCACCGGAAGCAAAGGTGCTCAGGGAGTATAAGTACTTAAAGGTTGTGGGAACTGATTTTTGTAAAGTGGTTTAATTGTAAACCAAGTTAATTAATAAAAGAGTCTCCAATACTAATTGATATTAGACGTGGAGGAAGGCCACTAGAAAATATGATAGGGGATGAACCACGTAAAAATTCTTTGTGTTCATGTGCTTGATTGTTTTTCTTTAATTGTTCATTGCATGCTTCAATTTGAGTTGTAATATATAATCTTAATACTTTAACATATATACTTCACCATAAAATTATCCATAACAACTCATGTCATCAATTAGTATAAGTTTATAAATATTGTCAAACATAAACTCATTGGTTAAATATTTAAATTGCAAAAATTTGACATCGATTTTTCCCACACTTATTTAAGCCCTCACCCCTTCTAAGAATGCCTATCTGAATTTCACCATTAGAATATTAAAATTAAATTTTTTTAATTATGTCTAAATTGATAGTATCACATCAGAAAATTAATGACATTGCAGCGATACCTGACTAAAAAATACTTTTGTGTAATATTGAGTTTTATTTTAACAATTATTCAATTAAGTTTTTTATACCAAAAAGGATAAATATAGGATCATTATTATTTTTAAATTAAATTGTTATTATAATTTTAATATAAAACCATTATTAATTTGTTAAAATAAATTTAATGATAATTTTACACTTTTGATAAATTATTACTTTTTAAATTTAAATTTTTGGCAAATTTAAGTTTTTCTAAAGTAAATTTCATGAAATTTTTTAAATGTAAAATTAATAATAGTCTTATATTTATCATTTTTGTACATAAAATTAATTGAATAAACGTTAAAATGAGACTCAATATTACAGAAAAGTAATTTTTAGTCATGTGTCGCTGTCATGTTATCAATTTTCTGATTTGGAACTACCAATTTAAACCTAATCAGAAAAATTTTAAGGTTTTAATCCTCTAATGGAAAAAATTCAAGAAGACAATCCCCAAAGTGAAAAAAAAATGTTTAATCTCCTAATTGAAAAAAAAATTAATAAGACAATTCCCAAAGTGAAAAAACTAAAATAAAAGTTTAATCCCCCAATTGAAAAAATTAAGAAGACAATCCCAAAAGTAAAAAAAAAATATTAAAAGTGCAGGGTAAGGTATTAATACATATTTAAGGCCTATAATTTATTACGAATAAATTAGTTATGACTTTTTTATATTCTAACGTTCAAGTATCAAATCTACGTAATCATGAAGTTACTATCTTTATGCTCTCTAATCTCTATATAAATCAAGTACCGATGAATCAATAGAAATCATAACTTTATCATTTAGAACTACAGAATATTATAATATTTATACGATGAATAGTCTCTTTCTTTTTTTCTTCCTTGCTATTTCTCTAGCAGCAAATGCCAGTCAGGTTCATGTCGTGGATGGAATCCCTCAAGGTAGCTTGCGAATTCATTGCGCCTCAGGAGATGATGATCTAGGTTATCATAACCTATATTATGCGCAAGAATTCTCGTGGTCATTTAATCCTGATATTTTTGGTCGTACTCTTTTTTTCTGCCATTTTTGGTGGGGAACACAAAACAAGAGATTTGAAGTCTATAATAAGCGGATTCATAAGTTATATACGTATTGGCTAGCAAAGCCTGATGGTTTTTATTATGCTGATCATCAATGGACAAAAATATATAATTGGACTAATTAGTGGTTGATCATCTTTTTCTGTTTGCACGCATGTATCCTCAAATATATTACAAAAATACTTTTATTTTAATATTGTGTCATAATTTTAACATTACTTATATATACACCATCAGTATATAATCTAATTAGTGGTTGATCATTAGACTTAACTAGCCTATCAGGCATGCACATGTGTTAAGCGTGTAATTTATATGCTTGTTTTTAATTTTAAACATTAAAATTTTAATTTTGAAAGACAATTCTATAAAGTTAAAAGTTTGAAGATTTTTAGTAAGATATATTTACCAGTTACAAAATGAAGATAAGTAAAACTGAAGTTATAAGAATAAAATAAAAATTACTATAAAAGTTTAAGCGCATTTTTGGAAGCCGAAACAACACAAATTAAGGAACTAATAAAAGTTTAAGGACATTTTCGAATGCCAAAAAGACTTCAAATCCGATTTTATGTATTATATTAAAGATAAATTACCAAGTAAGTTGTAACAACCCAATTTCACATCGAAAGATATAAGAAAAATTTGTCTATGTATAAGGAATTAAATTACAACCAATAATACATTTAGTCATGATCTTTTGAGTGAGTATGTGATGAGCTAAGATGACCCAAGAAAATACTATTGGGTCAGTTGTTTAAGACCTTATTTTGATGGATTTGATTCGACTCAGATTTGAGATTTGACCCAAGTTGTTTCATATGGCATCTGAGCAAACTCTCGAAAGCTCGGATCGGGTCATTAAATATCACACACAATGGAGAGAATGGTTAGAGAGGTAAAGATCTCTCTCAATGGTTAGAGAGGCAAACATCTCTGTGGTGGGCTTTAATGTAAATAATATAGAGATTGGATGCAACCAAAATAGAACAGAGATGACCAAAAAGAACAGAGGTATACTAAAACTGAACTTTATTACTCAAAATAAAGAACTGAATTAAAACTAAGGATTACAAAGATTATAAATACTAAAAGTTTTCCTGAAAAGTCTCAACCAACACTGCCTATGAGATTATTTGCCTAAATAAAAGGAAAACAACCAGTATTCCTAAATAAATGAAATACTTAAAACAAACTAAGCTTATTCAACAAATGACAGCTGTAAGTTTCACTGATTTGCAACATTTAAGGTCTTATTTTGATGGATTTGATTCAATTTGATTCGGACCCAAGATTTGTTTCGAATTCGAGATTTGACCCAAATTGTTTCATAAATTGCTACTAAAGTTGATTATATGACAATATTATCATTAAAATTATATCTAAATTTAAGAGGAGTTGTTTCATAAATTGCTACTAAAGTTGATGTTATGACAATATTATCATTAAAATTATATCTAAATTTAATCTGTTTTCGCAAACAAATAACAGTGAGCACAACTGTTGTATTAACCCCATATTGCAGTTCTTTATTTGATATTTAATGTATAAATAAAATAAATAGAAATTAAGAATAATTTCATTCTAATTTATTTTATTTTATCATATAAATAACCACGTTAGTCGCAATCCAATTTCATCATATATTTGTCAATATACACATATATCATTTTCCTTTTTTATACAGTGTGTAACATTTTGAATCGGAGAAAATATTCATTAAAACTATTGATATTTTTAAATAAAATGATTTTTAAAATTAATTATCATAATTTCCAACTTCAAGAGGTTTTGACATATTCCCTCAATGGAAAATGCAAAATTTTCTAAATTTAGTTTCTCCGTTCTAAAATAAAAAATACATTTTTCTTTTTAACGCGTTTTAAATTAAATTTTTATTTTCATTTTTTATACTTTAACGTTACATAAAGTGCCGAATACGTCATTACTTAATTAATTAGATTAGTGTTACAATAACATACTATAAGACCCCAATTTTTTTTGAATTAAGATTTAATTTTCTCTAAATGATATTTTAAATAATAAAGTGTAAATTTAATATAATACTATAGTTATGGGAGATGTGCAAATTTTGCACGTAAGCAAGTTGTCATAAAATATTCGTTGGTCGGAGAATATTCTTTTTGTCAGGGAATATTCGTACGACGGCACAATCATTGGTGGACCCCACATAACAGCATAACTGTTGAATATAGAAAGCAACAGAAATAACCTTTTTATAAAAATAACGGCAAAATTTTTACTGTTAACTGTTGAAATACCTGGTGATAAAAGTACAGTAATACAAGTGGTTGCACAGCACACGGTATTGTATAATATCTCTGATTATTGATGCTTACTTAAGAAGTCACTCAGTTTTATTCAATTATTGCCACAGTAATTGTTGTATAGTATCTCATATTATTGATTCAATTATTGTCACAGTATCATCTGCACAATATTTATATTATTAAATCAAAAATTGAGACGACACAGTTATTCATATTATTATTTGCATTATTGACAATGTCTAGAAAGTTATGTCGAGAAAATGGGTTAGGTTATTTAATTGCGCGCCAATAAGGAGAAGTCCTTATCGAAAACCCCCCTCTTTCTTGGGAATGATTTGGTTGTCAATATTATGAGTTATAATATTAATGATGAATAATTATTGAAAGATTAAAAATCGCTACAACAAAAAGGGTTATTTCTGACAGAATATTATGTAGGTAATAAGGATATTCCGTCGAGGTTAACCTTATTTCCAACAGAATATTCGGTCGAAAATTCGGCCGTATATAAGCAGGTCGAAATTAAGTTCGTCGATCTTTCGGTTTGGGTTACTTAAAATCGACAGCCAAATCCTCGACTGAATATTCAGTCGGGGTTAATATATTTCCCACTGAAAATCGCCTGTCGAGGATATTCGGTCGATGATAAGCATAACACGTGGCAGCGTGACAAAAATGGCAGATTCCTTAAACTCAATGAAATTTCGTCGAGCGTATCACTATTCCGTCGATAATAGATGTGACACGTGGCACATGACCAAAATGGAAAGGACTTATTTAATCCAATGGAAATCTGTTGAGAATAGTACTGGGTGTATGTTCGACGGAATTCGGTCGAAAATAACTTATATTTGAGGGAACTATTCCCGACAGAAAATTTCGTTGAAATTACTCTTTTTACGACTGAATAGTTTCCCTCAAAAATAATTCCGTCGGAAGTAAGGCTTTTTCTTGTAGTGAATGTGTTTATTGAAGATAAGTAATTTGTGGTAAATATTTATTCAATATTTAATATAAATAGAGAGGTTTTTCATGAAGTTTTTGTTGTTAGTTTGACTTATTACATGTAGATTTACACCTAAATAAATTGGCATGTGATTATGGGTTTTGACTGCATAAGTTGTGCTTAGTATAGACATATATATATATATATGTGTGTGTGTGTGTGTGTTTGTGTGTGTGTGTGTGTGCGTGCGCGCGCGCGCGCGCGCCACGTGCGACCTAATAGAGAATTTATGCTTAAATCCCTGTTAGGTTAATTCGCATAGACATGTGTAGGATTATTACCTAGCTTGGACTTTCTTTTCTGTTTCATTCCCTATCGGGTGGATCTGGAGAGGATATGTTTGTGCATACCTCGACAGATGTGTATGAGCACCTGTGTTATGACGGCCCCAAAATAGATATACATCATCCATTCCGAGTCGTCAAAATATGGTACAGAAATAACTACAACTTTATTAATACACTTGTCGTGAAAAATACAACAACACGTAAACTGTGAATTTAAATACAAATATTGTCTTCTAGACAATATTCACACTCAAATAAGTCTTCATTACAAATATTGATACACTATTTTACAAAATAGTGAGGACAACTATAACAACTTCCTTGGAACATCACTCCACACTCCGACTACTTCTTCCTATATTCTCGCTTCTTAAGAAGAAAAATAGAACAAAAAGTAAAATGGTGAGCCCAACTAGCCTAGTAAAGGATATTATGACTAAGATAATATAGAACAAATTATCGTTAGTCCTCAACAGGAAAAAATCTAATAGAATATAATAGACAACAAGTTTCAGATCAATATTCGCAGCGAAAATAATAATTCATTAGAAGAGTTAAGTAGAGAATGAAATCTACCATCTTCTATGATTTAAAAGTTCATCATCAATATTTTATCCCTGTAACATTAATCAATATACATCTTGAATCAAATATTCATCTTTGCATTACAGGCCAAAGATATTCATCAGTTGATCATATTCATCTCAACACTTGTTCATCTTTGCACTGCGGGTCAAAGATATTCATCAGGAAATCATTCATCTTTGCACTACAGGTCAAAGATATTCAGTAATATTATCATTTATGACTGAGGATGATGAAAAACTTTTTTAAAGAAACGAATTCAGTGAAATAAAAGGACAAAGATTAATCATTATACTAGAAAGAAATACACACAATATTATAGAAGAAGAATTCTTTGATTCTGGTGTGATTTTCATTTCTTAACTAAGCATCCTATTTATAAGAGATGGCAGGACACTATTTAAGAATAATCACGGGTGCAAAATTCGGTAAAAATCTGATTTTTACTATTCATTACTGTGCAATAAAATATTCTAATAAAACAAAAACTTTATATAAAATATAATATATATATATATATATATATATATATATATATATATATATTCTATTTATAATCTAATAAAATAAATAACAGTATATATAATATAAAAAGTATTCTGTTTTATATAAAAAGTTTTCTATTTTATTACTATTATAATAATAAAACAAAACTGAGATAACTTTCTACCGGCGATTTTGAAAAATGAGTAAGTAGGGGTCTAGGCTGAACCACGTAAAAATTCAGTGTGTTCATGTGCTTAATTGTTTTACTTTAATTGTTAATTGCATGCTTCAATTTGAATTGTAATTCATAATCTTAATACTTTAACATATATACTTAATCACAAAATTATCCATAACAACTTAGGTTATCAATTAGTATAAGTTTATAAATATTGTCAAACATAAACTCATTGACTAAATATTTAAATTGCAAAATTTTGACATCGGTTGTTCCCGCACTTATTCAACCCCACCTTCTAAGGATGCTAGCTATCTGAAATTCACCATTAGAAGATTAAACTTTTAAATTTTTCTGATTACGTATAAATTGATAGTGTCACGTCAGAAAATTGATGACATTACAGTGATACGTGACTAAAAAATACTTATGTGTAATATTGAGTTTTATTTTAACAATTATTCAATTAAGTTTTTATAGCAAAAATGATAAATATATGATCATTATTATTTTTAAAGTAAATTATTATTACAATTTTAATATAAAATCATTATAACTTTTTTAAAATAAATTTAATGATAATTTTACACTTTTGATAAATTATTAATTTTTAAAATTTAATTTTTTTAAAAGTAAATTTCAAGAAATTTTTTAAACTAAAGTTAATAGTGGTCTTATATCTATCCTTTTTTGTACAAATAATTAATCGAATAAATGTTAAAATGAGACTCAATATTACACAAAAGTATTTGTTAGTACGTTATGTGTCGTTGTCATTTCATCAATTTTCTGATTTGGAACTATCAATTTAAATGTAATCAGAAAAATTTAAAGGTTTTAATCCTCTAATGGAAAAAATTCAAGAAGGCAAACCAAAAGTGGAAAAAAATTAAAAGTTTAATATCCTAGTTTAAAAAAATGATAAGACAATCCCCAAAGTTAAAAAAAATTAAAAGTTTAATCCCCTAATTAAAAAATTGAAAAGACAATCCCCAAAGTTAAAAAATATTAAAAATGCAAGTTAAGGTATTAATCCATATTTAGGCCTATAATTTATTACAAATAAATTAGTTATGTCTTTCTTATATTCTAACGTTCAAGTATCAAATCTACGTAATCATGAAGTTATCATTTTTACGCTCTCCAATCTCTATATAAATCAAGTACGGATGAATCAATAGAAATCATCTTTATCATTCAGAACTACAAAATATTGTAGTATATATACGATGAAAAGTCTCTTTCTTTTTTCCTTCCTTGCTATTTTTCTAACAGCAAATGCCAGAGGTGTATGCCGGGTTCATGTCGTGGATGGAATCCCTCAAGGTAGCTTGCGAATTCATTGCGCCTCAGGAGATGATGATCTAGGTTATCATAACCTATATAATGGGCAACAATTCACGTGGTCATTCAGTCCTGATTTTTTTGGTACTACTCTTTTTTTCTGCCATTTTTGGTGGGGAACACAAAACAAGAGTTTTGATGTCTACAGGAGTTTTGATGATCAAAATACATATTGGCTAGCAACGCCTGATGGTTTTTATCATGCTGATCATAATGCCCCTTTTCCTAGTGATCAATGGACCAAATATTTTGATTGGAGCTAATTTTTTATCCTCAAATATATTATTATTCAAGGAAAAACAGTTTCTCTCTCTCGCTTTCTCTGATTAGTTTTATTGCATTTTATATATATAAGTAAGCTAATTATTCTAATCTCTACTCTATTTACAAAAATACTTTTATTTTAATGTTGTGTCATAATCATAATTTTAACATTACTTATATATACACCATCAGTATATAATCTAACTGTCTCTTTCTCCAACGAATCTTAAACAGTAAACCAAAAGCGAACTGGCTATAGCGACAGTTTTTGTCATCGCTATAACATACAAAGCCGACAACATAGCTATGGCGACGGTTCGAACCGTCGTTATAGTTTAAAAAACCGTCGTTATAGTCGATTCGTTTTTGGTTCTTTGTTTAAGGTTCACTGGAAAAGGGACCGTATAATCTAATTTGTGGTACATCATAACACTTAACTAGCCTATCGGGCATGCACATGTGTTACACGTGTAATTTTTATGCATGTTTTTAATTTTAAACATTAAAATTTTAATTTTGAAAGACAATTCTATAAAGTTTGAAGATTTTTAGTAAGATACTCACATTTACAAGTTACAAAAAGAAGATAAGTAAAATTGAAGTTATAAGTATAAAAGTTTAAGCGCATTTTTTGAAGCCACAAAGGCACTTATAACAGTTTTAAGGACATTTTTGAAAGCCAAATAGACTTCAAAAAATGTTGACACGATGACACTCCGACTTTATGTATTAGATTAAAGATATATTACCAAGTAAATTGCTACTAAAGTTGATGATATGACAATATTATCATTAAAATTATATCGAAATTTAGGTTGTTTTCGCAAACAAATAACAATGAGCACAATTGTTGGATTAACCCCATATTCTGATATTTAATGCATATATTAAAGGGAAAAATTAATTAAACATATATTACATTCTTTATATAGTCTTGTCATTCATTCATTGCCATAATTTTCAGTAGAATTATAATTGCAATGCACATAAATAGGATAAGTAGGAATTAAGAATCGTCTCACCAAAATTTATTTTATTTCATCACATAGCTAGACTACCACGTTAGTCGCAATCCAATTTCATCACATATTTGTTGATATATATTACGGAATACATAGTTTGCTTATGGTATTTGGCTTCGGCCACAACCAAGGCGTTTGGTAAATATTCCGGCAGAGAAGTGGTTGCGTCAGCCCGGTAAGGAATTCCATGCTCCGACGACTGTTGAAGAGGTAGATGGAATGCAGGTTGATAAGGTTTCTCCTAATTTTCAGCAATTTGTTGCGGTAGTTGCGGTGTTGAGAAAGCAAATCCCATCTTCAGCGGATGTTGACGCTTTTGAAAAGGATATTTTTGAGTCTAAAGGGCTTGTTATTGGTGAACAGAAGCGTAGGAGGATGATTGGAAGTGGTGAGGTGGACGTTGCTACTAATATGGGCTCTAACTCTGTGGCTTCGGTTGGGCTTGTAATGGATAATCCGACTCCAAAAAATGGATTGAAGGTGGGCTCTGGACATCAGGCCCGCCGAGATAAATGACAACCTTGAGCTGGAACTATCGCGGGTTGGGTAATTCACGGACAGTTCAAGCCTTAGCGGACCTAGTCCGTCAGTTTAAACCTAGTTTTGTTTTTCTAGCTGAAACTATGTTATCACGTGATCGTTTATATTCAATAAAGACTCGTTTGGGTTATGATGGTGTTTTTGCAGTAAGTAGTGTTGGTCATGGAGGGGGTATAGCCTTTCTATGGAAATGTAAAGATAGTGTTCATCTTCTTTCTTATTCTGATAATCATATAGATGTTATTGTTAATCTCCACGATATGCCTACATGGCGACTTACTGGTTTCTATGGTCATGCGGCTCGTTCAGATCGCCACTTATCATGGTCTCTTCGCCGACATCTAAGTCATCAATCTTCTTTTCCGTGGTGTTGTTTGGGGGACTTTAATGATCTCCTTTCTTCTGAGGAAAAACAAGGTGGTGTTAGCCATCCTCAGTGGATCTTCGATGGTTTTCGCAAAGCGATTGATGATAGTGGGCTTCATGATATTGGTATGGATGGTTACCCTTTCACTTGGGAGCGTCGGCGGGGTTTTCCGGATGGTGTTGAGGAAAGGTTGGATAGAGCGTTGGCCTCTTCGGCTTGGTGTTCTGAATTTATTGATGTAAAGCTTCGTAATTTGGAGGTTTCAGTTTCGGATCATTCAGCGATTCTCTTGGATTTTATACCTTCACATCAGGTCTATAGAGCTCAAAAATTTTGATTTGAGAATCTTTGTTTATGTGAACCTCAGTGTAAGGAAATTGTTACTTCTAGCTGGCAGTGTAGTGAGGGTCGACCTATCCAGTCAAGCCTGAAGGCGTGTGGGGTGGACCTCCTGGAGTGGGGTGCCCATTTGGCTAAGTTATTTCGGAGTCGGTTGGTAGCTATTAAAGCAGAGATGAAGGTAGTTCGTCCCCGACGAGATGAGATCTCTATGGCCAGATATGAGCATTTGAAGTCTAGTTATAATTTAATCCTTTCCCAGCAAGAGGATTTTTGGAAACAAAGATCCAAACATCTATGGCTTCAAGCTGGAGATTCTAATTCAAAGTTTTTTCACAAATCGGCCAAATTTCGGAGGAAGAATAATTTGGTTTTGGCCCTTAAGGATGTTAGTGGGCAGTGGTGTGAATGGGACACTGGCCTTCCTAATCTTTTGCAATCTTATTTCCAAACTATTTTTACGTCTAGTGAGTCTCAAGGGCAACGAGTGATTTCCTGTATTGACTCTAGACTTGACCTCGTTCAGCGTAATTCTTTGATTGCTCCTTTTACTAAGGATGATATTCGGGTGGCTATTTTCTCTATGCATCCAGATAAGTCTCCAGGTCCGGATGGAATGAATCCTGCTTTTTATCAAAAGTTTTGGGGAGTGGTGGGTGATTCAGTCTCTACTGCTTGCCTAAATTTTATTCAGAATTCTACTTTTCCAGTTGGTCTAAATGACACAAATATTGTTTTGATTCCTAAAAAATCAAAGCCAGAGTTTGTTACTGATTTTCGTCCTATTTCGTTATGTAATGTGTTGTATAAAATAGTGGCGAAGATGTTGGCCAATAGATTGAAGTGTGTGTTGGATTCGGTGATCTTGGAACAATAGAGTGCGTTTATTCCTGGGCGTTTGATCACTGATAACTTTATGATTGCTTATGAGGTTGTTCACTGTCTTAAACGTAGGCGTCAAGGAAAAACGGGATATGCGGCCTTGAAGATTGACATGAGTAAAGCCTATGATACGCTAGAATGGGACTATCTGTGGTCTGTGTTGAATCGGATGGGTTTCCCCTCCCAGTGGATTCAGTGGATGAAAATGTGTGTCTCAACTGTTCGTTACTCAATTTATCATAATGGTACAAATTTGGATCCTATAGTTCCGTCACGAGGGTTACGCCAAGGTTGCCCTTTGTCTCCATACCTTTTTATTTTATGTGCCGAAGGTTTTTCTGCTATGCTACGCAGATATGAGAGAAGAGGTCTGATTCATGGTTGTTTGGTTGTGCGGGGGGCTCCAATTGTGTCTCACCTCTTTTTCGCTGATGATAGTTACTTATTTTTTAAGACTACACATCGAGAGTGTCAGTCTATTCAGCGGTGTATTAATGATTATGAGACCGCTTCGGGTCAAAAGATAAATTTCCAAAAGTCATCGATTTTGTTTAGTTCTAACACTTCAGCAGTTGTGCAGACCGAATTATATAATCGGTTGGGTGTGGTTTTGACTTCGGATCATAGTAAATACCTGGGTTTACCATCTTTTGTTGGGAAAAATAAGAAGAGGGTCCTATCTTTTGTGAAGGAAAAGGTTTGGGCTAGGATGTCAAGTTGGAAGAATAAATTGCTTTCAAAGGTAGGGAAAGAAATTTTGATTAAAAGTGTGGCTCAGGCTCTTCCAACATTTGCAATGAGTGTTTTTTTACTTCCCAAGGAGCTTTGTGCGGAGTTAGAAGGTATGATGAGTAGATTTTGGTGGAGTAATAAGGTCGATAGTTCTGGAGGAATTCATTGGATGAACTGGAATAAGCTTTATGTTTGGAAAGATTATGGTGGCTTGGGTTTTAAGAAGCTTCGGGAGTTTAATGTCGTTATGATTGGTAAGAATGGGTGGCATCTTATGACTCGCCCTACTTCTTTGGTAGCTAGAATTTATAAAGCTCGTTATTATCCAAAGACTTCATTTTTAAACGCTACATCTGCTCAGAACCCTAGTTATGTTTGGCAAAGTTTGCAAGTGGCTAAACCTATTCTTTGTCATGGAGCTCGATGGTAGGTGGGAAGTGGATGTAGTATAAATGTTTGGACAGAACCATGGCTTCCAGATGATGAAAACCCGTGTCCTCAGACCCTCCGAGTTCCAGGAACGGAATTTACGTGTGTGCATAATTTGTTGATCCCTAATAGTTTGCAGTAGGATGTGGACCTTTTACGTGATTTATTTGATGGTAGGGATAGCTCCTTAATTCGGCAGATTTCGTTAAGTCGTCGTGTGTCTCAGGATGTTTTATATTGGCGATGGGAGAATCGAGCGTGCTATAGTGTTCGAAGTGCTTATGATGCTCAGGTTAGTGCTCTTTCGTCTCTGAATACCAATCATGATTCAGCTATTTGGAAGAAAATTTGATCTCTAAAGCTTCCTCCTAAAGTGAAACATCTGGTGTGGAGGTTATGTTCGGGTTGCTTACATACTAAGGATCACCTTCGGATGAAACGAGTTGAGGTGGACAGTTTCTGTCCAGTTTGTAAGAAAGGAGTGGAGTCTACAACTTATGCGTTTATGTCCTGCCCTTTCGCTAAACAGTGCTGGCAGTTGTTGGTCGCCCCTCCAATCCCGATTGTCCCTGATATTTTCCAGTGGGTAGTTGATGTTCTTGGTAGGTCCAAGAATAATGTTGTTGCTATGTTTTGTATGGTTCTTTGGTGTTTATGGCGTAATAGGAACGAGGTTCTGTTGAATGGCAAGGCTCAACAACCTATAAGCCTTCTCAATCTTGCAGGATCATTTCTTCACCAATGGACAACAGTTCAAGGACCTCTGGTTTATGGTTCTTTACCGGGAGTTGATGAAGGTCTGTTTCGCTGGGTTAAACCCAGGCCTAGGTCTTTTAAATGTAATTTTGATGGGGCTATTTTTTCTGGTTTAAATCAGCTCGGCTATGGGTGGGTGGTTCAGGATGATAGTGGCTCGATGGTTGCTGCTGGTCATGTTAGTTTGGTCGGCCCCTCCAATCCAGAGCTCGCAGAAGCGTTGGGTTGTAAAGAAGCTCTTAGTTGGTTGAAGGCTCGTTCGATGTCAAAGGTTATGAATGAGTCGGAAGCTTTCAATCTTGTACAAGCTCTAAATTCTACTGTTTCATATCCAGGACCGCTTGGCTTAGTTTTGGATGATTGTAAGGAGCTGTGTTTAGCAATCGATGTTAGTCGTATTCGTTTTGTTAGGAGGTCAGCGAATCAGGTCGCTCATTGTTTAGCTTGTGCTTCTGATTCGGTGTCTGATGCTCGAGTTTGGGAGGGATCTCCCCCAAATTTCCTTTGTAATTCACTTCTTTTTGATCTGCAATAAAACTTCCCATTTTCTCTCCAAAAAAAAATATTACGGAATACATTAATTGAGACTCATGAAAGTGATAAATTAATCATACAAAAAATTTATTGGGCACATGAAAAGTAGTTAAATTATATAAAAGTCTAACATTAAATGGAAAATTACTTTTCAAATTATTAAAACTAATTTTCATAAAAAATAAGTTGGCCTTATCATGTTAAATCTGGTTATTACCTAAATTGATCCTAAATTAACGTAGATGCTTATCTATTCAAATTAATGGGACTGTTGATAATATCCTTTAAATAGGATAATATATGGCGGAGTTGTCGTTTAAACTCTTAAATTAACCTTACTTTCACTTCACAATTTATAATAATTAGCACAGTATCAAGTAAGGATCGATCCCATAGAGAGTAAAGTTGTTTTAGAATTATTTTACTATTTCAACTTAAAATAAAGATGGGGATTTTTGAAATTTATTTTTAAACTAAGAGAGCAAGAATTAATGATAAAATTAACCAAATATGTAAAAACTTCAGTTCTGCAGTTCAGTTTGACCAAGTATAACAATCAATTAATCAAGTTATTATTATTTTACATTCAATGAAACTATTAGCCCTAGATAACAATAAGCTCTGCTATCCGAAATTCTCCTTAGATTATCACTGTATGAAATAAGCTCTCCACTAGATTCTAACTAGCATACAGCCTAGAACAAGCTCTCTAGATTTAAATATGATAGAAGCATTAAGAAATAGAGAATTAGGCTAATCCAAGCAACAAACACATAAACTTGATTTGTTTAACTTGTTTTCTGATAATCTTAGCAATACACAAAAGCTTGTCCACAATTAGTATTACCAAGTTGCTAATAATGATGAAGACATATCAATTACATGTAATATCAATCTTAATCTAGCAGATGATAATGATCAAATTTACTCAATTGGCCATATCAAATTAATTAGATCAATTAGCATACAAATCAATTAAAACAGATTATTGTTATTATTATTATTATTAGTAGTAGTATTAGTATTATTTAATTTGGGGGAAATTCTTTGTTCGGTTATAAAGTATAATTCTTGTGAAAATATAACAGCTAACTTGTGGTGCTTGGGTGGTCAAGTGGATTGAAATTTGAGTGGGAGGTTTGGAGATCGAATTTGAGTAGCAACAAATTTTTTGGGTTAAAGTTCAACATGCGCCACGTCATATATGTCACATGTAAAATTAAAATAAAAAAACCACATCAGATATGCCACGTAGGCGCCACGTATCTGGCAACAGGGGCTCGAAGTCCAAATTTATTAATAGTAAAGGGCTCAAAATGCGTTGACTAAAAGAAAAGGGCTCAATACCCAAAAACTCCTAAAGTTCGGTGGTCAACCTTGCATTTTACCCTATTTCATACTCATCAATAGGTAATGTCGTGTAATCCTTGGAAGCAATTTTAAAGCACTAAAATCTTGGGAATTCCAAAAGTGACATTTGCTATATAATTATGGGTAATAATTGATTGGAACAATATCTAAAGAGTTGGTCAAAACTGTGATTCCGTGCAGGGGCGAAGCTATGGTAAAATTGTGAAGTCAATTGACCTCACTCAATTTTTGAAATCACTTACAAATTTTTTTTTATCCAACTCAATTTTTGACCGCACTTAGATTTTTTTTAATTAGAGATACCCAAGCGATCAAGCCTCAGTTCTAAATCTCATACATCAATATCTGTTCAGCACTTCAACCACAGAATATAGAGAGATGAGGCAAAGCCAAATCGCAAAAGGCAAAAGTCAAATCGTGAATCATCAAAGCCTTTTGCGAGTGGTCGAAGTGGGTACTGGTGACTGGCGAGCCACGAGTGTGGAGACTGGAGTGCGACTCTATTCTACTGTGACTCTCTTGCAGCCTTGTGCCCTTGCAGGTAACAGAAATTACTCTTTCTTCAATTTCTCCAACCTCAGTTTTGTTTTCAGAAATCAATTGTGATTTCCCCCTTTTGTTAGCATTATTAAATTAGATATTTGGAAGCATTTGTCTAACCCGAAAGTATAAAGTATTAAAAAATTTGACTCGGGGCCGCTGCCCCTGAACCCTGCCAATTTTTTTATAACTTACTATTAATTTTGACCCCACTGTTATATATAGCTTCCTGGCTTCGCCACTGATTCCGTGTATAATTCTTCTTCTCATTCTTTATCCCATACTCACTCCTATATCTAACAGATTCAAACTTCATGAGTGAGTTGTTGTGGGTCTCCTGACTTGAAATTATCCTAACCATTGTTCAACGGGTATTATTTAAAAAGATTACGGATATATTATATCTTGGCATTTAACGATAATATTAAATCAAGGCTATAAAAGGAATAGGCCTAACTCGGTTACACTTACGAAAAATACACTGAACTAAATTGAAGAAGAACGCAAAAAAAAATATACTCTGATATTTTTCATCTCTTCACAAACACTTCATAAGGGTTGTTTAAATTTTCTATTGTGTTATAATATATTATAATAGATGTCTAGATTCATATAATAGATGTCTTGATTCATTCTCCCTGTCTTTGATTGTAATGATTTTGAAACTCCAATTTAGTTATAAAACTCATGACCTTTGAGTTTTGTAACCTCTTAGTATTGATGTCCTTGTACCATAAATAGTAACATTGTAAAGAGAATGGGTTAGAGACATATACAATTACAACTTATATGACATGAGAATACTCTTCTCCCTTAATCATCATCTTTGTTCTTAATATTATTAATCTTTTATAACACGTTATCAGTACGAATTGCTTCTCAATTTCATCTTGAAGATAATCATATTTGATTTGAAGAAGAAGGTATGTATGTATATATATATATATATATATATATATATATATATATATATATATATATTATCTATGTGTAGTACTTACGTATATGTTCTTTTTTTTAAAGTGTGCATGTACATCATTATCCATGCTTTTGGTCTCTGTATGTAGTAACATGTTTTTCAATAAGCCATAGACATTCCACCAGAATAACAGCCCCATACCCTTGGAATATAGACAAATTGGGTTTGTTGGTTTTTGATTTTATGATGTTTTGAATGATGACAAATTTAAGCATATTGCACTTATTTTGTCATCATCAAAAAGGGGGGAGAATGTTAGTTATTGCATAATTAATGTTTTTGAATGATAACAAAATTTCGTGACTGCATGGATTATGGTTGATTTATATGCATGGAGTGTGGGTGGACATTAGTATATAATATTATATGCATGGATTGTGGGTGGACATTATGGTAACATATAACAGTCCATATAAATCTATATTGCATGATTGCTATAATCTCATCTCAATTGATTGACAGGGAATGAAATTTGGTCAACTGATTAGTTGATTTAAATTTGTTCTAGAAGCTTCAAAAGGTATATGCTCTAAATATAGTATATTGTTAACAAACCATATCTTTCGTATCCCTTCATATCAGATGATTGATATCATGTCTCTTTGGTTGAGTTTATCAAGGAAACAAAATATCTATTGATTTGGTGCTGATTTTTTGTGACTGAGGATTTCTTGGAATCAGACCTCTCATATATAGCTGTTGGAAGCTCTACAATATATATCTCTCTTGCTCAGTTATTGGAAGACAGAACTTGGAAAAGCTTGAATTAGTCTCATACGTTCTATTCAAAAAGGGGTCTTAGTTCTTTTCCAGCAACCCTTTTGTATTGTTCTTAAATTGTATTATGTTGGAAACTTTATAGTCTGTAATCAATATCCTTGTTCTTAGTTTAAGCCGTGTATCAGCTTGGTCTATCTAGAGTTGATAGGATCTGTTTGTAGACAAGCTTTCAAGGTTGCAGTAGTGCAGAGGTCTCAGTGCTGAGAAGGATTGCAGAGGTGCAAGAAGGGGCAGTCATGTCCAACGGAAAGCTTTCTCAAACACGGAGTTTTATTGTATTTAATTGAATATCAAGTTTAATAAAAAGAGTCTCCAATCCTAGTTGGGATTGGACGTGGATTAGGCCACTAGATTAGAGGATAGGGGCTGAACCACGTAAAAATCTTGATGTGATTTTTACTTCTGTTTATCTCTTTAACTGTCATTCACGTTCTGCAGTTTTTGTTATTCACGCCACTATCTAGACACTAAATCAGACAGTTCTAGCTGTCTGATAATAAGAAACAAAGAACATAAGCTAAAGCAGACACTAAAGCAGACAGGCGTAGCTGTCTGAACTATACATGTTGCAGAAAATTTCAAAAAGATTTCATCGTTTATCACTTTTAGCTTAAACACCTATTTACCCCCCTCTAGGTGTGCACATACATAGAATTATATTTGGTGTCAAAGCTTGCCTCTACTAATATTGATCGTTGCAGGTCGTAGGGGAAGATCCTATGGCACACCTAAACTTTCAAGAAGGTCAGTCCACAAGTAGGCCACCGCTGTTGCTCGGAAGTGAGAACTTCAATTTTGGAAGTTCAGAATGAAGATCTATATGAACCGTGACCCATGGGAATAGTGGGTAGTCGAAAATGGACCAGCCATTCCGCGACATGATGATGGCAAGCTAAAGAATCTAATGAAAATGGACTCAAACGAATCGTATATGGTGTCTTATGATTCCAAGGCCATGAATACACTTTTAAGTGGCATGGTTCAGTCAGAGATAGATAAAGTCTCTTTTTGTACTACGGCTAAGGAAATTTGGGACACAGTCATCATGAGCCACGAGGTACTACTAAAGTGAAGGAGGTCAAGCTGATCATGCTAATGCACGAATACGAACTATTCAAATTGGAGAAAAATGAATCAATTAGAGTTGCCCAAGCAAGATTCCTCACTCTAATGAATTCTCTAAGCATGCTTAGACGAAAGATTGATCAAAAGGAAATCAACCGAAAGCTTCTTAGAGTCATGGCAAAGCGATTCGTACCAAAGGTTACTACACTTCAAGACTCAGTCACAATCAGCACAATGGAAACTCTTACCTTATTTGGAGAACTTGAAGAGTTTGAAAACCAACTAATATTGTATGATGGAGAAGATGAGGCACCTAAGAAGAAGACATTGGCTCTACAAGCTGAAAGCTACATAGAAGGCAATGATGAAGATTTTGATGAAAAAATTGAAATGCTCTCAAGAAAACTCGAGAGACTACTTCAAAGAAAGAAAGAAAGGAAGAATCAAAAAGGTAGCTCAACTCCAATGAGCAAGTCCAAAATCGAATAAGATGAAGAAATTGGCCAATTATGTTTCATGGGACTAGAAGAAGATGATCAACTTGAGGTAACAAATTTTCATGAAAATTTTGAAACATCTATATCTGATTATCTTGCTTTACAAAATGAAAATCAAAGGCTTAAAAAGAAAACTGCTTATTTTAAAAACTGCGTAAATGAGCTAATGAATGAAGTTGAGTCACTTATTGAAGAAAGAAAAGAAAATGAATATCTTAAAAATGAAAATCAAATTTTAAAAGAAAAATTGAAAATGAGAGATGTATGCATAGATGCTTTTAATGATGGGAAAATTATGAATATGCAACATGATGATAATGTAATAAATGCAGAAATAACATCTTTAAAAAATGATCTTGCTAAATTTGTGCAAGGAGAAGAGAACCTAAATGTTATGTTAGGGGCACAAAGGTTCAGTCTTGATAAACAAGGGATTGGGTATAATCCTATTAAAAATGTAGAAAATAGGACTAATAATAATATTAGAATGATTAATAGTAAATTAAGGCATAAACCACTTTATTGTTCACCATTTGTTACTTATAGAAAATGTTGTTTAAAAGGTCATTTTGATTCTAATTGTAATAAAATTAGAATAAAACAAATTTGGGTAAAGAAATGTGATTTATATGCTACTAACCCAAATGGACCCAAGAAGATTTGGGTACCAAAAAGGTAGAGAAGATTTGTTTATTTTGTAGATATCTCGAGGTCAAAATGGAGACGAATGATACTTTACTTTGAGAGAGTAAGTTACATATAAATTATTTGGCGGAATCTGTAAGTACCTCATGTTGTTTTTTAAATAGAGTTTTAATTAGATATATTATTATAAAAACTCTATGGATTTCGTATTACAAGGGTTCATAACATCATTTATTATGTCAAATGCTCCATATTTAATATACATGACAATCTTGATAAAAGGTTGATATATAGGTAACAAATTACAAAGGTATGATTATATTGTTTACTTGCTATATGTAATTTTGTTATTAACCTTACTCTATTGTCATTCTTTATGCTTAATTTTTTAATTTGGCAAATGGGGTGAGATAACTAACTTCAACTACATTGATATGAATTATTTTTGTTTATGACAAAGGGGGAGAGATATAACTTGATGATTTATTTCTTTTTGATAATGACAAAGGGGGAGAGATATTTGGGTATATTTAAATTGGTTTGAATTGGTATTCATGTTGATATTGAGATACTATATTATGTTGAAATATGCAATGATGGTTTGGATAAAGTAATTTTCTTTTGCTCCTTAATATGTATAAATTTAGGGGGAGCTATATACTTTGGGGGAGCATGTTGATGCATAAATTGTCATCATCAAAAAGGGGGAGAAATGTTGGTTTTTAATTTTATGATGTTCTGAATGATGACTAATTTAAGCATATTGCACTTATTTTGTCATCATCAAAAAGGGGGAGAATGTTAGTTATTGCATAATTGATGTTTTTGAATGATAACAAAATTTCGTGACTGCATGGATTATGGTTGATTTATATGCATGGAGTATGGGTGGACATTAGTATATAATATTATATGCATGGATTGTGGGTGGACATTATGGTAACATATAACAGTCCATATAAATCTAAATTGCATGATTGCTGTAATCTCATCTAAATTGATTGACAGAGAATGAAATTTGGTTAACTGATTAGTTGATTCAAATTTGTTATAGAAGCTTCAAAAGGTATATGCTCTAAATATAGTATATTGTTAACAAACCATATCTTTCGTATCCCTTCATATCAGATGATTGATATCATATCTCTTCGGTTGAGCTTATCAAGGAAACAATATATCTATTTATTTGGTGCTAATTTTTTTTGACTGAGGATTTCATGGAATCAGACCTCTCATATATAGCCGTTGGAAACTCTACAATATATATCACTCTTGCTCAGCTATTGGGAGACAGAACTTGGAAAAGCTTCAATTAGTATCATACGTTCTATTCAAAAGCGATTCTGAGTTTTTTTCCAGCAACCCTTTTGTATTGTTCTTAAATTGTATTATGCTGGAAACTTGATAGTCTGTAATCAATATCCTTGTTCTTAGTTTAAGCCGTGTATCGGCTTGGTCTATCTAGATTTGATAGGATCTGTTTGTAGACAAGCTTTCAAGGCTGCAGTAGTGCAGAGGTCTCAGTGGTGAGAAGGATTGCAGAGGTGCAAGAAGGGGCAGTCGTGTCCAACGGAAAGCTTTCTCAAACACGGAGTTTTATTGTATTTAATTGAATATCAAGTTTAATAAAAAGAGTCTCCAATCCTAGTTGGGATTGGACGTGGATTAGGCCACTAGATTAGAGGATAGGGGCTGAACCACGTAAAAATCTTGGTGTGATTTTTACTTCTGTTTATCTCTTTAACTGTCATTCACGTTCTGTAGTTTTTGTTATTCACGCCACTATCCAGACACTAAAGCAGACAGGTCTTGTTGTCTGATAATAAGAAACGAAGAACATAAGCTAAAGCAGACACTAAAGCAGATAGGTGTAGCTGTCTGAATTATACATGTTGCAGAAAATTTCAAAAAGATTTCATCGTTTATCACTTTTAGCTTAAACACATATTCACCCCCCCCCCTCTAGATGTGCACATACATAGAATTACAGGGTTGTTGGTTTTTCCATACAAAATCATGTCACTACTTACTTGCATGTTGATCGAGTGGAATATAGAAAATCTAATCACTGTGTGAAAATTGTGTATACTATTTGTCTTTTTATTTTATTTTTTTCATGTTACTTATTATTTACGGAA
Source organism: Panax japonicus (assembly GCA_020205505.1). Classification (NCBI taxonomy): domain Eukaryota; kingdom Viridiplantae; phylum Streptophyta; class Magnoliopsida; order Apiales; family Araliaceae; genus Panax; species Panax japonicus. The sequence continues at coordinate 49,902,897 of CM035104.1, read as the reverse complement.
TGCATGTAAATACAATGACAGTAGTGATTCAGTTTTTAAAGTTGTAATTCTCTTGATGGTTTTTGACATACAAGTACAATACACTTGTGAGCATACTAATTTAAAAGAAAAACATACATCTGCAGACTGAAAGTTATTGCATATAATATACACGAGTTTAATAAATTTAGAAATAAATGCATATATATTTTAGTCCCTGTATGTTGTGGTGTTTTGTTTCCGTGTGGCTTCCTGCAAATCATAGTTACCGTCCATGCATGTATAGATGAAAATATAAGTTATTTTCATATGACATTTAAATGATACTAATAGTATTACTTGGTTTAAATGTAAGTTATTATAATGAAAAATATTTGAGAAAAGGGTAGAAGATTTTTCATAGTCAAACTTAAATAAATATATAATGTATGCTTATATAATTTTTATAATCATGTATTCATGCACATGTGGATAGTTATAATAAACTAAACTTCTAATTATTTTTGATATATTTTTGTATGAAGTTACAATGACAAATATACTTAGTAGTGTTGGTTTGTTATTTAATTTTAATGGATAAACTTAGTTTCGTGTTTTACTGCATTTCTATAAATTGTTTCATTACAATTAAATCTGAACATATATAATTATTTAATTTGATGGGAAATATGTTTAGTTATTTAATATTCAAATATTAAAAATTTAAATTTGTTGCCTTTGATTTATATCGAGCAAGAATTATTTATAATGGAATTCATATAAAGGCAAAGAACCTTGGAGATACAATTAAAGTTGGCAATCATGCATCCCTGCAGGATCATGCAAAATCAATTATTTTTATTCGTTATCATCTTCATGAAAAATTAAAATATGAGTACATTACAGTAAAAGACTAACTTGTCTTATGAAATAATTTTAAAGGAAAGATATGAGAATCAAAAATTTGTAATTCTCCCAAAAGTTCATTATAATTGGTTACACCCGAAGTTACAAGATTTTAAAAGTATTGAGTGAGAACAGTTCTACATTTAAAAAAAAAATCTCACTATTAAAATTATGTAAGAAAAAAAACACTTATGAAGACATGTTAGATAAAATATTTATTATATTTCATGCCTCGAATATGCTCTTGCAGCAGCAATATCGAAAGCGTTAGTTCATAAAATATTCCCTAAAGCGATAAAGGAAACTATGTTCCCAGAAGTGATATTATGTCTTCTAGTGGCTGTACAAAATAATGAATTTTTTCTGAAAAATCAACAATCTCGCTCGACCGATTCTACTACATTCCCTGAAGTGAATGGAACCTCATTTGATAATTATAGAGGAAATTATGATTGTGGTTGTGGTAGTAAACGTGAAAAGAACAATCAATATAGAAAAGAGAATGTACCCGTCGTACTCATAAATATTTGGTAGATTTGTACCAAGACTCCATTAAAAAAAGGAAATAAAATTGAAATAAATTTTATTGATCATAATGATCCTGAAAATCCCATGAATTATTTTGACTTTTCAAACAGAGTGGGTATAATTTATAATGTTTATCATATTGAAACCAATATTGAAGGCAGTGAAGAATTTTTTTATATTACTTCAATAGTATCGGGCCAGAAGCTCATATTAGAAAAACTGTACATTTTCGATTCTGGGTTATATTATACTAAAATGAGAATAGTTGAAACAAATGTTGTAATACACCAGAATTGTGCAATACACCAGAAGTGTGCAATACACCAGAAGTGTTCGGATCCAAATGTTTTTATGATTTGGCATGAATATTTAGGATCAATAATGATGCATTGAATTATTGAAAACTTCCATGAACTTCCCTTAAAGGACCAGAAGATTCATTTACCTGTTGATTATATCAAAGTAAATTAATTACTAAATTATCACATTTAATTTTTGTTATTTAGTGTTCATTTTCTAAGAAAAAAATTCAGGGTGATCTATTTGAACAAATACACTCACATTACGGTATATTCAAGTATTTTATGTTTTTACTTGATGCATTAAACAGATGGTTATATTTATGTTAAACATCCTGTTGCATATACACATACTCAAAATGGTATAGCCGAATCATTTATCAAGAGACTTAAATATATTGTTTAACCTTTGATTATGAAATCAAAATTACCTGTTTATACTTAGGATCATGCTATTTTACATTCTGCATTATAACCTCAATAAGTGATATTTTTAAGGTTTATTTTGAGGTTACATTCTGCATTATAACCTCAATAAGTGATATTTTTTTAGGGGGATAAAAGTCGTTGCATGAAGCACGACGTGAGATCGTTGCCTAAAGCACGATGGGATATTAATTGAAATGTTTCAATATTATTTAATCTTAATCCTCATACAAATCAATATGAACTAAAATTTCAGAGAAATATTCATTTTCAATGAATTGCAAATCAATTACCAGAATTATTCACCGATAATAAGAAAATAGTGATATCTCACATTCTAGCTGCTAATACTCCAGCAAGGATTGAAGTCCCTGTAGGACAATCAGTTAATACAACAACAAATTGAATCAAAGTCACACTTGAAATGTGGAAGAATGATTGATGTTAAAGATAAAATTCCCCAGAAGAAGAAAGTACAAGAAAAGCAAGTTACAACCTATAAAGAGACTATACCCATTAAAAAGGCTACAAAATTTATTGATCTATCCAAATTTTATGAACAAAAATCTCTTGTAAATAAAACTCTTGAAGAGTTATCCCCTGAAGAGAATGAGTTATCTCCTGAAGAGGATCAGATACCTGAAAATAATGAGATCTCAATACATTATATATATACATGAGACAAATATAATGGATCGAAATAAAATTGTTGTCGACAACATATTTTCATATAAAATTATTCTTGATATTACCAGAAGTAATGATCATGAATAAGAACCACAAATCGTTGATGAATGTAGAAATATTTGGCCAATGTGAAAAGAGGCGATTTAATTATATCTACATGAAAATCCGTGAAGGATATAAAATGCCAAAAGCATATAATTCTACATCTCGAATATGAATTCTATTAAGCCACAAAGATCTTTATATGGGTTAAAGTAATCCAAATGCATATTGTGGTGTAATCGCCTGAGTTGATATTTTTTAAAAGAAAGATTCGAGAATATTTTAATTTGTGCATGCATTTTTATCAAAAGTTCATAATATGGATTTGCTATTATTATAGTATTTATTGATGAAAGATCTTGCTCCTGAAAAGTCGACAAAAACAACAAATTTGAAATGAAAGATATTGGTAAGATAAATTTATATCTTGGCCTACAAATTGAACCATGAAATTCTTGTTTATCAATCAACATACACAGAAAAAATCCTGAAGCAACTTTACATGGATAATATTAATCCTTTGAGTACTCCAATGATAGATTGATCACTTGATATCAAGAAAGATCCATTTTGACCACAAGAAAATGATGAAGAAATTTTTGGTCCTGGAATGTTATATCTTCGTGAAATTGGTGTTTTGGTCCTGAAGTACTATATTTTAATGTAATTGGTGCTTTGATGTATATTGCAAAATTTCTCATGACCTAATATAGCATTTGCAGTTAACTTACTAGCAATATGGATCAAAACCACATTTAGTTGGATCTGCTGATGCAAAAATTATCACAATTCATGAAATAAGTCGTGAATGTGTTTGGTTGAGATCAGTAATTTAACATATTCGTGAGAATTGTGAATTATCATCAATCATAAATAGTCCAACGATATTATATGAATATAATGTTGCTTGTATCACTCAAATTAGAGGAGGTTATATCATGGGTGATAGAACCAAGCATATTGCACCAAAATTCTTTTATACACCTGAGCTCCAGAAAAGTGACGATATTGATGTCAAACAGATATGATCATGTGATAATTTGGCTGAGATGTTCACTAAGCCATTACCAACTGAGATTTTTAAAAATGATATGTGCTGATTGTACTCTTTATCCTTTGCTAAGATTTTTTCCCACTGGGTTTTCCTTCGCAAGGTTTTAATGAGGCAATCCTAAGGCACTAGAAGTTATTCAAGAATATTGTACTCTTTTCCTTAGCCAATTTTTTTTCCCGTAGGGTTTTTCTTTGGTAAGGTTTTTAACGAGGCATATTCTTAAAAAATTGCTACAAAAGAACTTTATCCCTTCTGTATGAAGACAATGCTTCATGTATAGATTGTAAGACCCCAAAATTTATGAAATAAATGTATTCAATTTTTCTTATAATTACTATTCAGTAAATGGTTAAATTGATAAAAGTTAAAGTTAAGGGTGATATATGAAATTTTTTTCAAAATACACAAGTGGTTATAATATATTCATTGTTGTCGGGGAATATTCATTTGGTCGTAGAATATTCTTTCTGTCAAGGAATATTCGTACGACGGCGCAGCCATTTGTGGGCCCCATAACAGAATAACTGTCGGATGAAGAAAACGACAAAATTAAGTTTTTATAAATAACAGCGTAATCGTTACCGTTAACACTGTTGGAATACCCAGTTGGTAAAATAAAGTAATACACGTTGTTGCACAGTAGCACACGGTATTACACAGTATTTTTGAATTATTGATTCTTACGTAAGAAGGCACTACTCAATAATTGTTACAGTAATTACTGTTCAATATTTTATTTTATTGATTCAATAATTGAAGCGTTGATATTTTATATTATTGTTATTTCAATAATTATCACTGCACAATATTTCTCATTATCAGATCAATAATTCATATTATTTTAATAATATTATTAGATAGCATTATCGGAAATGTCTAGAAAGTTCTGTCAATTTGAGGTTTGTTCACCTAATTGCGCGTCAGTGAGGAAAAATTCTTATTGGAAAGCCCCCTCTTTCCTGGGAACGGTCTGGTTGTCATAATTGTGATTCTGTAATATTATTTGTGAATAATTAATTATTGATTTATATGATAAAGAAATATTTATTTGATGTGGATATAAATGATGGATTTATTTATGTGGTTATAAATGAAGGAATTAATGTTGAGATATTTTATCAGTATTTTTGTCGGAATGAAGATATTAAAAATTAAACCAGTGTTTTTGAGATATATTGCGTGAGTTATAATTTTTAATCCGACCGTTGGATCGTTGTAATTTTTGGATATGTTATACATATATAAGTTGAGTATATGTCCACAAATTTTGAACAGTTAAAAATGAACGTATGATTTGTTATAAATATTAAGAGGTGAATGGTTCAGAAATTGTTGAAGTGTCCGAATTTAGCATTTTGGTGAAAAATTCTAGAATTGAGTGGGCCCTACTTGTGGTTGGTGAAGAAATGTGCTGAATTTTATTTCAAATGTGGTGGGTGGGAATAGTAGCAGGTAAAGCCATCAAGTTGCAGGTCAAGTCTGCTAAAATTTTCCTATAAATAGAGGGCTAAGTTAGAATTAAAAATCACACCAGAAACATAAGCTTTCTCTCTTTCTCTCTCTAGATTATTGAGTGTATTTTATGAGTATTTAGATACTTGGTGAGTTGATATTCATCAGTGCAAGTTTCCTTCAGTGTCATATCCGAAATTCAGTCAGAAATGCTGCTCTTTTGAGGTAAGGGATAGTAAGGGATTTTAAGGGTTGTTATGTTTTTCAGTTTCGTAGTTTTTTCTGACCTTCAAAAATTCTGGAAAAATTTGAAATGATATTTTGATGAGTTTTTTTGATTGTGTCCAAAAATGGTGATTTTTGGATGTATAGATTAAGAGTTATGAATTTTACGGGAAAAGACTATTTTAAAAGTAACCGCTTATAACTCCTTGTGGTTAACTCCAAAATTGATGAAATTTTTATTGGGAATACATCTATATAATATCAGTGTACTCTGTAAATTTCGGAATTTTTAGATAAAATTACAATTTTTGATAAATGTCTAAATATTCGGCGGTTTTGGCCATATAAAAATAGTAAATGAATTTTAAAAATTCTGAGAAAAATATTTGTTCAATATGGGACTATATTCTGCTAAATCCCAAAAAAGAAATATTTTTGGAACTGATTTGGTATTTTTCATAAAAATAGACTAGTTATGAATAAATGAGTTAAATATGTTATGTGAATGAAGAAAATTGGAAAATATGATTTTATGTCTTGAGAATCATATATGTGGTATATGCAGATTTTTGATGAGGGTTTTGGTTATTGGTGATGAAATCTTATAAGTTTGGCATTTTGTGATGATTAAATGCATTATTTAGTAAAGTGTAAACAATTAAAATAAATTGTTTATAAGTTTAAGAAATGTTATTCTTTCAATATCATTATACCGAAATATTGGTATGGATTTTATTGTGAAATATCTACCTTTTTGTGTCAGGATTACTATTCATGAGTTACTATTCATGAATTACTATTCACGGGTTAGTATTCACGAGTTACTATTTATGGGTACTATTCACTACAAAATTGGTTTCTTTTTCTAACCAAATTATAGTTGATTTATGAATATTACTCTGGAGATTAAAACTATATATTGATTATATTAATTTTATTATCATATATAACATTTTTATAACCCTGATATTGAAATTCTTTTTCACTTGAGTATAAAGATGGGTAGATTATTGGTATGATTATGACTAGGGTTCTCTTTGGCCAGTAGTGAAAAGTTGAATTGTGACTGGTATGATCATGACCATTGAATTTATAATTGAATATCTTTAGCTTAAGTGCAAAGGTGAATTGATCAACATGGTTATAATTATTGTTTATATAAATTCTGAAATGATTATATATTTCTTTGAGATATTAATATATTTGGCCTGTAGTGCAAATATGAATTGTTGAGGAATATCTTTGGCCGTAATGCAAAGATGACCTGTTATTGAATATCTTTGGCCAGTGGTGCGAAGATGAACTGTGGATGAATATCTTTGGCCGTAGTGCAAAGATGAATTTATTAGTATGATTATGAACAGGAACTGTAATTTAGTATAACCATGATCTTTGATGTTTCAGGTAAAGACATGTGATGAAAATTATATTCGTCCTGGGTACGAAGAGGAATTTAGAATTACATTATGATTATGAGATATTTATATAATTATGGAAATGAACTGTTGATTGATGTTATAGGGATAAAACATTGTTGGTGGACTTTTAACATGGAGAAGATAATAGACTGTATTGTCTATTTGACTCTTCTAATGGATTGCTCGTTCCGCTGTAACTATGGTTGAAATTTTTATCATCTACCATATGTTCTAAATCTCTGATTTGTTATTGATGAAGGCTATTGATAATTTAATTATCTTTAGTCATGATATTTTTTACTGAGCTAGTTGTGCTCACCCTTTTGCTTCACAATTCCTTTCAGGTAATAAAAGTGTAGCTGGGTCGAGCGGGGGTAACAAGGGAATAGAACGGTGGTCTCTAGCTGTGGAGTTCTCCCTAAATAGTATAGACAAGTGTGTTGTATACATCTTTTAGTAGTTATATTTGGTGAATCATATAGGGAGAGGCAAACCCAACGTTGGAAGGGTGTTTTTCCACTATCATACAAGATGTCTAATGACATACAACCTCGTGTCATCATAAGACAGGGTTGTGTTCATCCACTTGCTGAGTATATTTACGAGCACTACCTATATAATCTTGGTGTTTGTTTGAAGTATAATTCTCAATTTGAGACAGTGGAGATAATGATAAATCAAGAGAAGACTCACCATTGGGAAGAATATGATAGTAATCTTCTCGTTTTTCTTTGGGGTCTATTGGGTCAACCAAGGATAATTCTGTGGCCATATGATATCATAACCTAGAAGCATGGCCTCCCATGTACGAAGGTTTCCTTGAGCACTTTCCAAAGATTTTAGTTTCTAAAACAGTTTTTGACTATACCTTTATGTAAGGTGTCACTGTGAGGTGCTGTCCACGGTTGGGACATGTGTCACATTTGGTATATATTTGTATCCAAACTCACAGTATGTGTTGTTGTATTTTGCACGATAATTGTTGTAATAAAGTTGTAGTTGTTTTCTGTACCATGTATTTGGCGACTCAGAATGGGTTGGATGGAATGGACCTATTTTGGGGTTGTCACATAGATCAATTAAAATGAGGATACATCAAAGGATATAGAAGAAAGCACATATCACCGAAATTCTTTTTCACACATGACAATGATAAGTATGGTGACATTGATGTTCAATAAATTCGATCAAAAGATAATCCAGCAGATTTTTTCATCAAAGGATTACCAACTACAACGTTTGAAGAATTGCGTCACAATATTGGAATGCGATAGCTAAAGGACTTAAGGATACATTCATGAGGGGGAGCTAATACGCGCTGCACTCTTTTTTCCTTCACCAAGGTATTTTTTTTCCATTGGATTTTTCCTGGTAAGGTTTTTAATGAGGCAGCTTTCAATGCGTATGGCTATACAATAGACATCCAAGGGGGAGTGTTATAAAATATTATAATGGATGTCCTAGATTCATTCTCCCTATTTTTGATCGTAATGATTTTGAAACTCCCATATCTATGAGTTTTGTAACCTCTTAGTATTGAAGTCCTTGTACCATAAATAGTAACATTGTAAAGAGAATGGGTTAGAGACATATACAATTACAACATATATGACATGAAGAATACTCTTCTCCCTTAATCATCATCTTTGTTCTTAATATTATTAATCTTTTATAACATATTGCATGTGAAAACTATTATAAGGTTGTTGTGCTACATCAAGTTCTCAATTAAATTTAGCCCTTCTTCCTTGCACTTAAATCGGCGATATCTTTATCTTTCATATTGATCGTTATATAAATAGTTGAGCCTTGCATTGTGATATAATTATTGCTTTGATCATAGTTTATTTTGTTGTCATATTTTAATCAATTATTAAAGTTGTTGATAGGCTAAGTGGTTAGTCTATTATTTTCTAGTTCGGGTTGGATTAGGGGATTTACAAACAAATTCAAGTAAGCATAGGTGCACAGCGGAGAAAATTGAAGGTACTCGGGGAGTATAAGTACTCAAAGGTTGTGGGAACTGATTTTGTAAAGGGGTTTAATTGTAAACCACACTAATTAATAAGAGAGTCACCAATACTAGTTGGTATTTGACGTGGAGGTAGGCCACTAGAATAGAGGATAGGGGTTGAACCACAGTAAAAATTCATTGTGTTCATGTGCTTAATTGTTTTACTTTAATTGTTCATTGCATGCTTCAATTTGAGTTGTAATTCATAATCTTAATACTTTAACATATATACTTCATCAAAAAATTATCCATAACAACTCAGGTTATCAATTAGTATAAGTTTATAAATATTGTCAAACATAAATTCATTGACTAAATATTTAAATTGCAAAAATTTGACATCGGTTGTTCCCACATTTATTCAACCCCACCTTCTAAGGATGCCTATCTGAATTTCACCATTAGAAGATTAAACTTTTAAATTTTTCTGATCAAGTATAAATTAATAGTGCCACATCAGAAAATTGATGACATTACAGCGATACGTGACTAAAAAATACATATGTGTAATATTGAGTTTTATTTTAACAATTATTCAATTAAGTTTTTTATACCAAAAAGGATAAATATATGATCATTATTATTTTTAAAGTAAATTAATATTATAATTTTAATATAAAATCATTATTACTTTTTTAAAATAAATTTAATGATAATTTTACACTTGATAAATTATTAATTTTTAAAATTTATTTTCTTTGTTAAATTTATTTTTTTTAAAAGTAAATTTCATGATTTTTTTTGAAGTAAAGTTAATAATGGTCTTATATCTATTCCTTTTTTGTACAAAAAATTATTTGAATAAATGTTAAAATGAGACTCAATATTACACAAAAGTTTGTTAGTACGTTATGTGTCGTCGTTGTCATGTCATCAATTTTCTGATTTAGAACTATCAATTTAAACATAATCAAAAAAATTTAAAGGTTTTAATCCTCTAATGGAAAATTTTCAAGAAGACAATCCCAAAGTGGAAAAAAATTAAAAGTTTAATCCCCTAATTAAAAAAATTGAAAAGACAATCCCCAAAGTAAAAATATATTAAAAATTCAGGGTAAGGTATTAATCCATATTTAGGCCTATAATTTATTACGAATAAATTAGTTATGACTTTCTTATATTCTAACGTTCAAGTATCAAATCTACTTAATCATGAAGTTATCATTTTTACACTCTCCTCGTCTCTATATAAATCAAGTACTGGTGAATCAATAGAAATCATCTCTATCATTCAAAATTGCAAAATATTGTATACTTATACAATGAAAAGTCTCTTTCTTTTTTCCTTCCTTGCTATTTTTCTAACAGCAAATGCCAGAAATGCATGCCAGATTCATATCGTGGATGGAATCCCTCAAGGTAGCTTGCGAATTCATTGTGCCTCAGGAGATAATGAACTAGGTTATCATAACCTATATAAAGGGCAAGAATTAATGTGGTCATTTAATCCTGATTTCTTTGGTACTACTCTTTTTTTCTGCCATTTTTGGTGGGGAACACAAGACAAGAGATTTGATGTCTACAAAGGGACGGTTCCTGAACTAAATACGTATTGGCTAGCAACGCCTGATGGTTTTTATCATTCTGATCATATTACCCCTTTTCCTAGTGATCAATGGACCAAAAAATTTGATTGGAGCTAATTAGTGGTTGATCATTTTTTTATGTTTGAAAGCATGTATCTTCAAATATATTATTATCTAAGAAAAAATAATTTCTCTCTCTCTGTGTGATTAGTTTTATTGCATTTTATATATCTAAGTCAGCTAATTATTCTAATCTCTACTTTATTTACAAAAATACTTTTATTTTAATATTATGTCATAATCATAATTTTAACATTACATATATATACATACATGATCAGTATATAATCTAACAGTCCATTTCTCCAACGAACAGAGCCGGCCCTGGGCCAAGTCTATTAGGGTCACTGCCCAAGGTCCAAAGCTGAGGAGGGCCCACATTTAAAAAAAATTAAGTATGTGTATAAAAAATAAAAAATTAATAATAAAATATAATATAAAACAAATCAATAAATATGGAGAATCAAAATAGACTCTAAGCCACAAAAAGAAGGAAAAACCCTTTGACCCTCAAAGTTCATAACGCAACGCAAACAATTTTTTTCCCCGATGATTCTCCTATTCTCCAACAAAGTTGGAAAATAAATCATCCACCGGCTAGACTAGTGCCTTTCTTTGAAGGTATTTTTTTTTAAAGATACATATAGAATCTAGATATATAAATTTTGTAAATTGTAATATATTTTTTTGTTAACTTTTTCTTATTTATTATTTAATTCAACAGAAAACTTGGCTGTGATTCTTGTTTTTCATTTTTAATGCAATGTTTACAATTCGGGTACTCTTTTTCCTTCGTTTGGGGTTTTGTCCCATTAGATTTTGGCCAAACAAATTTTTTAACGAGCCCCCAAAGTGTTTTTACTTATCTTTTATAAATTTTTATAATTTTAATAAAATTAATTAGTTGATAATGTATTTATTATTTTGTTTAATTTGTATAAAGGGGCACACTTGAATTTTTTTGCCCTGAGCCTTACAAAACTCAGGACCGGCTCTGCCAACGAATCTTAAACAGTGAACCAAAACCGAACTGGCTATAGCAACTGTTTTTTCCATCTCTATAGCATACAAAGCCGACAACATAGCTATGACGACGGTTCGAACCGTCGTTATAGTTCAAAAAACTATAATCAATTCGTTTTTGATTATTTGTTTAAGGTTCGCTGGAAAAGGGGACCGTATAATATAATTTGTGGTTGATCATTACACTTAACTAGCTTATCGGGCATGCACATGTGTTACGCATGTAATTTTTAATTTTAAACATTAAAATTTTAATTTTGAAAGACAGTTCTATAAAGTTAAAAGTTTGAAGATTTTTAGTAAGATAGTCATATTTACAAGTTACAAAAAGAAGATAAGTAAAATTGAAGTTATAAGAATAAAACAAAAATTACTATAAAACTTTAAGCGCATTTTTGGAAGTCACAAAGGCACTTATAAAAGTTTTAAGGACATTTTTGAAAGCCAAATAAACTTCAAAAAATGTTGACACGATGACACTCCGACTTTATGTATTCAATTAAAGATATATTACCAAGTAAATTGCTACTAAAGTTGATGATATGACAATATTATCATTAAAATTATATCGAAATTTAGGCTGTTTTCCCAAACAAATAACCGTGAGCACAATAGTTGCATTAACCCCATATTCTGATATTTAATGCATATATTAAAGGGAAAAATTAATTAAACAAATATTACATTCTTTATATAGTCTTGTCATTCATTGCCATAATTTTGCAATGCATATAAATGGGATAAGTAGAAATTAAGAATCGTCTCACCCTAATTTATTTTATTTCATCACATAGTTAGACTACCACGTTAGTCGCAATCCAATTTCATCACATATTTGTTGATATATATATATATATATATATATATATATATATATATATATATATATATATATATATATAATTAACCGTTTTCATAACATTGTGTGCGCTCTAAGATTTTGAAACGGAGAAAATATTCATTAAAACTCGTATCATATATATCAAAACTCTTATGGTATAATTTAGGCCTAAATATGGATTAATATCCAGAATTGTTAATATTTTTTCACTTTAGGGATTGTCTTTTCAATTTTTCAGTTAGGGGATTAAACTTTTAATTTTTTTCCACTTTGGGGATTGTCTTCTAAATTTTTTCCATTAGGGAATTAAACTTTTAATCTTTTTCCCTTTTAGGGAATGGCTTCTCAATTTTTTCCATTTGTTGACTTGGTCATATTCCAACCTTGGGTTTTGATGATGACTTTTCTAATGTACTAAAATGTTTACTCATGCATTTACAAAATATTAAAAGAACTAGTTGTGTCCCGTGCCCCCGGCACAATATGGACGGTGGGATTTATCCCAAACTTTAGACGGCCCAGATGATTTATTAGGGTGAGCGGGAAATTCAAAATCAGTTGTATTTTGTTAGATAGATTCTTGAAGCTTTGATTTATTAAAGGATTGAAGACATAAAGGCTTCATGCTTGAGTCATTAGGAAATAAATGTAAGATCCTACCTTTAATTATTTCTCAATCAAGGCTCTAGAATTTGCATTGCATTGCATCATTAATTAATTATGAAATAAATTAAAGTGGTTAATTAATTAATAAATTAAAGTTGTTAATTAATTATGGAAATATTTAATTAATCTTTCAAAATTAATAAGAATCAAATATTAATTAATTGGTGTTAAATTTTGAAAAACTAATTTTAAAATTTTTCCATGATTAAAGGAATAAATTGATTGAGTTTTTAAAATTAATATGAAAATATTTTTTTAAAACTGTATCTTAATTATTTCCAAATTAATCCCTAAGCTACTCATTCCAATTGGTAAATGGACAAATTTGAATTAATTCCTTCCATATGAAAGTTGCCATGTTAAATGGTTAATTGAAATGAATCTAATAGTAATGGACTTACTTTTTAGCAGGATGATACCATGATTGATTATATGAATATCATATTGGGTTTACCTATAAAAGAATCTTTCATGATATTTATTGATGATTGAAATCAGTGAATGGACCAAAGCAATTTTAAAATCCTAATTTTAAGTCTAATATGTTTCGTGATTGTTTGGGGATTCCGACGAGTCTATGAATATCCAGTAAACAAATTTGTGGCTCAATCTTTTTCTAATTGACAAATAGTTATATATAAATGTATCAAGTCTTAATTTTTGGTGAAGTAATTTTTGAAATACTAATGTTTTATAGCTTCCTATAATTGATGGAGTCAGTTAGAAAATAAGTTTTAAAAGATTTATTATCTTTCAATATTATTTCCATAAATCTTGTGATATGAGTTTTCTATAATCATGAAAGAAATTAATTAATTACATAATACATTAATTGGGACTCATGAAAGTGATAAATTAATCATAGAATAAATTTATTGGGCACATGAAAAGTAGTTAAATTATATAAAAGTCTAATATTAGAAGGAAATTTACTTTTCAAATTATTAAAACTAATTTTCATAAAAAAATAAGTTGGCCTTATCATGTTAAATCCGGTTACTACCTAAATTGATCCTAAATTAACGTAGATGCTTATCTATTCAAATTAATGGGGTTGTTGATAATATTCTTTAAACAGGATAATACTAGATACAAACCCCCGCGACGAGATTATTCAAATTTTTAATAATAAATGTGTGCGTACAATTAATAAATTAAAATATAATAAGAAAATAGTATATTATTGTGCGACAATCAAATTTTACACAAAAAAACAAATGAATATACATTATAGGGGCTAGTGGTGAGAGTTTACTGATTTGTGCATTACACTCCAAGTATATGACTATTGCTTTTAAGCTCGTGGCAAATTAAGTGATCTCAACTTGTGGACAAATCATTTTTTCTACTCTTCTATTTTTCTTTTTTCTTTTTCAATTTTTCTTGACCAAAGTGTAGTCAACTGATTTATTTTCCCTGTCCTTTACTACTTTTGTATTTTGTTTACTGCAAAGAAAGGGTTGCCCCAACTTAACTTTTTCCAATCCATAACAAAAAGAGAAGAAAAGGGTATAAATATATAAATACCTCTATGTTAATTAAAAACCATGAAAAACACCCATAGCTTATGCAAACTGCAACAATGATGTTAGAAATATAACTCTGTCCCGCAACAAATGCGAAGTATGACATTGATCCCAAAAATTTGTAAGGAAAATCACACTTCCAAAACTTTAATATCCTTAATCTTATAAAACCCTTAAATCTGACTAAACACACTTGTTTATGTGATCAATTTCTCCTTTACATGAATAGTGATATAATATGTAGCGTAAATTGCTAGTATATCTTTCATCACCTCATGTCCTCATCATTTACATACATACTTACATGTTTGTGTCTATTTATAATATTAACAAAATCAAAATACAGACTTAAAATGAAGATACTAAATAATCAAATTAAGAAATTATAAACCCAGTTCCTTACTGTTGATATAAGAAACGTGAATAGCTCTGATCTAAACACAAACTTTTCAATTGAAAACCCACCAAATTTTTAATTAAACACGATTGACAATACAAATATCTAATCAATCAAATCAATTGCAAACATTATTCCGCATATCAGCAACTAATTGCAAATGCAATAATCTACAATTTTAGCACATAATATCTAAAAATTTAGAAAATAGGCAAACTAATGAAATAATTACACTCGTTTCTGGGTTATGTTTCACACTCTTGCATATAACTGTAACCTGTAAGTAATAATGTGTGTATATAATAGCTCTCATTTTGTTAGTTCTCGGGTAATGAAACAATATTAGTTTCCGTTCACCATCAATGGTGATGGCTCTTCCAACGTGCGAAATGTGAATGACATAAGTAGAAGAAAGACAGAGGGACAAAACGGAAAAGAAGAGGAAAATTGACCGTGAAAAAGAAGAAGAAGCCGTGGTTGCTATTCACTTATGAGAATAAATAATTAGCCTGATTAATATACGTATACATATGTATGTATATGCATGGAGGATTAGGTCAGGTGATCAGTAACATTATTTCAAACTCTAATTCAGTTAGAAAGTTTTATCCATATAAACTTTTGCTCATTGGTTGTTGAAGAGATTAAATTCTACTTGGTTTGTTATTATTTATCCATAATTTAAAAAAGGATAGGAATATAATTAAGATAATTTGTTTGTTATTATTATTCCATAATTTAAAAAAGGATAGGATATAATTAAGATAATTGAGACATAATTAAAACTATTTAAGATGGACATGTGTTGAATTTATAGAAGGGCATTTGTCAATATATGGTGTCATGCACTGTGATTTAGTATATATAATAGATATAATTGGGAGTTGTCGTTTACACTTTTAAATTAATCTCACTTTCACTTCACAATTTATAATAATTAGCACAATAGCAAGTAAGGATCGATCCCATAGAGAGTAACGTTGTTTTAGAATTATTCTACAATTTCAACAAAAAATAAAGATGGGAATTTTTGAAAATTATTTTTAAACTAAGAGAACAAGAATATAATTAATGATGAAATTAACTAAATATGTTAAAACTTCAATTCTGTAGTTTAGTTTCACCAAGTAAAACAATCAATTAATCAAGTTATTATTTTTCCTTCAATGAAACTATTAGCCCTGGATAACAATAAACTCTGCTATCCGAAATTCTCCTTAGATTATCACGGTAAGACCCCGAATTTTATGAAATGAATGTATTCAATTTTTTTATAATTATTATTCTATTTAGTAAATGGTTAAATTTATAAAATGTTAAAGTTATGGGTGATATTTAAAATTTTGAAAAGTAAGCAAGTTGTCATAAAATATTCTTTTTGTCAGAAAATATTCTTTTTGTCGGAGAATATCCGTACGACGATACAATCATTGGTGAACCCCACAACGGAATAACTGTCGAATATAGAAAGCGATAGAAATAACCCTTTTATAAAAATAACGGCAAAACTTTTATCGTTGAACAGTTGAAATATCTTGTGATAAAGGAATAGTAATACGTGTGGTTGCACAGTAGCACACGGTATTGTACAGTATCTCTGATTATTGATGTTTACGTAAGAAGACACTCAGTTTTATTCAATTATTGCAACAGTAATTACTGCATAGTATCTCATATTATTGATTCAATTATTGTCATAATATCATCTGCATAATATTTTATATTATTAAATCAATAATTAAGATAACACATTTATTCATATTATTATTTGCATTATTGACAACGTCTAAAGTTCTGTCGAGGAAAGGGTTAGGTCATCTAATTGCGCGGCAATAAAGAAAAATTTTTATCGAAAAGCCCCTCTTTTCTAGGAATGATCTGGTTGTCAATAATGTAAATTATAATATTAATGATGAATAATTCTTAAAAGATTAAAAATGTGTTTATTAAAGATAAGTGATTTGTGGTAAAAGTTTATTCAATTTTTTTTATAAATAGAGGGGTTTGTCATGAGGCGTTTGTTGTAAGTTAACTTATTATTCCATAGAGAGATGTACTAATTTCTAGACCTCAGGTACTGATTTTAATAATAAATCAATATGGACCGTCGGTGGTGGTTTTAATATTAAATCAACCTGGACTGTCGGTTGTGATTTTAATAGTAAATCAATCTGGATCGTGGGTGGTGGTTTTAATAGTAAATCAATCTGGACCGTCGGTTATGGTTTTAATAGTAAATCAATTTGGACTGCAGGTGGTGGTTTTAATAGTAAATCAATCTGGACCATCGATGGTAGTTTTAATAGTAAATCAATATAGACCGTCGGTGATGGTTTTAATAGTAAATCAATCTGGACCGTCGGTTGTGATTTTAATTATAAATTAATATGGACCATCGGTTGTGGATTTATAAGTAAATCAATATGGACCGTCTGTTTTAATAGTAAATCAATCTGGACCATCCGTGAATCAATTACTATTTAGTACATTCTCCTATAAATAGAAGAAGCTGGGAAAAGGGTCAAAAAAGTCCCTGATGTTTATCTCAATATCCCACTTGCACCCTAAACTAGTTTTTTTTTTTTCAAAAGTACCCTTAACGTTACATTTTTGGGTCATCCGTGCCCCTGCCGTTAACAAAAGACAAACGGAATTAAAATGTGATGGCATAGCAGGCTTAAATATAAAATATATTCTAAATAAAATAGTATATATATCATTTAATCAAAACAAAAAATACTAAAATTCAAAATTAGAAAGCAAAACATATTTACATCATTTAATCAAAATAATAAAATTCAAATTATTTTGTTAACTAATCAAAACAACTAATTAAATAAAATAAGTTGTATAACATATTTACATCATTTAATCAAAATACTTAAATTACTAAAAGCATAATACTAAATAATATTTTTAAAATTCAAAATTGGAGTATTATGATTATTTTAGTAATTTTTAATATTAATTTTTAAAATAATATCAATTTAAAAATATTATGATGTAATTTAAATTTTTTAATACATTTTTTAAAATATTATTACATCATCAAATTATAACATATATTGTTATGTATAGATTATTACATCATCAAATTTTTATATAGTTTAAAAATATTATTTAGTATTATGATTTTAGTAATTTAAAAATTTTATATCAATTAGTATTTAGTATTATGATTTTAGTATTTTAATAATGTAATTTGAATTTTTGTTGTTTTTTTAATTAACAAAATAATTTGAATTTTAGTATTTTTTAATTTGATTTTTTTAGTATTCTAGTATTTTTTTACAATTAGTATTTTAGTATTTTTTTTAAATTAGTATTTGATGTAAATATGTTATGTTTTGAATTTTAGTATTTTGATTAAATGATGTAAATATGTTATACAACTTATTTTATTTAATTAGTTATTTTGATTACTTAACAAAATAATTTGAATTTTATTATTTTGAATAAATGATGTAAATATGTTATGCTTTTTTATTTTGAATTTTTCGTATTTTTGTTTTGATTAAATGATATATATTGTTTTATTTAGAATATATTTTATATTTAAGCCTGTCACGTCATCACATTTTAATCACATTTGTCTTTTGTTAATAGCAGGGGCACGGATGACCTAAAAATGTAACGTTAAGGGTACTTTTGGAAAAAAAAAATTAGTTTAGGGTGCAAGTGGGACATTGCGGTAAACATCAAGGGCTTTTTTGACCCTTTGCCCAATAGAAGCTTAATTCTTCTTTCATTCTCACCAATTCACTAAGACTCACAAGAGAAACTATAGAGAGAAAGAAGAAGAGTATTCTGCTACTTCACTATTGCAGTATCCAGTCTTCTACTAAAGTAAGGGGCATTATTTCTTTCGTATTTGTAAGGAATATTATTTTTCGTATTCATCCTTTAATCTGTGGGAATAACATGTCAACACAGATTATGTACCGCATCACAGGTGAAAATCTATTTGCAGTTTCGTATGTTATTTCTTTTCATATTCTTAAATCTAAACTTACTATGGTAAGTATTGCTTCTATAATTCCTGAAATTAGTAGAATATCCTTGAGTTTTGCGCTTCATCTAGTATCGTTTCATTGGAATATTGGTCTTAACTTTCTTATTAAATTTCAATATTTTTACTCGGGGTACTATTCACGGGTTACTATTCACTCGGGTACTATTCACTCGGGTATTATTCACTCGGGGATTCGGGGTACTTTGCATAACGGGATACTATTTATTTGGTACTATTCACGAGTTACTATTTACTCAAATACTATTCACTCAGGTACTATTCACTCGGAGATTTGGGATACTTTTTATGACGGGTTACTATTATTTTCTTACTATTCACTCGGGATAATATTTATTCGGGATACTTTGCATGACGGGGTACTATTTATTTGATACTATTCATTCGTGTACTATTCACGGGGTACTATGCACGACAAAAGTGATTTCTTTTCTATCCAAATTATCTTTGATATATGAATCTTATTCTTAAATTTGAATCCACGTTTTAATCATCATGTTAACCATTTAGATATTTTTGAACTCTGGATAAATTGAATTATAAATCTCTAATATTTATCGTTGATCTCACTTGATTAATTCCTTATATCATTGTCATCATTCTTATGCTTATGTTGTGGTAAAAGTCATATTTGGCCCGTAATGCATAGATGGACTGTTGATTGGTATGATTATTACCAAAAATTATGTATTGGTATAATCATGACATGTAATGTTACAGAAAAATAGTGTGGTAAAAGTCCTTATTGACCCATAGTGCATTGATGGACAGTTATTTGGCATGATCATGACCATTGGTGATATTAGCAAATATATTTGGCCCGTAGTGCATGGATAATTTATTGATGTGATACTAAGGAATATCCTTGGCCCGTAGTGCATGGATAATTCGATGATCGGAAATGTTTATTGATTGGTATTACATGAATAAAATATTGATGATGTATTTTTAAATCATAGAAGATAGTAGACATTAATTATTCTCTACTTGACTCTTCCAATGCATTGTTGTTTCCGCTGCAATTGTTGATCTAAAACTTGTTGTCTATTGTATTCTATCAGATTTTTTCCTGTTGAAATTAAGGGTAATTTGTTCTACATTATCTTAGTCATAATATTTTTTATTGGGCTAGTTGAGCTCACCCTTTTCCTTTTGGTTCCATTGTTCTTCTTAGGAGGCAAGAATATAGTTGGGACTAGTCGGAAAGTAGAGTAATAATTTAAGATGGTTTTTATAGCAGTCCTCACTATTTTGTAAAATAGTGTAATAATAATAGTAATGAGAACTTTATTTGAGTTTGGATATTGTTTACACGATAAAATCTGTATTGAAACTCATAGCGTATGTTTCGTCGTATTTTACACGACAATTAATAATTGTATTAATAAAGTTGTATTTAATTTTTATACCATGTATTTTGCGACTCAGAATGGGTCGTGTGGACCTATTCTGGGGGTGTCACAATCACTGTATCAAACAAGCTCTCCACTAGATTCTAACTAGCATACAAGCTAGAACAAGCTCTCAAAATTTAATATGATAGAAGCATTAAGAAATAAAGAATTAGACTAATCCAAGCAACAAATACATAATCTCGATTTGTTTAACTTGTTTTCTTATAATCTTAGCAATACACAAAGGCTTGTCCACAATTAGTATTACCAAGTTGCTACTAATGATGAAGACAGATATCAACTACACGTAATATCAATCTTAATCTAATAGATTATAATGATCAAATTAACTCAATAGGCCATATCAAATTAATTAGATGAATTAGCATGCAATCAATGAAAATAGATTATCTGAAGAAATTTCATATAAGAAGGGATAAATAATAATACTCAATTAATCAATTACTTGTAACAAGGTTCCACCACCCTTTAGAACTGAATAAAAAGAACTAGCCTGACATGCTCTTGAGTCTGTACTCCAATAGATGTAGTTGATTATTGAATGAATAAAACACTGACTATCATTCTCTATTTATAGTGCTAGACAAGTCCCTAAATCCTATGAGAAATAGAAATCCTAATCCTAAAAGGAATTACAAATCACACTAATTTTGATAAAGAAATAAAATCTAATTTGTAAATAAACATTAGTCTAAAAGAAATACTAATTAAAATAGAATTGTAAAAACTAATTTTCTAGAATCCAAAAATTTGATTTGAAATTGGAATTAAATCCCACAATTGCCATGTGCTTAAACTCCTTGCTGTGTGAAAATAAGCTAAATCCAAATCCATTTATGATACTAATTGTTGAATCCTTGATCTGCTAGGAATCCCGTAAATCTCCTCCAATTTATTTCTAAAATCACAGAACCCCTTCAATTGTACCTAAAATAAAAATATAAAAACAATGAATATATTTCGGCACAAAACAAATATAACAGATCAAAACCTTGATGAGTATATAATTTATACTCATCAATTGGTAATGTCGTGTAATCCTTGGAAGCAATTTTAAAGCACTAAAATCTTAGGAATTCAAAAAGTTACATTTGCTATGTATTTGTGGATAATAATTGATTGGAACAATATCTAAAGAGTTGGTCAAAACTATGATTCCGTGTATAATTCTTTTTCTCATTCTTTATCCCCTACTCACTCCTATACCTAACATATTCAAACTTCATGAGTGGGTTGTTGTGGGTCTCCTAACTTGATATTCTCCTAATCATTCTTTAACGGATATTATTTAAAAAGATTACTGGATATATTATATCTTGGCATTTAACGGTAATATTAAATCAAGGCTATAAAAGGAATAGGCCTAACTCGGTTACACTTGACGAAAAATACACTATACTAAATTGAAGAAGAACGCAAAAAAAAATATACTCTGATATTTTTTATCTCTTCACAAACACTTCATAAGGGTTGTTTAAATTTTCTATTGTGAATAATTATTATAAGGCTGTTGTGCTACATTAAGTTCTCAATTAATTTTAGCCCTTCTTCCTTGCGCTTTAATCGGTGATATCTTTATCGTTCATATTGATCGTTGCATAAATAGTTGAGCCTTGCATTGTGATATAATTATTGCTTTGATCATAGTTTATTTTGTTGTCATATTTTAATCAATTATTAAAGTTGTTTATAAGCTAAGTGGTTAGTCTATTGTTTTCTAATTCGGGTTGGATTAGGGGATTTACAAACAAATTCAAGGAAACATAAGTACTTAAGGGTGCATAGGTGCACGGGGAGCAAAGGTACTCGGGGAGTATAAGTGCTCAAAAGTTGTGAGAACCAGGGACAAAACTAATGCATGGCTGCAGGGGGCCATGGCCCCCCCCAAGATCTGAATTTTTTTTTGTTACTAAGTAATGTGAACAATTTTTTAGGCCCACTTGTTCAATAATATATTTTTACGAGTTTGATGTACTATAACATCAAGAATTTTAAAAGTTGTCCACTATTTCTGATCTCTGTCAAAGGTTGGTGAAAACAAGAAAGTCAACCATCTATCCACTAATCGATAGACTGATCAAGTTTATTCTAACTCTTCCAGTTTCTACTGCAACTACAGAAACGTGCATTTTCATCTATGAGTCTTGTCAAATCTGAACTTCGAATCAAGATGGAGGATGAATATCTTACAAATTCTCTTATTGTCGAAGATATGTTTTAAAAGACTTTTTTTGCTATGTTTTGTTGTCTTTGGTAAACTAAATCTATTACTACATAATCTTTGTTTTAGTAAAAATGTGTTTTGTAATGGTGGAACTTTACTTTTTAATTATGAATATATATTATGTTGTTAAAAAAATTCTTGCCCTCCCCCCCCCCCCCAAGATCAAATCTTGGTTTCGTCCCTGGTGGTTTCGTCACTGATGAGAACTGGTTTTGTAAAGGGATTTAATTATAAACCAAGTTAATTAATAAGAGAGTCACCAATACTAGTTGGTATTTGAGGTGGAGGTAGGCCACTAGAATAGAGGATAGAGGCTGAACCACGTAAAAATTCATTGTGTTCATGTGCTTAGTTGTTTTACTTTAATTGTTCATTGCATGCTTCAATCTGAGTTGTAATTCATAATCTTAATACTTTAACATATATACTTCATCAGAAAATTATCCAAAACAACTCAGGTTATCAATTAGTATAAGTTTATAAATATTGTCAAACATAAACTCATTGACTAAATATTTAAATTGCAAAATTTTGACATCGGTTGTTCCCACACTTTCAACCTCACCTTCAAAGGATGCATATCTGAATTTCACCATTAGAAGAATAAACTTTTAAATTTTTCTAATTACGTCTAAATTGATAATGCCACATCAGAAAATTGATAACATTGCAGCGATACGTGACTAAAAAAATACTTATGTGTAATTTGAGTTTTATTTTAACAATTATTCAATTAAGTTTTTTATACCAAAATGGATAAATATATTATCATTATTATTTTTAAAGTAAATTATTATTATTATAATTTTAATATAAAATCATTATTACTTTTTTAAAATAAATTTAATGATAATTTTACAATTTGGATAAATTATTAATTTTTAAAATTTAATTTTTTGTTAAATTTATTTTTTTAAAGTAAATTTCATGAAATTTTTTTAAACTAAAGTTAATAATGGTCTTATATCTATCCTTTTTTGTACAAAAATTTATTTAAATAAATGTTAAAATGAGATTCAATATTACATAAAAGTATTTGTTAGTTATGTGTCGTTGTCATGTCATCAATTTTTTGATTTGGACTATCAATTTAAACGTAATCAGAAAAATCTAAAGGTTTTAATCCTCTAATGGAAAATTTTCAAGAAGACAATCCCAAAGTGGAAAAAAATTAAAAGTTTAATCTTCTAATTTAAAAAAATGATAAGACAGTCCCCAATGTTTAAAAAAAATTAAAAATTTAATCCCCTAATTAAAAAATTGAAAAGACAACCCCTAAAGTAAAAAAATATTAAAAATTCAGGGTAAGGTATTAATCCATATTTAGGCCTATAATTTATTACGAATAAATTAGTTATGACTTTCTTATAGTCTAACGTCCAAGTATCAAATCTACATAATCATGAAGTAACCATTTTTACGCTCTTCAATCTCTATATAAATCAAGTACTGATGAATCAATAGAAATCATCTTTATCATTCAGAATTGCAAAATATTGTAGTACTAGTAATTGCCCGTGCCTGATGGCACGGTGTAACGAAAAATTAGATTATAATTTGAAAAATACTATATTATGTAAAGACTCTTTGCAGCTTAAAATAACTTACAATCAGGCATAACAGTTATCATAATTTATCACACTACCACAATAGTTAATTTATCGTTAAAAATAGATATCCAGAAAAATCTAAACTTGTCTACAAAACTTACAATCATCAATAACAATTATCATAATTCACCACACCACCAGAATAATAATAATAATTATTATTATTATTATTATTATTATTATAATTATTGTTATTATTATTATAATAATAATTATTGTTGTTATTATTATTAGTATAATTATTATTACTTTATTACTATTATTATTATCACTATTATAATACTCCCTCTGTCCCAAGATAAAAGTCCTTATTACTATTTTAGGTAGTCCCATATTAAATATCCAATTTCCTTTAATAATCAAATTTTTACACATTTTTTCCTATTATGCCCGTAACATTAAATAACTCATACTTTTCTTATTCTAATTCTCTATCCATATTTAATGACATATTATTATGGGCAATTTTGTCAGTTTATTTCTCTTCTTAATATACGTAAAAAGTCCACCAAGACTTTTATCCTGGGACGGAGGGAGTAGTATTATTATAATTATTATTAATTTATTATTATAATTATAATTATAATTATTATTATTCTTATTATAATAATAGTTATTATTATTATTATTATTATTATTATTATTATTATTATTATTTTGAATTAAAATTAAAATGAATCTGAACTGCACTTGTGTTTTTTAGCCCAAATTAATTAGAATGAATCTGAATCTTTATTTTATAGATTATTATTACTATTAATTATTATTATTATTACTATTAATTATTATGTGTGTGAACATGAGAGAAAGATTTTGTGTGTGAACATGAGAGAGAGTAGGTTGTAGGGGTGAATTTGATTTTGACGGGAAGAAATATGAGCCTTTAGATTAAGTTGGAAGAATTAAGTTAGAATGAATCTGAACCGTCTTTGTGCTTTGTCAAATGAAATATTCAAAATGGGTTCTATTTTATTATAAGACTAGTAATTGTCCGTGCCTGAAGGCACGGCGTAACGAAAAATTAGATTAAAATTCGAAAAATACTTTATTACTTAAAGACTTTTTGCAACTTAAAATTAGACATAATAATTATCATAATTTAACACACTACCACAATAATTAATTTTCCTTTAAAAATAGATATCCAGAAAAATTAAACTTGTCTACAAAACTTACAATTATCAATAAAAATTATCATAATTCACCACACCACCACAATAATTATTATTATTGTTATTATTATTTTTATTGTTGTTGTTATTATTATTATTACTACTATTATTATTATAATTTTAATTATAATTATTAATATTAATATTAATATTAGTTTTATTATAATTATTATTACTTTATTACTATTATTATTATTTTACTATTATAATAATAATATTATTATATTATAATTATTATTATTTTGAATTAAAATTAGAATGAATTTGAACCGTACTTGTTCTTTTCCGCTCAAATCAATTAGAATGAATCAGAATCTTTATTATTATTATTATTATTATTATAATTATTATAATTATTATTTCTATTACTATTACTATTATTATAATAATAATTATTATTATTATTACTATTATTAGTACTATTATAATTATTATTAGTACTATTATTATTATTATTATATTTATTTTTAGTACTATTATTATTTATTTGTGTGTGTGTGTGTGAAGAAGAGAAGAGAGAGAAAGATTTTGTGTGTGAACATGAGAGAGTGTATGGTGTATGAGTGAATTTGATTTGGGCGGGAAGAAATATGAGCCTTTAGATTAAGTTAGAAGAATTAAGTTAGAATGAATCTGAGACGTTCTTGTGCTTTGTCAAATGAAAGATTCAAATTAGGTTCTGTTTTATTATATAGATTATTATTATTATTATTTTTATTATTATTACTATAATTATTATTAGTATTATTATAATTATTATTATTACTATTACTATTTTTATAATTATTACTATAATAATAATAATAATAATATTAGTATTAGTACTATTATTTGTTTGTGTGTGTGAAGAAAAGAGGAAA